>JAJEJO010000924.1:184165-560814 GCA_020662805.1 Glaucomys volans
CCTTTTTTTTTTTTTTTCTCTTTGTTTTTTTCTTGCAGTGCTAGAGAATTGAACCCAGGGCCTTGTGAGGCAGGCACTCTGCCAACTGAGCTATATCACCAGCCCTGTGTTAGGTCATAATTTGAAAGACAAAACAGGGCAGCCTCGGACAATCACATGACGTGCTTAGTAAAGGAAAAGGTGGGCAAATTAGACTTGGGGCTGAACTATCCACAACTATTTCTTGTGCCAGGCACTGTGCATAGTTGGAATTTGTTCCTAGGAGACATGACCTCAACTGTGCCAATTGCAATCATATTTTGGGGGAGTAATTCAGAGATTAGGTCTGATAATCTCTGGAGCAAAGTAAATTGGCATATTTTGAAGAAATTCATATCAACTTTGATCTTGCAACCACTCTCAGATAACACGGCTGGGAAATGTTGTGAAAGCAATTAGATTTAATTTAGATAGGATACAAGGTGCATTAGAAGAGTTAGGCAGAGAAGCAGCAGATTCTCAAAATTGAGTAATGATGGACTTGGGCAGAAAAAGAAATTAATATTAAATTTGGTATAACAGGTTTGCAGAGGTTACAAGAAACACAAAGGGATCTAAGTTAAGCTATTCACTTTTAAAAGTATTAAAACTTTTTAAAACCTCAAGAAAATAGTTCTTCTAAATTAAACTGACATGAGAAATAAAGTGATATTGCAGTAAATATATAAGAAACTAAACCAAGAAAGCAAAAGCATTCAATAACTGCAAAGGATAAGATTAATGTGTCATTTTTGAAATTAACTTCCATAGAGACTTTCTTGAGCATTTTAGATAAGATATTCACAAACAAAGATGGATTTGAAAATCTTAAGTAATATATTATAATGTAATAATACTTTTGGTTTTCTTAATAGCATTTCAGTTTTGAAAAATTTTGAAGTAGAACTTAAGAAATATAGGCTAAATGTCATTATCGCTTTTAAAGTTGTTGAAAGTCCCAAGAGAATTTGATGCTCTTTTTCTTGCTGTTGAAGAGGATTGGACTCTGCCTCCCGAATTACATTACTTTGGGTAAGAGATCCTTTTGAACTGAAGGAAATGGAAGCAGAGGAGCAGGACAGTTTCCCTTCAAGAAGGTCTCCCCCCAGCTCCTCTCTATACCAGCAGAACTGGGGATAGAAAGTGGTACCAAGATGAGTCTATACAGATGAATTTTACAAAAATAATGCCTTTCTTCCATTTGTTCTCCCCATATGTCTTCCTTTCCACAATTTGCCACCCCCAGCAGCACAAGCCTCTTTTTTTTGGGGGGGGGGGGTACTGGGGATTGAACCCAGGGGCACTCCACCACTGAGCCACATCCCCAGCCCTATTTTGTATTTTATTTAGAGAGAGGTCTCACTGAGTTGCTTAGGGCCTCGCTAAATTGCTGAGGCTGGCTTTGAACTCGCGATCCTCCTGCCTCAGCCTCCCAAGTGCTGGGATTACAGGCGTGCGCCACTGCGCCCGGCACAAACCTCTATTGACTGTCACTTCTCCATAGTTTATTGCCCTTTGTTCAGGTGATATGTAAGCTCCCTGAGCTCAACCACATCTTTGGATCTTTACTTCTTTTCTCTGAAGTTCTTCATGCATATAAAAATTAAGATATTAGCATCAAATCAAGTTTGTGTGCATTCTCTTCCATTAATCTGTCTTTTGTCATTCTAACACACAAACCTGAGTTACAGACCCTCAAAGGGAAGAGAAAAATTTCTCCTCCTCTAAACCTGCTATTTCTTAATGTCCCTGTCAGGAATTAAGTTATTATATCTCAGCTCCAAGTGTGCTCTTTAGCATTTGGCTTTGGGATGCTGGATCTGGAACTCTTAAAAACACTTCTGTGCTTTTCCAGCTGCTTCTATAGTGGTCTAGACTGTTGGGGGTGTTAGTGGGACACAGAGGGGCAGGAGGAAGAAGAAAGGACCTGCTCCATCCTGTTTTTTGTTAACCTGAGAGTCACTTCAGGCAGCACTAGTTCCTTCCAGTTAAAGCCAGTCTGTAGTTTTCCAACACTGGTGGAACCAACCTCATGATGCCTCCTGTCTGATATATCAGCGTTAGCCATTGTGATGCTTTGGGATCCGTGTCTTAGGCTCTTTGGGCCCTTCCTTTAAGTTCCTAAATTTTATTAATTCCGATCTCCTCCTTTTATTCCCCAGACCTAGAGTTGGCAGCTGTTTCCTGTACTAGATGCCTTCCTGGTACCTTAGAGTTCTTTTAAATTTGTTTTTCAAATTTTAAAATTCTAAGAATTAAAAAAAATTGTGGTACATAGTCTATTTTTTGTTGTTGTTGTTGTTGTTGATGTAACTATAACTGTGTGTAACTGACTATTTGGTTCATGGTTCTAATGTCTGGGGTGTTCAAGATTGATTGGGCAGCTGCAACTGTGAGTCCTTGTTCCTGGTGCGAACTCTGCAGAGTCCCAAGGTGACGCAGGGCGTCACATGGAAGCCAGAATGTCCTAACTCGAATCTCTCCTCCTCCACTTGTAAAACTGCAGTGCTGTTGGATGAGGGCCCCATCCTTATGACTTCATTTAACCTTGATTATCTCCCAAAGCTCCCACCTCCAAAAACCATAGTCAGATTAATCTTATGTTCTCACGATGAGAATTACATTTCCACTTGAGTTTTGGTGGAGAAATTCAAACCATTACAAAGTTCATCCATGTTGTAACATGATTCAGTGGTTCATTCATTTTGGGGGACGAACGATATTCCACGGTGTCTATGAACTGTGTTCTGTCAAACCTTCATCCACCAATGGATACTCGGGCTGGGTTCTCTTTTTAGCCTTTTTGTTACTCGTGGCAATTCTTTCTTGTCAGCATTTCTTCAAATTCGATTCTCTGTTAAAATAAGTGGTATGATTTCTGCCTCTTGATTAGATTCTGACTGAAATGATTGTCAGTAATTTTGAAAAAAAAAGTCTTTCATATTTAACTAGGGGTGTGGGAAGCGTGTTTCCTGCCCTCAGAGGATGCGGGGAGTTGAATTGCTGGAGGGACCACTATGCTTCCCAAGTCGCAGGATGTCATGAGGATCTTCAGAATCTGAGGACCCAGTTCATGGAGACATCTGCATGGAAGGATCAAGGGGACCGAAATGGGAATGACGCTCTCCCTGTTCGTTCCTCTTCCTGTTGGACTCTTTGTACCCTTCCTGGGGTATTAACAAATCTGTTCTCTCTCTGCTTCCAACCCTGGCACCAGCAGCCTTTCCCAGACAGACTGGCCACTGCTTAGCCCTGTGGTCCTAAAAACAGATTTAAAATTAATTGTGTCATGTATCTTCTTGCTCTTGAAATCTGTGGCCTTGAGCTGGTGCTGCTTCTGGAAAGACTCTGATTTCTAGTTTCTTTCTCTTGGCCTGTGTCTTGGATATGTACATCTTTGCCAATCCGACTTATGCTCTCTGCTTTGCAGGAATTCTCAGATCACCTTTGATTTTATAGTACTATATGTGTTCATTTTTTTCAAAGAATATATTTCTACCATTTGAAGGAATTTTAAATTAGTGTGAAGATATTCTTAGTTCACTATTTTAATCCAATCTTCTACATCTTATAATAATTTTCCCCCAAAGTGTCTATAAATGAGTTTTGGTTTTATAATCAGAAGGAAAGGAAAAAAACCCCTAGATTCCCCCAAGGATTATGTTATTTTCTGTGTAAACAATTCCTCGGGGACCTAAACTTTTAAATACTTCAGAAGGAAATATGTCTGTAATAATTCATGAAATCTCCAGAGGCAACATGTTGCAACTTCATTTCTTATACCGTGTTTCATTCACTTGATAATTACATGGATAAATAATGTATGAAAATGAAATAGCAATTATGATCTTATCAGTGGAAATATTCTCAGTCATTTGAATGGATTCAAGCCTGATGAGAATTTATTGTATATCATAAATTTTTACTTAGCTAGGTATCTTTTAACAATTGGGCTCAGAGTCTCCAGGGAACAAAAGTTGAAAAAACAACAACAACAACGACAACAAACAAACCCCAAGAGTGAATGAGACATTTGCAAATGCCTGTATCTATTGGGTGGATGCCTCTTTCCTCAATCACAGGGCTTAGAGGCAGATGGTACTCATGACTTTGACAAGGCCTACTGCCTGACTACTGCATGTCCGGTGTACTAGTACTGGGGATGTGATAGATAAACCACATAGGCATGGACCCTGCTCCCCATGGAACTTCTACTCTAGTGAGGGCGCAGATGTGTAGACGATTTCCAGCTAGATAATAGGATGAGGTACATCCAGGGAGCTCAGAAAGACAGAGGGGGTACTTCATTCACTCTTACGTATTAGGGAATAGTAGATTGTGACACGATGAACCAGTAAAGAGAGGGATGAATGAACGTCGGAGGGCAGCCTAAGGGGCATATCCACTTCACTCAGGTTCTTGCATATGCTGTGCCTCTGCCTGGACTCCTGCTACAGGCAACCTGGGTGGAACCTAAAGCAGGCATGTTTGGAGGTGCTATTTTCATATATGCTTTCTCTGGGGTCTTCCCATTCTTCTGCACCCACAGCCACAGTTTTGTTGTATCACCTCCATCCTTTCTTCCTTCTTCCCTCCCTTCCCCCTCCCTTTATTCTTTTCTCCTTCTCTCCTTTCTCTGCTCATTACACTTGATTACAGCCAGGGAAAACCCTTGTTACCCATACCATTGGCTGGCCATTAACCAACCGGAGTGTGTTTCTCTCTTCTCTCTTCTCTAGAGGATTTGGAATAAGAGGTGCCCCGAATGCGCTGAAACACTGACTGTAGAATAAATGAATGATGACCCTGCAACTAGAGCCATGGGATCTCAAGGTCAAGAGCATTTTTGGAGTTCTCAGAACAAACAATGCTCTTATTTTTATCATTATAAAAATTTTCTTTGTCAAGAATATTCTGTCTTAAAATGATGCTAAGTACAACCATGTCATTCATCCTTTTTTTTTTTTTTTTTTTGTGGTGCTGGGGATTTGAACCCAAGGCCTTAGTGCTAAGCACTCTACCAACTGAGCTATATCCCCAGCCTCATCATTCATCATTATAGGCAGGAACCAAGTGTTGATTCCTCCAACCTAATCAGGCACTGTCGGTATAGGCACAAATGCACTTAAAAACAGGCCTTTGTGTTCAAATTTAGTATTCACCAATGGTTTGTTAGGTAATCTCAAATTAAAATAACTTTAATTTTTGGCTATAATACATGCTTTTTTAAAATACCACAATTATTATTTTAAACACTGGGCTATAATACAGACTTTTTAATGGATTATAATGTATGCTTTTTATTTATTTCATTTTATTTTTGGTGGTACTGGGGGAGGAAACCAGAAGCATTCTACAGAGTTACATCCAGTCTTTTTTTATTTTTAGTTTGAGACAGGGTTTCACTAAGTTGTTGAGTTGCTGTGGCTGGTCTTGAATTTGTGGTCCTTTTGCCTCAACCTCCCGAGGTGCTGGGATTACAGGTGTGCTCTACCATGCCAGGCAATTTATGCTTTTTAAATCCACTATAACATATACATTTTAAACTTGAAGGCAGGAAGGAGTGACTTTCTTAATTTTGATATCTATAGTGAAACTATAGTGCAGATTATTTATAGAGTTAAGAACAACTCAACTATTTTTTAAAAATGTTTTCCTGGTTCTTTCTATTTGAGTAATTTTAAAAAATTGTTTGTTCTGTTTAGTTACACATGACAGCAGGATGCATTTTGATTCATTGTACACAAATGGAGTACAACTTTGCATTTCTCTGATTGGACTGCAGTTAATATTGAGCAGTGAGGCAGCAGAACATAACTGGTGGCTCTGGCCCAGATTTTCTGCCTAACAAACCATTGTGCAGCTCAGTGGCTTACAGCAGTCATTATTCTCAGGGGTCTGAGGTTGGCTGAGGGTGGCTGGATCTGGGCTAAGCTGGGCTGGGCTGCAGTTACCCTGCTCCAGGCTGCTGAGCCTCTCCTAGGGCTGTTGGGCTTGTCAAGATGTGGTCTTTTCACACATAGGAAGACAGAGGTAAAGAGAGCAGGTAGACACAATAGGGAAGGCCAAGGTTCAGACCTGGCAAACTGCCACTTGTGCCTCATTCTATTGGCTGGAACAAATGTTAAGTCCATTTTAAAGGCAAGAGTAAGGGCAGCATGCTACCACCTAGTGAGGGCACCACAAAGCTTCATGGAAAAGACCTGGTATTCAAGGAGTGAATCAGAAGGGGCAATGATAAGACCCAGAGGGAAACTGCCTAGTTACCCACCTGGCTGTCCCCTCCTTTCCTGCATCCCATGCTAGACCAGACTTCCTTGCCTCTCAGGTAGTGATGTCTGGCTACCTGACCAAGTCATTGCCAAGGGGATTTGAGCAGAAATGACTTGGCCTGTGAAAATCTCTACTGGGAACTCTGTGTCATTTCTCTTTTCTTTGGCTTGATGTAGACAAACTCATAAAACTTGGAAACCGTGTATTGACAATTGTCTTTTCTTGGCCAAACATGAGTTAGACTTCAGAGTCTTCTCCTAGGACCATCTGTTTACTTCCTTGTGAAATTCGATTTTAGCAAAGAACTTAGTACTAAGTCAATTTAGCAAAACAAAAGAAAACTCCATTCAACATATCAGATCATGTTCCTAGTTTTCTACCATCCTTGAGGTGATGTCTGATTATTCTAGCTTGCTTTCAGTAAGAATCCTGTTAGGTTAGTTTGGATGGAAGCCCCCTTGCCCCTGACATTTCCTCTTAGTAATTTTCCATTCACCCACCTCCCTAACCCACACTATACCCACTTGCCCATAAATTCTCACTGGCTTAAGAGTCAAGTCCAACCTTTCTACCCACTGCAAGATTCCGTTGCAGTGGTTCGTGTTTCTATCACAATGGTTCTTAATAAAGTCTTTCTTACTGTGCTTTAATGAGCAAGGATCACTAAGTGATTTTTCATTTAACAGCACTGAATATACTAGGAAGTACAAGATGAAGGAGACTCTATCCAATTAGTAACTCCCATTTGGACTTTATTTGAGAAGGAAATAAACTTTTATTGTGTTGGTGCCATTACTTGTTTTGGGGTGTGTTTGTTATAGCAGCTAGACCTACTTTCAGTGATCCATGCAATAGGTGCAGAGAAAGGCCCCAACAGCCTCCAGAATTCCTTGAGGGATTCTGAGACACACTCCCCTCACACTCCCTGGAGGGTCAGCTTCTCCATATTTGCTTGAATCAGGGAGGAGGAGAAACCTTGGTTATCCTGAAATAGGAGAGAAATTCTTCCTGGTCACCAGGGAAGAATACAACATCTTAGTGCCACAACATTTTACTAATCAAAATAAGTCCCTGTAAACAGGTAGAACTGTCTTTCAGCATCAGTTAGGCCTTTGGTCACCCCACTCCCTTCTTGGTTCCTTTAGATTCCTTTAGTAGGTACAGTAAGACAAATATTAGAAGGAGGATGTGGTGTGTGGTGTTTATGGGGTCCCATGAGCTGAGGTTCACCAGGGCATGATCTTAGCAAAAGCCTGACTCAGACCAAGAGTCCTCTGAGCCTACAGTAAACATTGGTATGCTCTTATGTAGAATTGTGAATGTCTCTTTCATTTTAGAGTTTACTTTTAGGTGTGCAATCCATTATGAGTTTTAAAACATCATCCATTTTGGGCATATCATCTTCAACAGTAATAAAAAAAGCTTTTTATTTTTTTTTATTTGGATCAATTTTTCCTCATAAAGAAGCATCCTGAATTTATAAGAGATAATAACATCCTCCTCCATCCATCAAGTAGAAATTTCCCTCTAGCTTCTAAAATGCTAGAAATTCTACTTGCCTCTAAGCTATTCTTATATCTTTTTTTCCTGTTTGGCAACAAGTAGAATATATTCATTGTATCAACAAACCTGGGGGTAAACACTTGGAAGTTACCTCATTTTATGAGTTAGAGAAAATATCTGATCACCTAGTTTACTGGATGTTACCAATACCTCCTTGGCTTGTGTGACATATAGGAGAAAAGATTAGTACTGGGGTTAAAAATAGTTTTTTCTTGGGCAGGATATCAGAACTTTTATCTCCATGTCATGTGGGTTATTATAATTCCCTTTCTGGGTCCCTTTATCTAGGAGTCTTCCAATTCTATTGGACTGTTCCTTATAATTAACAAGAATGTGTAACATTTATTGTCAGGTATTTGACATACACTTTCTTATTTAATTATCAGAAAAATTCTATGAGGCCCATGATGTGATCCCCATTTTACAGATGAGGAAAATAAGGTGAAGCTGGTAAGAGATTGGGTTATGGGATGAACATAGATGCAAAAGTTCTCAATAAGGGCAAATTGCATAAAAAACATTAAAAAGATAGTGCACATAATCAAGTGGGGTTCATCCAAGGGATGCAAGGTTGGTTCAACATATGGAAATCAATAAATGTAATACATCACATCATTAGATTTAAAGACAAGAATCATACGATTTTCTCAATGAAAGCAGAAAAAGCATTTGACAACATAAAGCACCTCTTCGTATTTGAAACACTAGAAAAACTAGGGATAGTAATAACATACCTCAATGTTGTAAAAGCTATATATGCTAAGCCCAAGGCCACCATCATTCTAAATGGAGAAAAATTGAAAGCATTCCCTCTAAAAGCCAGAATAAGATGAGGATGCCCTCTCTCACCACTTCTATTCAACATCATCCTTGAACTTCTCTCTAGCCAGAGCAATCAAACAGAAGAAAGAAATTAAAGGGCTATGAATAGGAAAAGAGGAACTCAAACTATCACTATTTGTTGAGGACATAATTCTATATTTAGAAGACCAAAAAATTCAGCAAAGTAGCAGGATATAAAATCAATATCCATAAATCAAATGCATTTCTATACATAAGTGATGAATCCACTGCAAGAGAAATTAGGAAAACCACCCCATTCATAATAGCCTCAAAAAAAAAAAAATCTTGGGAATCAATCTAACAAAAGAGGTGAAAGACCTCCACAATGAAAACTACAGAACACTAAAGAAAGAAATTGAAGAAGACCTTAGAGGATGGAAAGATCTCCCATGTTCTTGAATAGGCATAATTAGTATTGTCACAAAGGCCATACTACCAAAAGTGTTATACAGATTTAATGCAATTCCTATTAAAATCCCAATGACATTCTTCATAGAACTAGAAGAAGCAATAATGAAATTTATTTGGAAAAATAAGAGACCCAGAATAGCCAAAGCAATCCTTAGCAAGAAAAGTAAAACAGGAGGCATCACAATATTGGACCTTAAACTAAACTACAGAGCAATAGTAACAAAAACAGCATGGTATTAGCACCAAAATAGACAGGTTAGACCAATGGTGTAAAACAGAAGATACAGACAAACCCACAAAAATATGGTTATCTCATAGTAGACAAAGGTGCCAAAAACATCCATTGGAGAAAAGATAGCCTATTCAACAAATGGTGCTGGGAAAACTGGAAATCCATCTATAGCAAAATGAAATTAAAACTCTATTTCTTACCCTGCACAAAAATCAACGCAAGGAGGATCAAAGACTTAGGCTCTAGAGCAGAGACCCTGTGCCTAACAGAAGAAAAAGTAGTCCCAAATCTTCATCATGTTGGCTTAGTACCTTACTTTCTTAACAAGACTCCTAAAGTTCAAGAAGTAAAATTAAGAATCAATAAATGGGATGGATTCAAACTAAAATGCTTCTTCTCAGCAAAAGAAACAATTAATAATGTGAAGGAGAGCCTACAGAATGGGAGAAAATCTTTACTGCACCTCAGATATTTTCCAGAATATATAAAAACTCAAAAACTGACACCAAACAAACAAACAAACAAACAAACCAAAAAACCAATCAATAAATGGGCCAAGGAATAAATGGACCAATTTCACAGAAGAAATACAATCGATCAACAAACATATGAAAAAATGTTCATCATTTTTAGCAATTAGAGAAATGCAAATCAAAACTACTCTAAGATTTCATTTCACTTCAATCAGAATGGCAAGTATCAAGAATACAAGCACTATAAGTGTTGGCGAGGATGTGGGGAAAAAGGTACACTCATACATTGCTGGTGGCAATGCAAATTCATGCAATCACTATGGAAAGCAGGATGGTGATTCTTCAGAAAACTTGGAATGGAACCACCATTTGACCAAGCTATCCCACTCCTCAGTTTATACCCATCGGACTTAAAATCAGCATACTATAGTGACACAGCCACATCAATGTTTCTAGCAGCTCAATCACAATAGCTAAACTGTGGAACCAACCTAGATGCCCTTCAACAGATGAATGCAGAAGAAAATGTGGTACATATACACAATAGAATATTACTCAGCCTTAAATAAGAATAAAATTATGGCATTTGCAGGTAAATGGGTGGAACTAGAGAAAATCATGCTAAGTGAAATAAACCAATCCCCAAAATTCAAAGGCCAAATATTTTCTCTGATAAGTGGATGGTGATCCATAGTTGGGTGTGTGTAGGGAAGATTGAAGGAACTTTGCATTGTGCAGAGGGGAGTAAGGAGAGGGGTAGGGTGATGGGGATGGACAGGATGGTAGAATGAGACAGACATTATTCCCCTCTATGCATGTATGATTACACTACTGGTGTGACTATGCACCTTGTGCAGCCAGAGGAATGAGAATTTGTGCTCCATTTGTGTACAGGGTGTCAAAATGCATTCTACTGCCATGTATAACTAATTAGAACAAATAAAAAAATTTAAAAAAAGAGATGGGGCTATGGTTTGAACCCAGACAGCCTGACCCCAGAGGCTGAGCCCTTCTGTGCTATGCTACATGCAAAGAACTAGTCATGCAGTTCTCAAGACTGATTTGTCTTTTGCTGCACAAGGAAGATAAGTGCTGTCAAGAATCTCTAATAACTTTGTCTTGGCTGATTTGATGGATTCAGCTAGATGAGATGGCACCTTTAGAGGCCTCTTCCCTTCTCTGTAAAATAGGAGTTGCCAATTAATTGTAATAGTGAACACAAACTTTTCTAATCTGTGATTCTAATCATGTAAAAGTTTTTGATTCTGAATCATGAAAGCTAGATTTTCATTCCAACTGTACATACCTTAGAGGTCATAATAGTCATGGTTAATATCTAGTGTTTTCAACCTCTATTGCATGGGGAGACACTTACAATGCTGCTTATGTTATCACAGTCTTGACATATGATAGGAACCATTGCCTGCTCCCCTCACCCAGAGCCTTCCACAGCTTCATAGAAGCCAGCAACTGATGAGTAAAGTCTGGCACTGGAGGGGGCTTCTGGCCCACCCCTAGAGTCACTGTCCCATCTTGAGATTGGTGCCTGTGTTGCCTTAAACATTTTGGAGTATCAACCCCACCTGTGTGTATCCAGAGGCAGCAGACCTGGGCAGAACTCATTCTCTCCAATGGCAGGAGTTTGACTAAGTTAGTTTATTGCTCTGAACCTCCATTTCTGCTTTCATGTCATGGAAAAAACAGTTCTGCTTTGCCTTTGTCACTGGGCTGGGGGAGGATCAAGGGAAAGAAAATGACTTCAAATCTCTACAAACTAAAACATACAAATGCCAGGAAATGACAGCTTGTAGAGGAATCTCATTCTCAGCTCGGCAGGCTGCAACGGATGCTTTCTGTGTCTTGGTAGTTTCCTTAAAAAAAGGCCAGGGGGCTGCAGCTTTCTTCACAGGTAGAATTAGGTGCTAGGTATTTTTGTGAAGTTACTGAGGTTTTGTGTTTTAAGTTCCCATAGAGCAGCTGATCTTCTCCTTTGGTTTCTTTCTCTTTCTTCCATTTCTGATCTTAAGCAGTGCATTCATTACATCGGTCTGTCGTTATGTCAACAGTATGAGGGTGGGAAACTGAAAGTCAAAACCTTTGTTAAAGTTGATTGAGGAACAATGTAAAAATGAGAGTCTTAAAACTTATTTCAAAATTCAGCTTTTACTTTCAAACTTGCTAATATTTATGCATTTTAAAATTCACCTTTTGGTTATCTTTCCTACAAAGGGATCTTTGATCATTTTGTTTACAAACAAATTTTAGTTTTTCAATTGCTTTCTTTGTTACCAGTATTAACACGACTTTGCAGTTTAATTCACCATTTTAAGATGAAAGTTCTATCAAAGTTTGAGTATCCCTTATCTAAAACACTTGGAACCAGAAGTGTTTTGGATTTGGGGATATTTAGATATGCACAGTGGGATATGTTGGGGGTGAGACCCAAGTCAAAATGTAAAATATATTTATATTTCATATACACCTTGTATGCATAGCCTGACATTAATCTTACATAATATTTTAGATAACTTTGTGTATGAGACAGTTCATGGAGTGGCATTTTCCACTTTTGCCATGATGTGCACCATGTTGGTTCTGGATTTTAGATTTTTGAATTAAGAATGGTCCACCTGCGTTTCAAGGTCTAACATTTCTTTCTGTAATATCATTTTTCCTTTTAAAAAACAGCTTTATTGAGATATAATTAACATATGTACAATTTATTCAAATGTAAATTCCAATGACTTTTAGCATATTCACAGAATTATGCAACCATCACCCAAATCAATTTTAGGACATTTTTATCACCCCAGAAGAAACCCATAGCTTTTAGCAGTCACTCCTAATGCTGTCATTTCCACCTGGCTCCATTTCCCCATCCCACCCCAGCCCTTGGCAAACACTAGTCTATTTTCTGTCTATAAGTTTGCCTATTCTGGATATTCTAAACATATGGACTCATAAATATGTGCTCTTTTGTGGCTGACTTTTTCACTTATGATAATGTTTTTAGGGTTTCTATAATTTTTCTTTCTTTCTTTCTTTTTTGCAGTCCTAGGGATTGAACCTGAACCCAGGGGCACTCCACCACTGAGTTGCACACCCATCCCTTTTTATTTATATATTTTTTTATTTTGAGACAGGGTCTCACTAAATTGCCCAGGCTGGCCTTGAACTTTCGATCCTCCTGCTTCAGCCTCCCGAGTGACTGGATTACAAGTGTGTGCCACTGTGCTGCCGCAGGCTCTATGATGTCTTTTGGTAAGAGATTCTGTATCTAGGGAGAGCTCCTGGGCTTACATGCTCTTTCTGTGTGTCTGTACATTGCCTCACCAAACAGACCATCAGCACCTAGAAACTGTTTTGAAGCCTGTGCCTTTGTCTGCCCAGAAAAGCACTGCCTTCCACCCAGCAATGTGCCTTCCCATCACATGTTCTGGAGGACCAGTTGAGGGGTCTTTCTGTGGACACTTCCCTGGATCCAGTCGGCAGATGGAGAGCTGACGCAGCTGATCCTACCCTGGGATTTTAGAACTGAGAACCATGACCTCCCACATCCTCTCCAGAGCTGGAGGCAAGGTGGCCATGTCTGCTGCTGTATGGGAGAAGGTGGCACCTGGTGGAAGAGAAAGCAGCCACATGGAGTGATGAGTCATTAGAACACCTGTTTCAGACTCCATTTATGTCTGAGGCCCAAGTGCATCCCCAGCCCTCCAACATAGTCCATAGGGCATGTAAATATACATCTTAACATGTTTTGCAATAAGTAGTTAGACTTGAGAATGATCATGTATCCAAAGTACCAAAAGAGGTCAAAAGCGTAGGTCAGATGTTTCTGGGGTCATGACTTTAAGGGGCACCTGCAACCTAGTATGATTAATATTGAAGCTAACCTAGGTTAGCAACCTAGGTGTTTTACATTGGTTGAAGATGTCTTCCAAGAGCAAATTCAAGTTCTCAAATTATATTAGTGACACATCACTAAATTTTGTGGGTATTTTTCTAATCCTTAAAAAATGCATTATGGACCAGGGGGTGTAGTTTAGTAGTAGAGTGCATGATTAGCATGAGTTCAACCCCCAATGCTCAAAACAAACAAACGGTAGCATGTGCCTATATGGGACACCATCAGAATTTTTTTTTCTTCCGAATTCCATTTGTTAGGATGAATAGATGCTCTTTGTCATTCGTACTTGCTTGGTGTCATGAAATAAGTAATTGGAAATAGAAAACACAAAAGGAAATCTCAGACCTGCAGAACTTTTTCTACTTTAAAGGTAGGCTTCAACATTTTGTGCATGCACTGAGTACTTAAAAAATGAAACCCAGATTTTACTTATTATTACCTTATAACATTGTATCTATTTGCTGTTTAAAGAAAAGGTTTGGGTCTTGCCACCTTAAAACTTTTGAGACTATGTATATATTTTCATTTCTCCAGGTGCAGAAAGACAAGGTGAAAAAGAAACCCTGACCCATTTTACCATACTTCTCTATGTAGGCGTATGTTGCAGGAAGTCTTGGAATTTGTAACAATTCTGTGTTTAGTAGAGACTTTTGGCCTTTTTAAAGTGCTGCCCCCTCCCCTGCCCAAGTGTTCTATTTTATCACTGTTTACAGGCAAACCTTGACATCAATTGTTTTTACTAACTTCTGAAAGGACTACTTGGAAAAGCTTTGAAGGACAAAGATAATCAAAAGAAAAATAAGTTCTCAGCAGGGAGGCTTCGAGGAGGAGAATGAGATAGTTCAGGAAGAGGGGATAAGATGTGAGCCAGATTCATTTCTGACTCTGGGTAAGTGCAAGAGGCAGGTTCTAGACAGGAGGTCGCAGATGTGGAAGGTGAGCTGTGCAGAGTGCAGACTCCTCCTTGGGGGTACTGATGTCCCATCTTTGGAGTCTGCAGTCAGAGGGAAGGCACAGGATTTCACAGATGTGCAGGGTTTCTCATTCAGGTAGAAGATGAGGATTCAGATGGCCTCAGTATGTGAGCTAAGACTGGAGCCTGGGAAGATCCAGGGCCCAAGCCTGGAAGGTCCTTTGAGTCGTGGTTATCACACTGAACAGGAACTTGTCAAGCCACTCTCCACTCTTTGAAGCACTACCTAGGGGTGACAGGCAGAGTTGGCTGGGCTTGGAACTCCAAACTGTTGCCACCATGCAAGTGATGTTTGTCTGGCTTTTGTACAGGTTTACAGGGGGTTTTGTAGAAGACTCAAAAGAAGACTTCTGCTGCTAAAACATGAATAAATTAGAAACCTTCCTGCAGAAAGTATTTCTCCAACCTGATGTTTCAAGGAGGCCAAAACGTGCTCTGTGGGAGCCGAGCTTCTTCATATTTCTCAGCAGGGATGGCTTCCCATCTTCCAAGGAAGCCACTTTGGCTCTGGCTATCAAGGGTCACTGATGTCACTGTGAACCATGGAAGAGGACAATGAGGAAATGCTCCCTCAGAAGAGGAAGGCAAGGTAATAGGAAGTGATATGAGGAGGGGCCTCTAGGAGGGAAATGCTCCTCAGGGAAAAGTCACTATTTCACTTGACCACTATTATCCCAGTAGCAGCCAGAGGCCAAGTGTCACAAGGGAAAAATATATAGGTTTGAGTCTTGTATCTCATCTAACAGATGTTTGGGTTCAGAAGGAATCAGAAGGGAGGTTATTTAATTTCACATTTTTTTTTTTTTTTTTTTTTGTCAATATGACCTGCCAAGTGAGTGACCTACAGAATCAAGTGAGCCCCAGGGACGGGGAAATGAATTTATTTGGACCTCAGCCAGGAAATCAGGCCCAAGTTTAATCAGTGGCTTGATTCAAGTTTGTTTCCACTCTGGGCTGATGGAGACATGGTCTCTGGGTGGGGTGGGAAGAGGAGCCTTTGCAGCCCACCTTGCCCTTCTCTTGTATGAGATCCTGTAGCCTCCAACCAGCTTGAATGGGGTGCCACACAGAATGAAGGGACTCATGCCACTGATGACAAAATGAGCTTCTGAAGACCGCAGACCCCTACTGGAGAAGCCTGGGGACCACTTGAGTGAGAAACACTTGAGTATGTCTTTAAATATGGAGGCTCCAAAGTCTTCCCTAAAATTCACCAACTGAGAATTTGTGGAGTTGGAGCTGAGAAATATGCCTAAGTATCAGAAGAAGTCTGAGAAACTCTAATCAGTAAGGATCATTGCTTCAAGACCTAGAATGACTGGGAATGAAGCTTTAATCTGAAGCAACGTCCTCCACATTGCCATCAATGTTATTATCTCAATGGAAAAACAAAGACTCTGTGAACGTTTTGCAGAGGAATCCTGTGTCCTAAGGATTGTCACACTGGTGGTGGAGGATGAATCTTGGGTTCAGACCAGCACTGTGTTAGCTCATTGGGAAAGAAGAGAGAAGAAATGTCTGGACAACAGAGAAAGGTTAGAAATTAGGAGTGCCTATGAGGGACTCTTATGAAGAGTTTGATTTTTAGTGTTTTCCCTTGGGCCCAGTGAACACCTATATTGGACATGCCACATTATTGCTCCCTGGTTAGCTCCCATGCTTCAGTGAGGTCAATTGCACACATACAGCACAGGTACTCAGTGTCATGGAGGGATTAGGGCAGAGCAGAGCAGGAAAGTGCAGCTTCCCTTGGACCACCTTACTGCAGAGGCCTGCAGGTCTGAGACAGCATCAGTTAAAGGCTGGAACTTACAGAAGTCCAGGCAAGGGCCACAGGGCACGGAATGGAGGCCAAGCACAGCAGGGAGGAGAACATGATGCGACAACAGCCACCTAGTCACTGCTCCTCTCCTCTTTGGTTAACTCCAACCAGATTTTTATCTCTACTGTTATTTCAAAGTGCTCCTGCCAGGGTCACTCATGACATCCAAATTGCCAAATTCAATGACAAATTCAAAAGTATTTCCTATAACCTAGTAGTAGACATTTGACATGGTTAACCATTAGCTACTGGAAAACCTTGCCATGGCCTTCAGATAAGTGTTCAGTCTTGGTTTCCCAGCTTTGCCACTGAGTGCTTCCTTTCATTCTCCTTTAGTCACTCTTTCTCAGTACTGGTGTGGCTGAGGGCTCAAGCCCTTGGTGTTTATTTTTCCATTCCCTTTGCTCAATCCATGGATCAATGCCTTCCAATGTGAAATTGCTGGATCATATGATAATTCTTATTTTGACTTTTGAGGAAACTTCCAACTCTTTTCCATAGCAGGGATGCCATTCCCATTCCATCAGTGCACAAGGGTTCCAATTTCTTTACAACTCCATCAACACTTTTTTTCCAAGTTTTTTAAAAAATTATTTTTATAATAGCCTTCCTAATGGGTGCAAAGTGGTTTCTCATTGTGGTTCACCTAATTGTCTCCTCATTGCCTTGCACCTGGATTGACTGACGGAAGGATCTCCTTGGGAATCTACCTGTCCTCCGAATCTATCCTCCTTATTGCATTTGCCTATCTTTGCTTCTGGATATTTGTAAAATACCACACTGTTGTAGATTTCAGGGATACTTTTATAAAGAGGATGGTGGAAATTGTGAGGTTATAGAGTGTGCATATGGAAGAGAACATCCAAAGAGAAAAAGATGAAGACAGATCATCCAGGAATACTCTTAAAGGAAGAAGTGGTGGTCAGAATACAAGGTAGTGACAGGGGTCTCCTGAGAGCAGGGAGGAGGGAACTTTGAGGAGGAGGTAACTAGCACCATTCTAAAGTTGCAGAGTCATGTGTTTTAAAGGGAGCTCACTGGATTTTGGCAATTCACAGCAAGAAAATCAAAACCTTTGAGAATGTAGTTTTTATTTACTGGAGGAGGAGGGATAGAATAAAACAGACAATTGACAAGAGAATGGTGGTTACTAGCAGTATTATTTTCCAAGATGATTAGTAGTAAAGGAAAGGGAAGTATAGAGGAGATGGGGAAGAATTTTTTTTTTTTAATTTTAAATGAGAAAATTACAGAAGCACCGCCATAGAGGCAAAGCCTCTGAGTCTCTGGGCTCAGTACTTCTTGTACCACTGAGGCTTTGTCCAATACCCCAAGCCAGGGCCAGATCCTAAAAGAGATACTGAATCCTGACTTGGAGAGGAAGCTACTTCACATTTTCTAAAAATGCCTGGACCCCAGTTGGACTTCACTTTGGAAAGAAAAAGAAGAGAAAGATGGTGAGGTTATAAACTTTAGCAGTGATGATCTCAGGGAGCCAAAGCAACAGAAAAGTATAACACTAGCTTTGCTTTCATTGTGGGCAATTTAATGTCTCCTGTGAGAAATGGAACTTTGGTTCAAAAAAGCAGTTAATTAACTTTAATAGTTACAACACAACCCAAGCTTGTGCCCAAAAGTCATTTAGCAGATCAGTGGTCCCAACACATGTTCAAAGAAGTCATGGTGATTAGAGATGTTGGAATCATGTGGAGGGGTCTTTACTGAAGAACTTGAACTTCTGGGGTGGCATGTGAAGTAAACTGAGGGTAATAGGTTATCACAGAGGATCCCAAGGCTACAAGGAAGGTGTGCCATGGGCTTATGTCTGTTGTTTCAGAGGGCGAATTCATGCATGTATTTGCTGATTTGAATGCTTCTGTTTCTCAGCATGGAGATTTGCTGGCAAAAATAGAAGCAATCAAACCCAATTGAGTAGTAGAGCAGATTGGGCCCGTTCCCATGAGCTGGTTGCCAAGCTTAAATGCCTGTGAAGACTACTGTGGTTTAAATCTGGTGGTCAAAGCTGTTGCTTGAAAGAAAGATCCAAGAATCCATGACTTCTTTAGCAATGTCTTGAGTCTCCACTGAAAACTAGATTAGTAACTTCAAACTAGTAACTTCCTAGATGGATTTCAAAGTTGTCTAGTCAAATACTCTCTAGTGTTCCAAGAAATTCTGGGAATGTTCCAAAAGACCATTCTGATATTGAACTTCTGGAGACTGCTGTATTGATAACACAGGGATTCCTTCTGATACTAACTTGAAGAAATGTGAATCAGAATACTAGTATTATGTCAATCAATGGCATATCTAGATGAAAAACAGGATCTTAGAACTGAAACAAGCAAAGAATGGCATCTGCCACAGGGAGTAAAAAAATAATATAGGCCTAAACTTTACATTTCCTTGTGTCAAGACTTCTTGGTTTTGCACTGATCGGTACCGTGAAATACTAAAGGAGCATTACTCTTACCAGATGTACTGGCAATCAATCCTAGTCTATGATCCAGACTCTGAAGATCCCCAGGATGGAGATATGTGAGTGGGAAGGTCCTTTAGAAGAGTTTTCACTAATTCAGATAAAGATAAAAGTAACTTTGGAGTTGACCTCCAAGACCCTTGTCTGGGGCCCTTCCCTATCCTACAAGGCATCCCGTAAGCAGCAGGGGTTCAAGTGTATTTAGAAGGCTATAGCCCTTGCAGTGGGCCACCTGCTTAGCAGAGATTAAGGAATTTCCAAAGTCCCTTGAAGAATGTGAAGAGAATAACCCTCTCCTGAACATTAAAACCCAGAGACGGGTGCCCGCAGTTTCCTTAAGTAGAAGAAAAAACTTCTGAATGTTGTTCCCCTGTGCAAGAAGCAAAAGACCCCGAGAATGCAAAGACACACAGCACACATGTGGTCAAAAAGCTGAGGAGAAAGCCCAGTTAAGTGGCCAATGCAAGGAGATTTTGGTATATGGAGAACTCTGTATTGATTGGCAGACAGACTATAGAGTTTTTTCTTATAATGTAAACTTGGGAGAATTATAGGGCTGTTTACCAGCCTTCATATTTTCCGTGGATTTTACTGTTGTTTTTATGGCAGCTAAAGGTATATAGACTACATTAAATTGTTAATCTTAAAAGATTTTTTTTTTTTGGTTCATTTAGAACACACAAGACTGGTATTTTCAATCAAACAAAATGTTTATGAAATGAATTTTTAAATTGTGGTTTCATCATGACTTAAAGTACCAACTAATTTTGATAGTTACAGTATTTGCCAAAACTTATAATTTTGTCAATAGTATGCTATTACAATGTTTCTTTAATACACCTAGCCTGCAAAATTTTGAAATTTTAACATTGGCACCTACATTCTACACGGAATATATATTTGTGGTATTTAAAAATTCGCAATGAAACATAACTTATTTGGAGAACAGAGCATACAAGAATAAGCTTTCAGTTTCATCAACTGGAATGCTTTCTTTATCTTGTTTTTTTTCCTCCCACATTTCTCATTTGTTATCTATATTATCTGCCAAATTTTTTTGTAAAGAAGATTTAATATTTGCTTTTATTTTTTTTTTTGCTGCCTTTTCTAATTGGCATGTCTTTAAAGTATTTTCTTCCTTGATTAAAAAATGTGTGTGTTGTGATGATGTCGGCAAGTGAAACAAGCCACACTGTTTTTGAGCCAATTAAGGAAATTGCAGTTTTTAAACTCTAACATTTTGAGGTAATGAACCATGTGAAATGACTGTACAGTATTCTAGATGGCTGAAAGAAACTGCCATGGGGTATTCATTGGAAATTTTAGCCTTATTCGAAAAGTAAGAGGGAAGACAAATTGATGATTAAATAAATAAATAAATAAATAAAAATAAAAAAACAGGTGCAGTCTTGTTTTCAAGTAGAAAATGTCTGGTTGTATCAGAATGTGAAGAAAGATAGTAAGGGCAAAGGGTGGAGCACACATTAAATGGCAAGAGGTTAGAGGGATGTGGACTTTATTTCCTACTGAACAACTATGAAAAGAAAAAAAATATATTGAAAAGCTGGCAGTGTTGATTGGTTTTAATGAATTTATTCAGGATATGGAAAAAGACTGGTGAGAACTGCAAAATGTTTCAGTGGTGACACGAAGAGGGAGATTATAATTTAATTTTTTTTTTTGTTAAAATCCTTGCAAAATCATAGTCTCCAAAAAGTGGTGAACAACAGCCCCGTGCCCTAGCTGATTTGTAATATCTCTAAGTACATGCTGAATATTATATAAAAAATGTTTAGCTTGTGAAAGTTGGAGAAGGCTAAATGGATCAGTCAAAATAAATTTTCTGTATAAATGATTAATTATATCATAACCAAAGAGCACAGGTAAAAAACAAACAAAAATCAAAACTCAGAAAACTTCAGATGTCCATGGACATCTGAACCAAGGAATGGGGAGGGAGAAGATGAGAAGGAGAGGGAAAGCAGGGCCCCCTCCTCTGAGAGTGGAGAGATGGAAATGACAGGTGCTGGAAGTTCTGGAGGGGAAGGACTAGAATTCCCGGAGTTCTCTGGGCTGACCTTGGACTCAGGAATGTGAGTGGAGGTAAGGTCATTGTCTTTCAAAGACAAACGGAGGGGTCGGCTCGGGGTTTGAGCAGGGGAAAGATTTGCAGGGATGCAAGGACTTGGGGCAGGGAACCCACCAGGCAATACGAATTCAGGAGTTTCTCAAAAAGTGCTGGAGAACATGAGATCTCTGACGTGGGGAGGAGGGAGCGCTGAGCTCCTCTGACCTTTGAAAAGTGGAGGGTTCAGGTGGTGGGGGTTGGCAGGAGCCCTTTCCCACCCTCACGTGCAGCACCTGTGGCACCTCCCAGCACGCACACCAGTGAGCCAGGCGCTGCTCACAACAGGGGCAGCCTCAGCGAACCTGGGCTCTCCTTGTTGCAATCTGTCTTTCCCCCTCAACCACTGCTGTTAAAAGCACTATTCTTGAGACACAGTAGACATGAGCTTGGCTTGAATATTCTCCCCACTGAATTTATTCTGTGATGTTGGAAACAAAACATAGGAAAAAAAAACTTCAACCACAAATTCCTTATCAGAAATTTCCAGAGTTATTACTACATATGCCTGGTGGTTTTCTGTTATCTGGATCAAGAGGAGATGAAGAGTTTGTTCCCAGGGAGAGAGAGTGCGACCAGTGGGGAGCTAAGAGGTAAGGCAGAGGGTCCAACTTCCACCAGTTTCCTTTTCCTGATGTAGGATCAACTTCTCAGTAATTTCCTCTGTGTCTTTAGGCTGGGTGCCAAGGTCCTGTTCCCACATCCTTCCCAGTGCTTTGCCTTCCTCTTAATAGATGAAAGCTTTTTGGGTTCCATACTTCAACTTTCATCTCAATGTGATAATGGTTTTGTTTGGTCCTTGGTTTAAGAAATAGTGAACATTTATTGGAAGATGACTATGAGCAGGCACCATGTCCAGGGCTGTAAGCAATACAGAGACAAGCAAGCTGTCCCAGTGCAAGGAGAGGCAAAGGCTGGCAGAATGTGGTAGCAGGCAAGAAAAGAGACTCAGCACTGTGCTTTGGCTGGAGAGGTGGCTTCCGGCTGGGAAGGCTCCGGATTCACAGGAAAGCAGCTTTAGAATGGGGCTGGGGGAAGTTAAGGGGTAAACAAGATTTTTGCAAGGAGGAAGGAGGAAGGGCAGAGATTTCGTGGTGGAGGAAACTTGGTAAGCAGAGGCTCAGGAGGCCGGAGGCCAGGGATGAACTGGGTTGGAGTATAAACAGCATTGGGAGGACTAATGGTGGGCTAGACTCTGAGCATTGCTGGGGAGTTGGATTTCCCTCCCTGAGCAAAGCCTCTGGAAGCTGCCAGTACTTCCTTGCACAGGCTTTCTCTTTTATCTGCCTGTTTGCAGTTTCATCTGTTAAGACGAAAAATCTGGAGTTTCTTTGGCCACTGTGATGTCATTTTTGAATCCCGTGCTTGCTGCTAACCCCTTTTTATCTAGGTCCCCTATTTTGCGCAGCTTTCCTCGATTGCCTTCTAACGCTATCTACACACAGCAGGTTCATTTGCTTTGATGCATTTGAGAGTTCAGGATTGCAATTTTGTCAATTTTAAGTTTTAATAAGTTTTCTCACTTTTTCAAGGCTGTCTTTAAAATGAAAAAATGTACACATGCAAAGACCAATGGATGGTATTCTGAATATTGTTTGCTATGTTGCAACTAAGATGAAAATATTAAGAAACAGCAACATCTCATTCCCTGAGAAGGTTTTTTGTTCTAAAATCCATTATGCACAAAGGTTTAAAGATGAGAAAATGAAAAGTAAGGTCTTGGTTCGTATTATTTTTGCTTAATAAACTCAACCATGGAAGTTTTGAAAAGTTCTCTTGTGCACTCAGTAGGCACTGAATTAAATGCTAATTGTTAGTTCTCCCAAGGAGGAGTTTCATGGCTAAGTGGGAGCACTGGGAGATTTTTCTCCCATGCTTGGTGTGAGGTGATTTTTATTCATTTAGTACCCAAACTTCACAGTGTTACATTGTAATTTTGATTTAAAAAAAAAAAAAGAGCAAGCAATATACATGTTTAAAGGGAACAGTTTGGTACATATAAAGAATCCACATGATGGATGCTTAGTGCCATTAGAAAGGTGATTACTCAGATGCTTATGGAGAAAACATTATGATATAATGTTACAAGGAGGAAAGCAGAATGTAAAATTATGTACTAAGAGTTTAAACATTTTAAAAATTAAGTGTGTCATTGTATAGACAGCCTCTCAGGGACTGGACACTGAGGTGCATCCAACCCTGGTCAAAAGGGGGCCCTCATGGGGGCTGCCAAATGCAGGACCGCCCTGCCAGTCCTTGCAGCCCAGATATAAGTGAGTGGGAAACAGGCCTGGATAAGAATACACATGTTTTCAAGAGAAAGAGAACTGATTTAGGTCAACGTTATTGTTTATCTGCCATCTGGGTATCAAGGAAAACAAATTTCCTTCTTGGACACTTCCTTCTCCTTCCCTTTGTCTCTCCAAATCACACATTTTTTATTTGGGTTATTTCCTCTAAATTTAATGTGCAGATGATCTTCACTATCAAATTGTGCACCTCCAAGAAAAAGGAGACCCTCTGGTTAGACAAAATTCTGCCTAATTATAACTGTTTGTGACTTGTGCTAATAATAAATGAGCTCATCTACATGAGGACTTATGGCTACCTCTTTCTAGAAATAATTTCTTGGGTCTCACAGATGGAGTCTGGGAGGTAGGCTTGGGAAGATGAGCAGGTGATGGGTTATGATGGAAGACTCTTGGCTGATGTCATAATGTTCCATGTAAATTATATGAAGATCCAGAAATAATTCTGCTGCTACCAAAAAAGAACTGGCCAGTATCTTTCCCTCCCTCCCTCCTTCCCTCCTTCCCTTCCCTTCCCTCCCTCTTCCCTTCCCTCCCTCCCTTCCTTCCTTTTTCGACAGGGCCTCACTAAATTGCTTAGGCTGACTTTGAACTTGAGATCCTCCTACCTTAGGTACTAGGATTACAGACACTCTCTCCCACGCCTGGCTAGTTTTTTGGGTTTGAGAAACTCTGCTCTTAATGAAGGAAATTATTTTAGCACTTCTTTTTCTCTGATGCTTAGCCTTATTTTCTTCTCTCCCCTGGCTACCCTCCTGCCCACTCCTGCTATGGTATTTAGGGGCTGTGATTGTGACTTCTCTGTGATGTGTCTGACCTAGAGCTCTTGGGGTACAGTGCAGAGATACAGTTTGTCCCTTCTCCCTTCTTTATCATAACAAGATCCTCCTGTTGGTTTAGAACAAGTAAGAAAAGACAAAACCTAAAAGCCATCTCATGGATCCTGTTTCTACTTCTGCATGGCTGGAGTTGAGACACCATCTTTTAAAAGATATTCTGCCTTGGAAAATTATTTGAAATCTGCTTAAATCAGTTGATCTTTTTCCATCCTACCCCCACCCTGTCACTCACCCTGAGCCGTTATCTTGCTGGGTGAGCCTTGAAGTGTATTGCTGCTCTTCAGTGGTGGCTCTCTGAACAGAGGCATGCAGTTGAGCGTTGACTAACTCCTTGTTGTTCTTTTCCATACCTTACCTCCTAATCTGGAGGTCCAGGGACCACACAGAATGCAGAACTGAATGGGGTCTACAGATGATCTGCTTCACCCTTCAGTTTCTAGACAAGGATGTTGATGTGCAGGAGTATTGCTCAAGGTCATGTACTATAAGGGGCAGCTATGAAGCAAAATCCCAGATCATTGGTGTCCCAATCTGGGGGCCTTTTCATTATGAACATATGCTTATTTGAGCCACTTTCTTGACTCTGGAAACTTCTAACATCCTATGCAAGAAAATCTCACATTTCCTTCATAGCTTTGTCCAAATGCCATCTCTTTCACAAAGCTTTTATACAAGGACTTGGTATAAAACTCTCAAACTCTCAAATCCCCCTTAGCAGTTTTTAAAACCATGCAAAACTTTTGTAGTCCAAAAGCCCTGCCACCAGTTGGGACTAATTATGTCCCTGATGGACTTAAAGAGCTGCTTGAATGCAACATTTTTGCCTTTTACATTTTTGTTTGTCTCCTAATGCCTGGCACAGGGCTTGACCATGGAGGATGCTCAATAAGGTATAATGAACAAATGAGAGAATGAGGGAACCCACAATGAACCCCTGGAAGGACACCTTTGTTCTCTCCTGGAGTGAACCGCTGCGAATCAAAATGTGATGGATCTCGGGGGATTGGGAGCTTTGTGAGTTATGGGGAAGTCTCTCTGTCTCTCTGGCTGAACGAGCAGTGATAACATTAAAGCTGCAACCTTGGATAGCTAGCGGTGATTTGGGGAGTACATTCATAAGGGCTGTTCATAAATAAATCAACCCAACTGTTGCCACTGGCCAGTCAGCAGGACTGGCCGTCCACAGAGCAGGCTTCAGGTGTTTACCTGGCCGAAGCTAATGCTGCTGAAGCCGCTCCAGCGTTAGTGTCTACTGCACAGGTTGGGGCTTTCCACCGTCACTTGTCCCTTGGAGACTGTCCTGTACCCAGGGAGGATAGGTATAGCTCACAGTTCAGTCACTGTGGTTGTGGCAATGGGAACAGCTGCTTCAGCTTCAGGGATTCCTTAAAATGTGGCTGACTTTTTCCCCTGGGTTTCTTCATTTTCTCAATTTTCACATATGGGACTCAAGGTCTTTGCAGCTTAAAACCACATCTTGAAAAATAACTATGAGAAGCTCTCTTGATAAGAAAATTTTTCTTTTGAGTTCTGGTCCATCTCAAAGAATAAGGAAGTTTTGAAATGATGAAATAATCCCAAGCTGCCACATCCCCATTGACCCAAAGGCCAGGGTCTCTGGATTCACAAGGTAGCAAGTCCTTGTG
This sequence comes from Glaucomys volans, assembly GCA_020662805.1. Lineage (NCBI taxonomy): Eukaryota > Metazoa > Chordata > Mammalia > Rodentia > Sciuridae > Glaucomys > Glaucomys volans. Next base: position 210,079 of record JAJEJO010000924.1, read on the forward strand.
TTGAAATGCTGATTAATATTTCTGAACTAATAGGAGGTGACTGGCGAAGACTGCCCAAGTCTTCCTTTCCTCACAGTTCACTGAACCACAGATACTTATCTAGTCCCCCAGGTGCTGGGGGGCTGCCTTGGAGTCTATTCACTGCAGGAGTTCAAAGTTCAAATGCAGGGTGGAATTGGTGGGGAGAGTTGGGGGATAAGGCTGAGAAGTTAGGGCAACCCCAACTTGTGAGAAACTCTGTCACTTGCCCAAGGAGTGGGCAATGCCTCTGATTATGTGGACTAAACCAAAGACCACTGCGTTGATGAAGGGCATGTAGGGTATTTCTGATTTTTTTCTTTTATAAACAATATTGAAATGAATAACTGTATATTTGTCTTTGCATATGAGAGCAATGGATTACAGGATGGATTCCTTAAATCACAGGATTAAAGGTGTGCACTTGTAAATTTTGTCAAATTCCCTTCCTTAGAGTGTGTTTCAAAGGTCACTCCCAGCTGTGGTATGTGGTTGAGTGTCCCTTGCTGTTCTGAGTGGTGACTGTGAACACTCATGTACACATGCACATAACAATCAGCCTTTCATTCTGCTCCCCAAAAACTGCCACCTGTGCAGACACAGCTGGTCTCTAGCTATCTTTAAGGTAGGAAGGTACAAGTTTGAGGTAGATAAAAATTTGTCCTGGGAAGATTCAAGAATATCCCCAATTTTCTATTTCAGTTCTGATTTCTATCTCATGGGGACCCATCGTGAAGTCCTTTGGGAAAAAGGCTGTCAGGCTCAGAGTTTGGGAGTGTCTCCATCCCCAGCAGCTCAATGCAGCTCTTAAAGACTCACAGTGGATGGATCATTGACAAATTCTTTTAAACATTCCCTGATTCCCCATCCCTCCCCACCCCCTTATTTTTAGATTGGGCCATTTTCTGGTACAATGCTTGCTCTAAGCCTCATTAGTCCTAAACTTTCAATCTTGGAACTTATGGGCCTCTTTAATCAGTCTGCTGCATCAATAATTCATTATAAATATTTGTTGCTTTCATGGGATGATAAAAAGCTAATGGCATATGCTAATTTGGACATGTTGTAAGAATGTCAGACTTGAACCTGTGTTTTCAGGGCCATACACACTAGTGTGTGGAAGATGAAGGCAGAAAGTTATGGTGCCCAAATCCTATGCACATGAAATAAGGGACACCAAAGCTTGGTCCAAGCATCTCAGTCATCGTCTCCATCCTCCTTCTTATGGTACAGGATGGGCTGTTACAATAGCCTGTTCATATTAAGCATGAAAGTCCTTGACAAAGGTTTACAAGGGGCAACCTCACAACTTTTAGCAAAAATGGCAGGGGCAACTTGCACAGTTTAGTTGTAGAAACTCAAATTGGCAGCAAGCAGTTCCATACTAACCTCTGTGCTAAACAGATGCTGCTTCTTGATGGAAATTTAAACATCAAGCAAGCAACTTGCAGTTATTCAGGATCTGCTCTGTGAAGCACTCTATCAGATAGTGGAGATGGCAGAGAAAAACAATTTTGTTAGGGTCTCAGCTGTTTAAAAAAATTAGGAAGGAGTTGTGGAGCTAAGGCAAAGTACCTGGACAATTAAATGAATACAGGAGAGTTCACAGCATGAAGTTACACACATGTGCAACTCCAGCCACTGCAGAGCCAGTGGGTCTGGGCATTTAAAACATCCCCAAACAAATAAGTTTAGAGTCTCCAACTTGAAAGAACTTGTCACGGCTCATGGACAGTTTGCTGGAAGCTAGGATTTGTTTTGCCTCCTCCCTCCTCTGAGTTCCACTCATTCATGTTCTTGTCAACATCTCCCATGTGTTTGGCATGCACACTTTGCTTTGGTTCCCTGTCTTTGGTGGCCTTCAGGACACCTTGCTCCTTTTTTCCAAATCCTGGAACCCCACTTGGGACAGCACTGACTTCCATCCTTTCTAGCACTTCGTGGCTTTTCTCTTCTTCTTACCCATAACAGTAACCCTGGTCCTGTACCCCATATTCCCATCCCCCACGAAAGGATTAGTAAACTCCTTCAGATCCTCAAAAAGTTAAACACAGAATAACCATATGCCTCAGCAATTTCATTCCTAGGCCCTCAATAAATTCTTATACATGTCTATCAACGGATGAATGGCTAACCAAATTGTGCTACCATACAATGGAACATTAATTATCTATAAAAATGAATGGAATACTGATATTGTTTCATGTTTTCATGCTATAATATGGATGAACTTCAAAAGCATTGTGTTAAGTGAAAGAAGCCAGATGGTTACATATTGAACGATTCCATTTGGGCAAAACATCCAGAATGGACAAATCTATATAGATAGAAAGCAGTCTGGTGGTGGTCAAGGGTTGGGAGAGGAAAAATGGAGAGAAATTGCTTAAGGAATATACGGTTTTGATTCAAAGTGATGAAAATACTTGCAGAACATTGTGAATGTACAGGATACTGCTGGATTATACAGCTTTATGTTATGTGAATTTACCTCAATTAAAAAGTGAAGCACAAAAAAACCAAAACAAATAACTCCTCCAGGAACCATATTATTGAAAGCCAGAAGTTTAAGTGCTTTTTCTCCTGATATAATTGCTTTCCAGAGGAGTAATTGAAGAGGTGACCTTAACCCACAGGGGTAAGTTTAAGGGTATAGTTTAAGCAAATGGTAAAAATGTCTCGGACTGGCACAAGGCTTTATAGTTTATAAAGCACCCTATATCCAACACCTTATTATAACCTGGACAACTTTTCCTCATGATTCCTCCTTATCCCATCAACCACAAAAAAGAGGATAGTTCTCACTTCCTGTCACTTGGAACAAAGTCAACTCACCTCTAGGTTTGAGTCTGAGCCACTCACTTGGGCCCAAATCAGTGGCTACTCCTGAGACCTCACCTGGAAATCCCAGCATGTTCTGGGTGCCCAGAGCCCCAGGGCTGCCCCTTTGTATTGGTGCTGAACGGGCCCTCTCCAGAAGCAGGTGTGAGAGGACAAGAAGGCCCTGACCCCTCCAGACAGTGGCTTACTAGGGGAAAAGCCTGAGTCCTTGGGTCTGATTCTTCTTAGGTGTAAGGCAGTCCCAGATTGTGAACCAAGGAAACCAATGGCGATTTGGGCAGAAAAGAAACACATCTTCAGTAGGAGTCTCATGTTTAGATACTTTATGTGAACAATGTAATGATTTAATGCTGTTGAAATTATTATTTGAAGATGTGAAGGATGGATGGTGGAGAGGTAGAAATCATATAACTAGGAACTTAAGGCGTGTCTAGTTAGTAGAGCTTCTCAAGGACAGGGACTACGGTATAATCACTCTATCTGGTGTTTCATTTGGCACTTGGCTTGTAGCAGGCCATTACAAATTGTTAGTTGATTGACTTTGTTTTTTTGGCCATTCACTTATCTGTTCTTTTTTTTTTGGAGAGACTGGTCCTGAGAATGGAAGACCCTTGAAGCAAGGGACCATGTCTCTTCTATCCTCTTGTGACTTGCTTTTCGCTCTCAAAAACTCTTGCTCCATTAATAATAGAACTGAATGAAGAGAAGGCATGTGCTCTGGAGTCTGACAACCCTGTGCTTAAACCCCAGCTCTGACACATGCAAGCTGTATGGTCATGTTGGTGCATCAACCCAGCTTCACAGTTACTGGACACATTTCACAAATGGCACAAATAATGATCAAACCTCAATAATGTGCAAAGAGTGCAAGAGCAACTCCCTTTGGCAACTTGAAATCATTGTTTTTGTGCTTTGGCCAAGTGAACTGGCTGAGTATTGGTTTATCATTTGTCCAATAACTACTGAGTGAGCTCTTACTGTGTCAGGTACTGTTCTAGGAGTAATGGAAAGCACCAGAGAGTTGCAAACAGAGAAGTCACAGTTTAGATACATGCAGTGCAAACACCCCTCTGATTTGCTGTGTGAAGAGTGGCTTCAAGTCTGACAAGATGGAACTAGGCTGTGTGTATTGAAGTTGTCTTCGTGGAGAAGAAGTTGCTTAGGCCAGGGTGGAGGCAGTGCAGCTGTGAGAGTAGGTATTTGCAGGGCTAAACAAAGAGGACCTAGGATGGGTTAGATATGGGTGGGGGTAAGGCAAAGGGAGACATAGGTTTGTGCCCCAAGTAATGAGGTGAGTGGAGCTGCTATTTCCTGTTGGAGCACATAATAGGAAGAAGAGGTTTGGAAAGAAGTTTTGAAAATCACAGTTTTGGTGTGAGACTTTTGAGGGACCTATTGAATATCAGTGTGAAGAGATCAGAGCTGTAGATCTCTGTTTAAAAGTCAATACAGGATGTAATGCAAGCCAAGTAGAAGAGATCCCCTTAGATGAGGGCAAGGCCTGAGACTGAGCTTTGGAAGGCTTCTATATTCAGAAGATGGATGGAGGAGGACCCAGCAAAGGGGACAGAGAAGGAATATCCAGGGTCATACAAAAAATGAAGAAAACATGGGAACAAAGGAGAAAAGGGTTTCTAGAGTGGCCCCCATCCACTGCTGCTGGGAGGATGAGAAAGACCAGGGCAGGAAGGCACCTCAACACTGGTGGTATGCAGGCCACTGTGATTTGGTGAAGGCAACTTCAGCCATGTGGAGGGGTGGGAGTCAGAGGGCAGTGGGTGGATGAATGCATGGGGGTAAGCCCATGGAGGTGGTCAGTGCAGACCCTGCTCTTGAGAGTCCTCTGTGAAGTTTAGCAGGGGCTGGCAGCTCACAGCAGATGTGGGGTCCAGGGTATTTTGTTTTTTCTGATGGGAAAACCCCCTAAAACATCTTTATATATATTGATAGGGAGAATCAAGAAGAGGGAGAGACTGATGATTCAGGAGGGAGAAGTGACAACTGCAGGCGTGAAGTCCTCCAGGGGGTGAGAGGTCCAGGCTTCAGCTACCAGACGCTTGCTGTGTTCGAGAAGCTATTCTGGAGAGAGAGAACAGAGTAATGCTCATTTCTAGAGATTCTGTATGGAAGAGGAAAAAAATGACTCAAGTTAAGTGAAATCTATGGATTCCAGCAGAATTTAGGAAAGGCCACCCCCCCCACACACAGACACAGACACACACACACACACACACACACACACACACACACACAGTATAGACAGCTCAGTGTCTGCAGGTACAGCATTGGTTTCTTTCAAGTGTAATACTGCAAGTGAAGCCAGGCACCTCTTCCTGTCAAGGTATCACCAGGAGACATGCTGTCTCTGGGCCTGAGGCACAGAGAGGGATGTTGGCAATGTCTAAAGATGAGGAGTGCAGAGGGCGAGGAAGAAGGAGGGTATGGGGACAAAGAAAGCAGGAAAGAAACAAGTAGAAGGAAAAAAAAAGTCCCTGACACCAGCAAAGCCAGCGGTGAGCAGTGGTGTGGTGGGTGCGCAGGGTCCCCTGGGTCCTCAGGTGCTGGTGCTGGGTGGCTTTGCCCTAAACTAACAGAGGAAAAGCCAGCACAGGTGTGACACAGCAGTGGCTCTGATCCCTGCTGGTGAGAAAGGAAGTATGAGTGACAGGGGCCTGGTGATAATTAGCACGCGGTAGCCTAGAAAGCAGGCCCCTGTGGTGGGCCAGGCGAAGAGCCCCGGGACTCCTGCTGGGGTGGGTGGCATCACTGCTAGCCCTGCAGCCCGGTCACCCTGACCACTGCCCGGAGCCAGCCAGCTTCACGCTAGAGTGGGGGCGTCCAGAATTCCTCGACAATCGCTTATCTGTCTGGGCAGACGTCCTTCGTCCTTTGTGGCTGGCTTTCTCCAGCTCCTGGGGCAGTTCCAGCATGCAGGGGGTGGCACTGCCTTGGCAGCACCTCAGGGCCATGTTTTCCCAAGGACTCCTCGGAGTGCCTTTCTCCAGTCTGGGCACCGTCCTGCTGTCTCCTCAGGCAGGCCAAATTTTGGCTTAGTGTTCATTTTCCAAGTGGCATCATTAAAAAAAATTTTTTTTTGCAATGAAATCTGTGTGTGTGTGTGTGGGGGGGGGTTGGATCATTTGTAGAGCTTCTCGACTTTTCTTTGAGTGTGTGTGTTCCAAATTTGAGAAGGAAAAGATAAAAAGTCCATGATCTTTTCTGTCAACGCCCCCCAAGTACCACACCATACCAGTGAGCACCAAACCCTGCCCTGCAGATCCTTCCTGCTTGTCATCTCCTTAGGCCTCAGTGTGGGTCTCTGGCACCCTTATCACCTAGGGCATCAGGACTCCCATTCTTGATGAGTGGCCCCAGGGACTCCCAAGGAAGCCACTCCCTCCCTTCCTCCTGTCTAATCCGAGAAAGTTCTTTCTAATGCAGATTCCAAGCCAATTTCTGTAACTCTTCATCTCTAATCCTGGTTTCCCTCTTGACATCCCTGAGTTAGCTATTTCCTGCTCCAAATAAGAGGCCTTCTTTTATGTTTATGAAACAGGTGAGCATTTCCTGCCAGTCTTCTTTTTGCAGGCTGGTCAGCCCCAGTGACTTCCGTCACTCATTAATTCACCACATATTTGTTTCTTGCCAGCTGAGAGCTTTCTAGTGCTAGGCTCTAGAATATACCCTTAATGGCTAATAAAATGTAGCCCTCGAAACTGGAGGAAGGCACATTTTCGTTTAATGAAACTTGTGGGAAAAATAGAAACATGCCAGATAATTAGAATTAGGATGGGATAAAAGGCAAAATAGAGATAACATTTCTGTTGCCTGTTGAGAGCTTATCATGGCCGGGTGCTGAGTGTGGCGTGTATGCTATCTCACTTAGAACTCATGACAACCCCGTGACGTGGACGTCTTTGATAAAATCATGTGACCTGCCCAACTTCACAAGGCCAGTTAAGGTGCCTGCCAACCGAATGCTGAAGGGTGGGCTGTGCACTTCAAATCACTACGACAAAAGTAGTCTGTGGTCCGCGGGAGCAAGGATTCAAACACAGACCATCCAGCTGCAGAACCCACCTCCTAAACCTCTCTGCTGGATTGCCTTCCTGGTGGGCTGTGGGAACATCAAGGACAGGGGATGTGGGAGTGTCCTCAGCAGGGCTGCTGCCTCCCTGGCAAGGGCAAAATGTGCCGGGCCAACCTGGCTCCAGCATTGCTGTGATTCTCGGTGTAAGCTGTTCAGTTTCACATTCTGACCTCTCCACTGCTCTGAACACAGCTTGCTCTCCGCTCTCTCTTGCAGTAGAAAGCGAACGGGAGGCCACCCATGCACTGCTGACAATGGGCCATTCTTAAAGGAGCCATTGTTCAGAGCCATCCTGGAGCTACTGAATTAAATTCTGCTCGTTGGAGGGCAGCAGCTGTCATGGAGAGGACAGGCAGAGTTTTTCTCCATCCTGTGGCTACTTAAGGAGATGGGAATGGGCTGGGTGTGCCTGAGACATAACCTCTTCACACCTGCTCAGAGGGCCCACTGTAAGGGACACAGGTGTCCCCTGACAACTGTCCCTTCACACACCCTTCCCCCAGGAGACCAGCAAGTGATCCTGGGCAGGGGCTCTTAGGACTCCGCAGCCTGGAGCAGATACACAGAGACCACATTTCACTCTGCTGTTCTGTCTTACAGCAGTTTGTGAGCCCTGGATTTCAGTATGGGATGCACATCTGCTGATTTGATTCTGGGTGGTGGGAGGGCCTGTACTGAGCATAATGTGTGGGAATAATTAATATTTTCACTTTCATCTTTAACATGAATTGTGCACCGCTAAAAGCATCGGAAGTTGTCAGAGAACAGAATTGGAACTAGGCTTTCTGCCTGGTAGGCTCTCAATTTACATTAAACAGAGATTGCTCATCAACTGGAGGCAAGGATGGTGGTGCCGGGGTGGGTGCTGCTTTTAGGTGCAAGAAAATAGAACTTGTTTATTTCTCTGTTTTGGGTGGGGCAGATATTAAACCTTTCACCCCCCCCCCATTTGGATGTTATTTCTCTTTTAATAAAAAATCTACAGCAATAATAGTGATATTGTAAAGAACTTGCAACTCTTAGGCAATGTTTTCGCAGTGATGTAAAACCTGGAGAAATCAACATTCATTAAATTTGAATAACATCTGCAAGAGGGGGGGGAGATCTAGTTTCTCTGTGTTCTGATTTCTCTGTCAATATAGATGTTTTCTCTGTGGGAACTGTTGCCTCTCATTCCAGCATTAATCTTTAATTTTAGAGAAATCTTCCCAAATTAGCCATTTCATTCATGTGCTACTTTCTCCTCCACTCTTTTTATTTTTTGGTACCCAGGATTGAACCCAGAACTGCTTAACCACTGAGCTACATCCCCAGTCTGTTTTATTTTTTTTAAATATTGAGGCCCTGCTGAGTTGCTTAGGGCCTCACTAAGTTGCTGAGGTTGGCTTTGAACTTGCCATCCTCCTGCCCCAGCCTCCTGAGCCAGTGGGATTACAGGCATAGACTGCATTTTAGCACTAAGCCCCTTTTTTTAGGTTTCCTAGGCTCTTGGGGGATCTGTTTCTCTTTCATCCTTCAGCCTCATATCCTACTCCTTGGTCTCAAAAACTCAGTTTTCTCCTTAGCACATGAGCATGTTGCTTTGATTTGGATATGAGATGGCCCCCAAAACCTCCCATGTTAATGCAAGAACAGAGGTGAATGATCCGCTTGAGAGAGCTGTAACCTGATCAGTCCATCCTGATTTGAATGGCTAGCTGGGTAGCTATAGCAGGTGGAGCGTGACTGGAGGAAGCTGGTCTTTGGGGTGTGCCCTTGAGGATTATATCTTGTCTCTCTGGATCCCCTTCTCTCTCTGCTTCTTAGTCACCATGAGGTGAACAGCTCTCCTTCACCATGCTCTTCGACCATACCTTCTACCTCATCTTGGACCCAGATCAATGGAGCCCACTGACCATGGACTAGAACTCTGAAACCATGAGCCCAAAATAAACGTTTCCTCCTCTAGGTTGTTGTTGTCAGGTGTTTTGGTCACAGCAATGAAAAGCTGACCAACACAACTCATCTTTCTTCTGTTCTGGGGTCTCGCCGTGATTCTTCCCTCAGTTGCCGTTATCTCTCTTTTGCTCCATGTATCCTGCTCCCCCTGCCTCCACCCCATACTGGCTGGCCATTCTCTCCTGCCTCATGCTTTCACTGGGGTGTCCTTCTGCACCTTTGCCTCCTGTGGACATGCCCAGAAATGATGGTGTCTTATGAGTAGTTAAGTCCCTCCAAAAATTTTATGTTACAGCCCCATGTGAGTCAGGGTTCTCCTGAGAAACAGAACTACTTGGAGATATTTATGTATGGATGGGTGGATGTGCGTGTCTGTCTGTCTGTCTAGACACAGAAGAGGCTCTGCAAGCAGCCTCATAATTGAATTAGGAGATCTTGAAGGCTTATAATTGCTTTATCCATTGTCACATGTCCCCAATTCTTCCATAGAATGTGGAGCAGCTGCTCATTAGAAGCTAACTCAACTATTGGGATGAGCAAGGCTTTCCACCTCTTCTTGGTCCTGTCTTTATTTCTGAGGGGAGTACTTTTGATCCCTGCAGAGATGGATGACAGTGTGTGTGAAATCGCTTGCAGAGGGTTAGGCACTATGCATACATGACCTATTGTTGTTGGTTAGGCACTATGCATACATGACCAAGTTGTTATTAGTTAGTTTTTTTCTGGGATTTAGAGCACTTGAGAGAACATAGATGTGTGCTCTCTTGGAATGAAGCTTCAGTGATTCTGGATGGGGACATGCAGTGTGGCCTGGCAGGATCAGAGGCCCAGGCCTGCAGATTCAAGGGTGGGCACTCATCTGGTCACCAGTCCTTGTGGACTAATGACAGCTTCCCCTTGAGCTCCAAGGAGTCCTAACAAAACCAGAAATTTTTCAAAATGGGAAACAAAGTTTGAAGGGAAGGGGATGCCTACTGGTCATCTCAATTTAGGCAAGTATATTTCAGTCAGGAAGTTATGCTTTCAAATTCTGGAATTACCTAGCTGTGTGATGTTAGGAAATTATTAACCCCCCTGTGCCAGGTGGCTATGTGCTTGTGTGTATGTGCAGAGTCCTGATGGTCTATTCCAGCTCAAAAATTCAAATTATTTTTTGTTTTATTCTCTGAGTCATTGCTCTGCATATGAAGGAGGCTTTATGTTTTTTCCAACCCATAATATTTTCCCTTTAGGGCCTTGTGGTCAGCTGCGTAATGCCTGTCCCATTCCCACCTGAAGATACCTCAGTCCTATTGCCTGGCCCGGAGAAAATGTCAATTTATGTGTGAAAGCACCTGGTAGATGTGATTGAATTAAGGGTCCTAGGATGGGGAGGTTAGCCTGAGCTATCCAGGTGCGCCCAGGGTCCCCCTAGAGGTTCTTGTACAAGGGAGGTAGGGACCAATGGCAGAGAAGGAGCAGGGGTTAGACTGGGTGAGAAGCACGTTACAAGCCAAGGGATGAAGAGACCTCCAGAAGTTGGGGAAGGCCAGGAAACCGACCCTTCCCGAAGTGCACAGAGGGGACACAGCCCTGCTGACACCTCAATTTTAGTGTCTCACTTCCAGAATGATAAGACAATAAATTCATCTTGATTGTAGTTTGTCACCAGAGCAATAGGACACTGACACTGGGCCTAATGACGATACAGCCAGTGTGTCTTTGGACCTACTGACCCCGCAGGCTGCGACCTGGCTCTGCTGGCCTGAGCTTCTGGCTCCGAAGGCTCTTTCAGAGGCTCAAGCTTTTCCTCCCAAAATCCACTTCACTGAAACATGGCGGTCTGACCTGGCTCTGAGGAATCCCTTGAGGCATTTTACAGACAGCCTCACGTGGGCATCCCGGGATATGGAGACACTTTTCTAAAGTGGATTATAAAAAGTCACAGGGACACCCGGTCATAATGGAGAATTCATATTAGTCAGATATTTCCCCCCAATTCTCCACAGCCGGTTCTTACCTGGGCGTCTTTCAGAGCAGTGTTGCCTCCAAGAGGAGAAAGGCGGCCACAGAGGAACTGCTGTGCTGAATCAATTCTGACCAATAGAGGGAGCTGTTTGGTGAAATCTCAGGACACCTGGGGACCAGCAAGGGCCACTACAGGGTTTGCAACCACCAAAGCATGGACATGAGGGTTAACTGTGCACTCACCCTAGACCTGGGAGGAGCAGAGCTCAGGAGGAAAGGTAAAATAAGCACAAAGCAACTCCACAGGAGTGGCAGTTCCAGTTAAAATACTTCCATTGAAGATAGGGAGGGGATGCCCAGAGAGTTCCCTTACCTCCAAACATCCAGGTAATACCAAAAAGTAGCACGTGAAAAAGTGGCAGGGCAGGTAATGAGGAAAGTAAACTGGAGCTTGTGAACAAATGATGAGAATAAGAAAAATACTGTCTCAGGTGTTTGTGGAGCCTGAAGAAGAATCTAGAATGGTCAAGTGGCATTGTAAGCCCCACTGTTGTCCTGTTGTGGAGAACAGTGGTTAGATGGTAAAGGGACAGAGGATTGAAAGAACTAAGATCCACGTGAAGAAGGAAAGTATTAAGGAGATTTGCTGTTGTTTTGCAAATATGTTCGAATCTCCAGGGCTAGATGGATTATATTCTCAACAAATGGTTCCCAGAGTGTAGTCCCCAGATTCAGAATCACCTGGGAATTCTTAGTTATGGCAATTTCGGGGTCCATCTTACCTACATTGAATCAGTTACTCCAGGCCTGGGGCCCAGTGATCTGTGTATTAATAAGCCTCCAGGTAATTCTGACATCCCTACCGTCCAAGGACATAAATTCATAACCTGGATCCTGTGGAAGGGATACAGGGGTCAGTAAGCCCTCTGGAGTCAGACACAAATGTTTCTACCGATGTGCATTTGGGGAGGGTAGTTAATAACTTTCATCATATTCTTAAAAGGATCTTAGATCCCCAGAGCTTCTGAAACATTATTCTAGTGTATTAGAAGAACTAATTATTGTCATTGCAAAGCTGCTGATAGTGGTCTGAAAAGAATAGAGACCCCATATCTGGAAAGTGAAATCTTCTCAGTTTTTGCAAATCATAATGAGATGTATGTACCCTGATAACCATGGTTGGTGAACTTGGCATTGATTTCTGGCAGAAGTCTAGAATGCTTTGTTAGGTGGTTGGGATGTGAATGCTTCACAGGGAGGAGTAGTGAGCTGGAAGAGCCAGGAGGGGCTCAATAACATGCAGATGCATCAAACTGAGTTTGAGTTGTTTTATTACTGCTATTAACTAACATTCTAGGGTGGCGACTTCTGGTTGGGGGCCATCCCACAACTAAGGTAGGAAGATGGTGGCTGCAAAGAAGACAAGAAGTGTCTGGAATCAATCAACTCTAGGCTCCAACTTGGGAAAAGTGGAAAGTCTGTGCTGGGGTACAAGCAGTCTCTGAAGATGATCAGACAGGGCAGAGACGTTGGACATCCTCGCTGACAAGTGCCCAGCTTGAAGACATCTGAAATACAGTACTAGGCCATGTTGGCCCAAACTGGTGCCCATCACTGCAGGGCAATAATATTTAATTGGGCCCAGCAGGACGAAAACAGGGCAGTGTGCACGCTGGCTCTCACTGGGCTGGGTGATCAGATATTGTTAGGAGCATGCTAGAACAGATTGGTGGAGACTAAACCACACAGAATTTTTCTTTAATAAGACTTGCCAGAGCTTATTCAAAAATAGTTTTCCATATGTTTAAGTTCAGAAAAGTGCAGAGAAGAAAGCAGAGATAGCCCATGATCCCACTGCAAGACAACTTAGCTCCTACCTCAACCAACCATCAAGGCGTCCTTAAAGGTCTCTTGTATTCTGTTTGGAAGAGAAAATTCACACAAAAGAGGACTGATCGCTCCCTCTCTCTTTCTGCAGGTATGCTCTTCTGCATTTTGCCTTTTAAAATCAATTGTAGATCTTGGAGATCTTTCCATGATAACATCCATAGAGAATTATTATTATCATTACTAATTATTTAATGTACCAGGGATTGAACCTGGTACAAGGGGCACTTAACCACTGAACCACATATCCAGCCCTTTTCATTTTCTTATTATGAGACAGGGTCTCGCTAAGTTGCTGAGGCTGGCTTTGAACTTTTGATCCTCATGCCTCAGCCTCCTAAGCTGCTGGGATTACAGATGTGCACCACTGCATCTGGCTGACCTCATTATATTTAATGACTGCATAGATTTCTTTCATCTTTTTTTGTTGTATACACATTTGAAAAATACTAACACTATTTGTTTTGCTATTGGTAGCAATAATGCAATAGAATGTCGTATGTATACATATTTGTGTCTATTTTTATAAAGTAAATTCCCATAAGTAGAATTAATAAAAATGCATCTGCATTTTACCAATGTGAAAGTGTCCCTCAGTGTGGTTCTGTGATGTTTACCTTGCTCTACTATACCATGTAAGTCCAGTGCCCATTAAGAGATTGGAAGCAGTTTCCAGAAAGCACACTGGTTCAAGGAGACTTCCCAGTAAGGAGCCTTGTTGAACAGTGGAATTTGGCAGCCGTGAAGGCAGTGGGCAGGGATTATTCCAACAGACAGCGTGACCACACCTGAAGAGGGGCATGGACTCAGCAAGTCAGGGGTTGTGTATTTTCTCTCGTATGTGGAAGGTGGAGAGAAATAAAGGAAATGGGGGGGGTGTATAATGTCATGAAAATAGAAGGGAGACCAGTAGTTCAGAGGAAGGGGACCAGGGGGAGGGAGAGGGAAGTGAAGAGGGAGGTACTGGGGAATGAGATTGACCAAATGATGTTGTGTGTGTGTGCGAATATGTGATTATATGTGCAATTATGTGCCAATGAAGAATTTTTTTTAAAGGGAGGTTTGGACAGGATTCTTAAAGTTTGTGTTAGAGGGCCACTGAAAGTCTTCTCCATTTAAAGACTCCAGGATTCTACATGGATGAATATCACAAAGGAGCTGGGATATTGGAGAGCATGGGCTTTGCTCTGTGTTCCTGATTACGGAAGCAAGAAGAGGGGGAAGGAAGGGAGAGAAGAGGTGATGGAGGAAGGAGGACGGCGTGGTCCTCGAAGCACACGTGTCATGAAAGAACCAAAATTGCTCAGTGCTTTGAATGCCCTCTCTCTCCTGAACCTTTCGCATCAACTTTGTAAAGTTGAATGATCGTATTCAGCTGCAGTGCCCACTAGTTTTAGAGGTCTGATGGGATTCTTGTTACTCTTTGTCATTCTCCCTTTTTTACCTCTTTCCTAAGCCAGTGACTTGCTTTACCCTAAAGGATGCCACAGCTGATAGGCTCCTGGTATTGTTTGACAACTTTTCCCAATTTAATGAGCAGATCTAGGATATTTGCTGGTGAGTTCGCACGTGTATGTGAATTGGGTTTGTTCGTGGTCAGGACCTGAGGTAACTGAGTTTATGACCTGGCTATAGTCATTCTCTGAGGTCTATCAGAGCCTTTGTAGAAGTGGACACCTCTCTCCTGAAGCTCTAAGGGGAGAATCTGCACTAAAAGCATCTTAGGGAAAAGGAAAGCTGTCAGGTGTATCAGTTTGGATTTCATCCAATCAAATATAATAAACCCCCCACAGGACTTTAGCAAATGGAGATGTATTTATTGTTCGTATACCAGGGACCTGAGAAGTAGTGATTGTCAGCTTTAGTTCGGCAGCTCAGTGGTGTTAAGGCTTGTGTGTCTTTGATTTTCCTGGCTTTTCCTTGTGGTGGCAAAACAGCTGCTATACCTCCAGTCACCACATCAATATTCAGGGAGAGGAGAGGGAGGAAGGGTTGACATCAACTTTGATTGAAAAATGTAAATGCCTTTTCCAGAACTTTCCCTGGCAAATGTCCATTCATGTTTCATTGGCTAGAATTCCCCCTTTCTACTCACAATTAATGGGATGCACAATTTGAGACATTTGTACAGTGGGAGAAACCAAGACAGGGGAGAAGAGAGTTTTCTGATGGTTTAAGGATATGAATCTTCCAGGAAGGGTGGGCAATGGATCTGGGAGATTTAACTTGACATTTATTTATAGAGTTCCATTATATACTCATATATGTCTGGGATTAAGAGAAATGAGGTAGGGAGATGGGGATTTTGATATCTCCACTGAATTGAAATTATTTGCAGTATAGGACATGAAATTGGTCATAAAGACTCTCCTTGTGGTTTTGCTGCAGCCATCTCTGGAAGAAAATCAATTTGTGAGCAATCTCTCCAGCCTTGTTTTTTTTTTTTAAAATTGTAAACTCGGTGAGGTGATGTTTTGGCTATTGAACTCTGGAGTCAAAGTGGGTGTCAGAAGATCTTTTGTCTGCATTTGGGAGCTGTCTTTGAGTAATTGAGACCAGGGCTTGACTCCTTGTGTCCACAATGCACTAAATTAAATTAGAGATTTCATGGAAAGAACAATGAAGGCCCGTTTTGTTATTATGTTATTTACTTAATGTGTGTGAGCATGCAGGTCTTTTAAGTGGTAACATAAAACAGGCATTGCATTCCTAGGCTCCAAACACTGGTTTTAGAACAATGTGTTTATTAACACAACTCTAATAGTTTAAAGAGTCTTTGAGCAGCTGGTGAGGGAGGTTTGAATTAGCCCCTTTTTAAAAATGAGGAAACTAAGGGACAGGAGAGTTAAGGAACTTGCCTGAAGTTTCCCTAACAGAGCTGAAATTCAACGTGCGTCTGGTCTAATCCAACATCCATGGGACTCCCTTTTCTTTGGGGGGTGTCCTGAGCTACTGAGAAACTCCATAAAGTGGGTTAAAAAAAGAAAAAAAAAGGTGTATTTAGGTACAGACCTGAGGTTTGGGTTGAACATATCATTTTGTAGAGGTCACCATGTTGGTCTCTGTCTTTGTGATTTAGAACAGATATGTCATATGGTTATTTAGATGAGAATCTGTGAGATCTGTCTTTGTGGCAACCAAGTGTCTTGACTGTGGGTCTGAGTTCTGTCAATGCTCTCCAGCACAAAGGCGACACTGGCCTCGGATGTTTGTCCTTCTGGATGCCCCCCTGGCCCTGGGCTGGTGTCCTGTGGACCTGGCGAGCCCTTGTGCTGTGGCCACCACTGCACACATGATCATTCCTCATGCACTGACCCTGTCAGCCCAGCATCACCCAGGAAGGACACAGCTCCATTTCCCCAACCCCAAAGAAGAGACTGAACATTTCAAAAGAGCTTTTTACTAAGGGCATGATTAAAAAAAGATGAAAAAGGAATAAAAAGAGAAGAGCACTGAGCAGAAGTGCTGCTGGGCACAGATGAGCGTGGCTGGCACAACTCGTTTGTCTTCATTTCTCCCTCACCGAAGAGATGCTGCTCCAAAGCCTGTCCTTGGAAGTTCCTTTTTTTGCTCCTCCTTTGTGAGACCTGTCCCTCCAATGCAGAGGGTCTGCAGATGGGGTGGGTGAACTTTTGCCAGACTAAGTGTGTGAGTATTCACGTTGCATTTAGAGGTTCTTCCTTCTAGATGGCAAAGGCTGCCATATATATGTATGTATGTATGTATATATATAATGCTGTGACTTTGCATGGATATTCATAGTATTAGTAAAAACAAGAATAAAGTAAACTGAGAACTGGGGATGTCGCTCCGTGTTAGAGGGCTTGCTTAGCATGAGCCCTGTTCAAACCCCAGTAACCACTCCCAACCACCACCACAGAAAAGAATGAAGTAAACAGAGAGGTTTAATTTACATTCCTGTTTTCATCTCCAACTCTTGTGTCAGAAATGACACTCTTCAAAGCAAACCATTATATGTTTTATGCACACTTATACATGTAAATGCATATGTGCATTTCATACATATATACACACACTTATCTCTGTGTTTGGGATATAGGTCCTTGAGAGTGCTGGAGTGATGAACTGAACTTACCTTTATTTACTTGGTTTTAAGTTCCCCTTTTCCCCTTTAAGTAATTTAGCTATATCTATCCTGAACCATAAAAAAGGACATACTCTTGGACACAGTAATTCCTCCTTGGGGAATTATGCCAAGGAACTCATTTAAAAGAGAAAGTTATAAAATGCGTCAATGTGTTTTTAGCAAACGGGGTGTAGTGATTTATGGTTTATAAGGCCTTTCATACATGTTTTCTCAGTTCATCCTCACAGCCTTCCGGGGCAGCTGGCTCTATTTTTCCTCCTTATTTTGTAAACAGGGAAACAGGCTCAGAGATATGGTAAGATATTTCTTTAAAGTTGCGTACTTAAGTGAGTTGAATGTTTTGAAAACTGTTGCTTATTTGTGAAAATAGGGAAACCCAAAAAGAGACAGGACATGAATCAAAAAGATTCACATGAAGCACTTTGAAAAAGGAAGCGAAAGATTCAGATCTTCAGGTTCCAAGTTCAAGATCTCTATACAACACCATCACCATTCCACAGTGGAGGAACTTTTTAATAATCTATGGTGGGCCATCTTAACGGACATCATGGAGTGTTTAATACTATATTTATGGAGACATGAAATAAGATGGAAAAGCATTTATAGCATGGTTTAAATTACAATATGAAATGAAAAAGTATCTAAATTGTGATGATAAATGTGTAAGATGTGTACATTTTAAGGATGAAAATTGGAAGGAAGCATAAAAAAACTGCTATATGAAGGTGATTGAAACTAAAACTAAATTTCCATTTTTTTACTTAATGTGGATACTGTCTTACTGTTTTCTGTTGCTAATAACCAAGCAGTATAGACTGGGTTAGGTTATAAAGAAAAGAGTTGTGTTAGTCAGCTTTTTGTTGTTGTGACCAAAATACCTGACAAGAACAACTTAGAGGAGGAAAAATTTATTTGGGCTCACAGTTTCAGGAGTTCAGTTCATGGTTGGCTGACTCCCTTTCTCTGGATCCAAAGTGAGGAGAGCAACATGGTAGAAGGGTGTGGCCAAGGAGGGCTGCTCAGCTCATGAGGGCCAAGAAGTAGAGAGCAGAGGGAGAAGTGGCCACAGGGAAGATGAAACCTTCCTGGGCACAACTCCAGTGACCCACCTCCTCTAGCCACAACCCACCTGCCAATAGTTACCATCTCTTTAGTCCATGCAAACTAGGAAGGACTGATTAGGTTGCAGCTCTTATAGAGCAATCATTTCCCCTCTGAATATTTGTTCATTAACACAGTAACTTTGGGGGAGATATCTTATAACTAAACCATAATGTTCTGCTATTGGCCCCCAAGAGCTTATATCCATTTCACAATGCAAAGCTCATGTAGTCCATCTCCAAAAGTCCCAATAGTCTTATCAGTTCCAGTTCTGTCCAAAAGTCCAAGTCCAAAGTGTCATCTAGACTAAAGTCAAACCCTTGGCTGGGAGACCCTGTAAAAAAAAATCAGAAGATACATATAAAGAATGGGATCAAAACAAGATTGAAACCCAGCCAGGCAAATATTAGGTTCTCTAACTCTGTATCTAACATCCAGGGAATGTGTTGGTGAGATGCGAGCTCCAAAGATCTTGGGAAACCCTGTCCTTTTGCCTTTGATGGCTGCATTCCACATGGCCTTTCTCAGCAGATGATTCACATTACTGGCATCTCTTAATCCCAGGAGTCTCTAACCCAGATTTGGCTTTGCCTTCTTAGTTTTATGTATCATCTTTTCAGGGGCATCCTTCAGGGGTTCTGATCCTATTATAAACTTTGCCTAGCTTCCTTTGAAATCTCAGGGGAAGCTGCCATGACACCCTAATCCCAGCATCCTGCATTCCTACAGATCCAGCACCAGGTGGATAATGAGAAGATATTCTGCCAATCTGAGTCATCGCTAGACCTCCTCGGACCATGGCTGCAGTAGCCTCTGAGTGCCTGGGCAGCTGAATATGGATAAAGAACTTCCTAGGCACCCCTGTGCAAGCAGGGTCCCCCCAAATGCTCTTAAAATTTTTTCACTTCTATACCCTTGAGTCTGCAATGGGTATGACCTTTTTGATTCCTTAGATGCCCTCAAGAGCATTATCTTTGTGCAAAGTGTTTAGCATCTCTTTAGTGGCTACAATCTCTTCAACAATTATACTTTCCTTGGCCTCAGTTTTACACGCACTTTTCTGGCAAACTGAAAAAATTTCAAATCTTTTTTCTGTGATTTTTGCTCCTGATTCTCACAGTAAACCTGTCTAAAGACTTCCAGTAAAACCCATTTCATTACCTGAATGTTGTGCTTCCCTAAAGTTTCCTCCACTAGATTAATTAGTACATCACCTTTAAATTCAGCCTTACACGAAGTCTCAGGACTTGGGCAAACTTTAGAAAAGGTCTTTGATAGAATGTAAATTTGTGACTCTGAGTCCAATTTCCAATGGAGTTCTCTTTCCTCTCTGAAACCTCATGAATTCAGTTTTTATGTCCATATTACTATCAGCATTCTGAGCTCCCACCACTCTCCCATTAAGCTCTGCTTAAAACATTCTCTGGTTTCTTCAGACTACAACTCCAAGTTTTCCAAACTCTTCTCACAAACCATTTCTAAAAGCTTCTAAACCACATGGTCAGGCAGTCAAGGCACACTCCACTTCTCAGTACTGATTTCTGTGTTAGCTTTATGTCACTGTGACCACAATAACTGGTAAACCAAGAGAGAGGAGTTAGAATTTATCTTGGATTCATAGTTTCAGAGGTTCAGTTCCTAGTTGGCCTGAAGCAGGCAGTATGCCATGGCAGAAAGGTGGTGATGGAAGAAAGCTGCTCACCTTATGCAAGCATAGAGCGAAAGGGGAAGGAGCCACAGGGAAGATGAATCCTTCCAAGGGCACATCCCCAGGGACCCACTTCCTCCAGCCATACCCCATCTGCCTACTTTACCACCTAGTTAGTTTATTCAAACTAGGAAAGACTAATTAGTTTATAGCTCTCATGACTGAATCATAATACCTCCAATATGGGGAAAAATGTATACTCATACATTGCTGGTAGGAATGCAAATTGGTGCAGGCATACTGGAAAGTAGTGTGGAGATTCCTCAGAAAACTTGGAATGGACCTACCATTTGACCCAGCTATCCCACTCCTCAGCACATAGCCAAAAGACTTAAAATCAGCATACTGAAGTGATGCAGCCACATCAATGTTTATGGCAGCTCAATTCACAATAGCTAAGCTGTGGAACCAACCTTAGATGCCCTTCAACAGATGAATGGATAAAAAATTGCGGTACATGTACACAATGTAATATTACTCAGCCATAAAGAAGAATGCAATTTTGGCATTTTCGGGTAAATGGATGGAACTGGAGATTATTATGCTGAGTGAAATAAGTCAGTCCCAAAAAACCAAAGGCCAAATTTTCTCTCTGATATGCAGATGCTAACTCACAGTAAGTGGGAGGCAGGGGAGAGGGAAGAACAGAAGTTCATTGGATTAGGCAAAAGGGAATAAAGGGAAGGGAGGGGAATGGGAATAGGAAAGACAGTAGAATGAATCAGACATAACTTTTCTCTGTTCTTCTATGAATACAGGACCAGTGTAATCTCACATTATGTACAACCAAAAAAATGGGAAGTTATATTCCATATATGTATGATATGTCAAAATACATTCTTTTGTCATGTATGACTAAAAACACATACACTTTTTTAAAAATAATCATTTTACTTTGGAATATTTCTGAATTAACACAGGAGCTTTTGGGGGGGGGGTCACCTCATATCTAAACTATAACATTCAGCTTCCTATGCAAAATAAGAGTCTGGAATGGCAGGGGCTACTCTGAGGGATGATTCTGTGTATGCAGCCAATACCCGCTCCTTTACAGGTTTAATGAAAGCATCGACCAGAATTTTAGCTCAGGAAATATTTGACAACCTGTGAGACACAGAAGAAACACATTCCAAGGAACAGTGCTAGCCCCAGGCTTTTCTCCCAATCTCCAGAAGAAAGCCAACATTTTATTGCTCTTGGTCTGAATTTGTAGGATAAATGCCTCATTACTCTAGGTTGCTTTGTCCAAGCTTAAAACCTTTTTGCTGTGAAGAAAAGAAAAGCTGTTCTTTCTTTGCAGAAGGGAGCAGACTGAGTTTCTTGCTTCTAATGGAACTAGGAATTTTTCAGTAGTGTGCAATTCCTCCTGAGATCTGAGCACTGACCCCATTGTAGAAATCCTCCTTGCTAGAGGTTATAGGCCAGTGGTCTGTGGAAACAGGTTGCTTTTGGAAGGAGAGAGTTGGATTTGGGAGAATGGGACCTAAAGCTTCATGAAAGAGCTGGCTCCCAGATCCTCTCTTTTGCAGGATGAGTGTTTTAATCTGTAGGCACCAGGTTCCCTACTCCTTACCTTTCCCACTTCCTCTTTCAAAGCATGTGTGTGTTTAAAGGATTAATGTCCATTTTTCTTGGTTGGGTTTCTCTGCTTTCCCAAATAAGCAAAACAGAATCACTCCACTTCTCCACTTTTATTTAGTGCTCTAGTTGTTACGGGTTTTGAAATGTGTTCTTATTCTGGGCCTTTTATTGTCTGGCATGAAAATTGGTGGAGCAATAATCCTCCTTACCACTATGTATAGCATCCCTCCTATTCAAAACACTTTGTAAAGATTAACCAATTAATTCTCTCAACACCCTTGTCCTAGTGGGACAATTAATAGTTGATTAATAATAGGATGAAAAACAAAAATGACTCTTATTCTTTTCATAAGTCTTTTTAAGCTTCAAAGCATATTTCCTGCCACCAGCTAGAATACAGAATTCATGCCTCCTCATGAATTTCTCCATCAAGGACTTCATGCAGGTTCTTTCTTTTTCTTTTTCTTTTTTTTTTTTGCGGTGCTGGGCATTGAACCCAGGGGACTTGTGCTTGCAAGGCAAGCACTCTCCCAACTGAGCTATGTCCCCAGCCCATCATGCAGGTTCTTCAGGGGATAAACTCTGCAGAGCCAACTTTGTCTAAGGACTTGAGTATGAACTTAAATCTAAGCCTGGTTTCCCTTCTGGTTTAGAATCACAGGATATTGGGGGATTCAGACCTTGGAGAGAAGATTAGTCAACTCCTTGACTTCACAGAGGTGAAAGGTCACACAGGACTAGATTGGTTTGTTCCTTGTTCTGCCCTTGGTGTCTGAGAGGAGAGGTCTGCTCACCCTGAAGGTGTGATGAGAATGGATTAGCTCTGTTACTGTCCAGAGTTGGGGTTTAGCTATTGGGTGATGGATACTCAGCACCTGCGTGTGGGTTCCTGAGCCAGGTGGAGGCTGCTTGCTGCATCCAGCCCAGCTGGTGTCCAAAGAAAGTAGATGAACTGCTGTTGTACAAAAAGGCTCTCCAAGTATCCATGTTTTCTCCATTTGGGGAAAAAAGGATATAGAATACATCATTTATCTTGAGAGAGTCAACGAATATTTGATTTCAACAATACTCCATTATGATGTTCACTGCAGCAAATTCTGTAATTATAAGTTTTATGGCAACCCTCATTACTGCACCATTTCCATCCCTCTCCTAGCTGTCTGAAAAACTGTAAATTGGGTGGCAATTTTCATGGCTAGACCCTGCCTGTTAGAGAATGAATGGCTTCTGGGAGCTCAGGGAAGGAAAGAGAATTTCATTAGCTGCCTTGGGGTTATTGTTGAATGGGAAGAAACGTAAGCATATTCCTTTTCCAGTTTGCAAAAGAGTTGAGTTTATTTCCCTCTGTATTGTGGAATTGTGAAAAAAGAGGCCGAAAGATCTCATTTTCAAAGCCTTATAGAATCACTGAGGGTTGAGGGGGAAATGCTTCACGGAGTCCCTTTTCAGCATGCTGTGGATAAGGCTGCTTGTGATTTCAACATCTAACCATCTCAGGTTTAAGTTTGACATTTTTCTCTGCTCCGTCTTGATTATTGTGTCAGTGGAATGGTGCATTCCTGGAGTGAGAGAAAGGATTTGAAAGCCTAGCTGGAGGGAGGAAGGGTTGGCGTGCATCCTGGCTTGTGGT
Organism: Glaucomys volans; assembly: GCA_020662805.1. NCBI lineage: Eukaryota > Metazoa > Chordata > Mammalia > Rodentia > Sciuridae > Glaucomys > Glaucomys volans. The sequence continues at coordinate 232,925 of JAJEJO010000924.1, forward strand.
CATTTCTCAAGTGGTAGAACCTAGCCTTGGGGGTTAAGAGAATCAGGTTGGTTGACACAGTGCCCATGGTAATGGATGCCTGACAGGCAGGATTCGAGGACATGGAGTTCTGGGACAGGATTCAAGACACTAAACTCTTTTCTCACTCCTGTCTTGGATGTAATTTTGATTATCCAACTATAAGAAGACTTCAGTCTTCTGCCACATTTTTGGGGACTCACTCACCTCATCCTTCCTTGGATCCTGGTCCTAGTCATCAAGGATTATCTAAATTTCTTAGCTTTCCCTGCTCCTCCCCTCTTCCAAATTATCTTAGACTACAAATAAGTTTTCATTCTCAAAATTCAGAGTGCATTTATTTGCCATACTGCTGGAGTACAATATTTGCTTATAATTGTTTCATGTGGTTTGAAAATCATTGCATATACCTTGTGTGTCCCCCTACCAGAGTATCAGGGCCTTGGGGGGCTACCTTCTTTTATCTAGTGTCTAGGGGATTCTAGGACAGTATTGCATGATCAACAGCTGTTGACTTGTAAGATAGTATGTGTGGGAAAGTCTTATTTCCTTTATTCACCATTAGCTCTTTAAAGGCAAATTTAGTCATTCACTTTTCTGTGCTATGCACTCAATGTATAATAAATGTCTGTTAAATGAATGAATTATGGTCACCTAAGGGATTATTTACTTTCAGCTTCCCTCACATCTGCAGGTGCTCATCATCTACATAATCATGGATGACTTCTCTTCTGGTGGAACATTTTCATGGTTGTGGCTCATGTTTGCTGTGTTCAAGGGTGTATGGGATTAGTTTTGGATGCTGTGTCTTCCTCTAATATCCATGTTTTTGCAAAAATTGTTTCTGTGCAAAATACCCATTTTCCATACTTATACACACAGATATGAATTTTAAAATACCAGTCTCACCCTATTCTGTGTCTTACTGTCTTGTGATATTACTTCCAGCATCCTTAAAACCTGTCTAGAAATAAGTGGGGATAATATTGCACGCCTGTAATCCCAGTGACTTGGGAAGCTAAGGCAGGAGGATTGCAAGTTCAAAGTCAGACTCAGCAACTTAGCGAGGCTCTAGACAACTCAGTGAGACCCTCTCTCTCAACAAAATATAAAAAGGGCTGGGGATGTGGCTCAGTGGATAAGTGCCCCCTAGGTTCAATCCCCGGTACCAAAAAAAAAGTATTCTTGAAGTATTGACCTATGTAATACAAAGCAAAAATGATCCTAGTCATCTCCTTGCCTCATCCCTTCTTCCCAAATGCTGGAGACCCATGGATGTACCTTTGTCCAGAGCTGTCAGGAGGGTCTTCTTGCCTCTGTCTTCTCCTTTATCATGCAGTATCATGGATGTTCTCCCTAAAACCCCCAAATTCTGACTGCTCTTTTGGCCTAGTTATCTTATAATTCACAATTACAAGTTCATTTTCTTAATGTAATAATATACATTTTTGAGTTGAATTCTGTTATCATCCTTTATTCTTTTATTAATGAACTTCTTATTCTATTGTAATTTACATAGTTCTTCAGAAATGCTAAATATTAGAAATATACAACTAGGAAAGGATATTTTGTTTACCTCCTTATTTGAAAAACACTTGATACCTACTCTGTGATGTTTAGTGAAAAACTAAAAAAAAAAAAAACAAAAAAAAATAGCAATAATAAAAGGATCCCTCTTGTCCCTGATTTCTAGAGGTTTGCAATCTGCAAAGGGACCAGAACAGCATCCGAGTTAAGGATTTGAAATATAAACTGGAGGACTGGGGCTGTGCGTATGGAGTTTGTGGTCTCAGAGTCAGGAATAATTCGTTACGATTTGGGGCAACTGGAGAGCCTTTCATAAGGGGAAGTTTTGAGGGGAAACCTTGATGGTTGAATTGATGAAGAAGAAGGTGAATCAGGAGTTAAGGGGGACTATTCTAGGCCAAGGAAAGAGCTGGAACGAAAACTGATGGAAAACAGTGCATGTATAGTTTGGGGCCAGATGTCAGGGACTGCCTTTTGTGTGTGTAAAAGATAATAAAGCAAAACAAACCATTCACTTTTTTTCTGAAGTGAGAGCCATACTTATTCCTCTGTTTTATTTCTTGCAGCTGAAAATATTAACTTGGCAATATAATCACTGTCTTTCTTATAGTCGGATCAAAAGTGTAGATGCCAATGCTAAGGGGGAAAAGGTGTTTTGAAAAGATAGCAGTGGATGTGGAGTCACCAAATCATCAGCAGTGGCTCCCTGAATAAGTGGAGGAGCCCAGGCTACAGATACACAGTTAATCGCTGGAGTGTTCCTTGACAGACAGAAAAGTCTCCATAGAATAGCAAAAATAGCAAAAACTCCAAGGTGGGGTCCTGTGGTCTAATTCTGCTCTGTGACCCTGGGGAAATCTTTCATCTTCCTCTGTTGTAGCATCCTCCTCTGAAAAACGAAGTGATTGGATAAGAAATCTTTTTAAGGTTTATTTGGGCCATTCTATGGTAGCCCAGGAGGGTGTCTCTAAGTTTCCTTGCTTATCTGTTTCATCTGGGAGTCTCAGTCCCTGAGAGTCAGTACTAGGAGGTAACTGCAGTTCTCATAAGACTCTCATCCCCTGGCCCCCAGGATGCTTCTGCAGACACTGCACACCAGGTACCCCTGCAGTCTGTGCAGATTGCTGCAGTCAAAACTTACCTTACCTTTTCCAACTCTGGATTATTGATCTCTGGAGGAAAAGACCTATTTTTAATCTTTTCTGGTTTTTCTGCACTGAGCCTATGCTGGTACAGACTTTCTAGTTTCAAAGCATCTTTATTGAGACTTCCTGGGTGTCAGGTATTAGGGACACAAAGGCAAAGATTCCCCTTAAAGTGGAAGAACACACATACAAATGAATAAATGTCTGGCAATGTGTCGATTGATTAAATGGACATTTAATTCTTTTTAAAACTCAGAGGCCTAAATATTTACTGATTATTTCCTTCTATCCCATTAAATAACAACTCTCTAAGATATTTGAAGGAATATAAGCTCATGGAAGGGTAAAGATCATGGGTGTGCATGCCTGTAATCCCAGCCGCTCAGGAGACTGAGGCAGGAGGATCATGAGTTCAAAGCCAGCCTCAGCAATTTAGCGAGACACTAAGCAACTTGGAGAACCTGTGTCTAAATAAAATACCAAAAAAGGGGGTGGGAGGCTGGGGATGTGGCTCAGTGGTGAAGTGCCCCTGAGTTCAATCCCTGGTACAATAAATAAATAAATAAATAAAATAAATCCAGCTTTATATCTTTCCAAGTCAGTCTTAAAAAAAGTCACTTAAGTATTCCTGAAACTCTTCAGATAACTTCCAGAAAGTTAAGAGAGTTGTATTTTCTTTTATAACTGATACAATTATTTGAGAAAAAAATGGCCGAAAAGTTTCAAAATCTGTAGGAAAGAACTTCTGGACTCTTTGGAGATTTTTACTGAGCACCAACATCTTCTGAAAGGCCAGGAACAGCAATTATGATAAAAGAGACTAGGAAATAAAAGGAATAAACAATGCAGCAATTACCATGGAAAAGCCACAACCCATCCTGTATGTTTTCACTTTGATAGTGACCTTCCATCTTCCCAAGGGGATTTGGAGCATGCGTGCTATCTGAAGACAGCTTTTGAACTCTGGCATTTTATTGCCTTGACAAGGTCAAGGAAAGACTCTGAGCAACAACAATTAAATGTATTTAAATGGAACAATTAAATATATTTACCTGTTGACATTCAGAACCATTTCTTTATTGGAAATGTGTACTTGCACTTATGTGTAAGGACTTGTATTATTTCAATATCTTTTTGGATGTTGCTTAGAGTGTTATGCTTTGGAATTTTCAGTTAACTAGAGTCCAGTTGAAAATAATAATGTGAATTTAAAATGAATGATGATCTCTATTGCTATTTTAAGTTCATAATGTTTACCTATCTAATAATAACTGGAAATTAATTCTGGAATCATACCCAAGTTAAACTTAGTTATTGAATCAGGCTGAATATGACATTAATGATGTGACTGGGAAAACCTAGGAAATCAATTCTTTGTCTTTTTCATTATTTCATGAGACTCCCCATATCTGGCAGTGAAGTTTTCCTTAAATCAGAAGAAAGAACTGACTTGTTGGTTCCTTTTGAAATGTGATCTAGAACCCTAATAATTTAAGAGTTATAGTGCTTAATGTTTTTCCCTGTTGTGATGACACAGTTTTAGCTAGGGTGATTAAAAAGAGGGAAGACCAATGACACCATGCTGAAGCCCTGGACCTCTTCTTGGAGCTGTCACAGAGTGACCATATTCACTAGCTCTGGGACACATGGCTGCCGAGGGCTTCCTATGGTAGCACCTCCTAACTAAGCATGCCCATAATCAACTGTGCTAACACTGAGACTTAGAATAATACTCTATGTCCTTTGAAGGACTTAAAATTATGCTTAATTATTCCATGACCAACAAATATTTGTTCAGGATTGGTTGTGTGCCAAGCACCAAACTAGACCTAGGGATACAAAGCAAAACAGGGCACAGCCCTTGTCTTCAAAGCTTCTTTATCCAACAAGAAATTGGAAACTTTTAGGAAAATATATTGATTGCATTTCTTTATTCACAAAAATAGTGAAATCAAACTCAAAATAGTTAATTGCTGTTAATTTTGGGCTATTATGAATAAAGCAGCTATGAACTTGCATGTAGAATCTTTTTGTCACCATATATTGTCACTTCTCTAGGAATTGCTGGATCACATGATGCATGTATGTTTAAATTCATAAGAAACTGCTGAACTTTTCCAAAGTCATCCCATTTTATACCTGCCTGCAACGTGTGTGTGTGTGTGTGTGTGTGTTTGCTATATTTTATTAAGGATTTTTGCTTCTTTGGTTAAGATTGCTATTGTAATCCTTTCCTCTGTGGTGTTAGTATCAGGTCAAGGCTGCTTACTCCTTGATTTCGCTGATCTCCTCAACTCAGTCTACCTGCTTGGATACAGCTCTAGGCTTTGTCTTCTTGATCTTTGCTCCTCTTACCCCTGAATTCTAACTTCCATTTCTGGCACTTATTTGTTGTGACTGGACTTCTGCTTGAACTTCTTAGGACCTTTGGACCATTCTAAATTTGTGAAGAGATCCCAGGACCTGGGTTTTCCTGCTTTTCTCCATACTACATAACAATGAGTCATAGCCTCCTGAGATTCTGAGGAACAAAGGTATTGGAAGATATTCTGACAAAAACTCAGATGCAAACTAATGTCCTTAGCAGGGTAGATCTAATAGTCAATTGTTAACTTCTACTTTGAGCCCTTAGAACTTTGAATCAAAGTCTTTCTCTAATTAGCTCTTAAATCTTGATGTTCCCTTGGTCCTCCTCATCTGACACGCTTCTTCAGCAATCTCCTTCAGTGTCGCAGCTTTAATTGCCAACTACATCTTCATACCACCAGGTTCACCTTTTTAGCCCTGCCCCCTCTCCTGAGTTCTAAACCTGTGGATTTCTTTTGTGGACTGTATATCTCCTCCTTGAATTTCCTCAGGACTTCCATCTTGGTGCATAAAATCTAATTTTTTTTCAGTTAAGTTCCATTTCAGTGAATGAAACCCTATTCATCCCATTGCTCAAATTTCATCCTCAAATTCTCCTGCCTTCATCTACTCCCTGTTCCCACTTATTATTTTCACTTATTATTAAATTTTTAGGTCCATTTCTTTTCTTTTAAATTTTCTTTTATGATGCAATATTCCAAGCTTACAGGACATTCTATGAAATGCATAATGTATATGTACGGTTTAAAGAAGCCAAGAAAATACACTGTGTTCTTCCAGAAACTTCCCTGTTATTGCATCTTCTCTCCAACCAGAGGTTGACTCCTTCCCTCACCAGAGGTAACTGCTATCTAGATTTTTGTTTTGATGATTATAGTCTGTCCCATTGTTAAGTATTATGTAGAGTTATATTACTCAGTTTTGAAACAATGTCAGGAATAAGCATAACTGTGCAAAAAAAAAGTCAGCAGATGGAGGCTTTCAGTGGAAGAGAGACAAGTTGAGAGTGTTAGATTTCCTGAGCCACCTAAGGGCTGACAATTTCAGGACCAGTCTGAGCCAGGCATTCTGTCTTTAGGTTATCAAGGGGCGTGATGCTTGGGTTACCAGCCTCTCAAGTCATCCTGCTCTAACTGCCCTGTTGGTCTCTTTGTTTGGGAAGCAGCAGTCACTTTGGGATGTCTCTGTACCTTCTTCCTGGAAATTCTCTACTTTCTTAGCTGCACTTCCTGTTCTCTTGCCTTACTCAGTGTTTCTCTATTTTTACTATCTAAAATTTTTGAGACCCTTCCTGTCTTTAAATGTCTTTATTTTCCCTTTGTATTTGATGGTTAATCTAGTTGGGTAGAGAATTCTAAATTGGAAATTTTTCTAATTTTGTCATTGAAAAGCTTAGAGGGTGGGGGGTAGGAAAAATAACAGAATGCAACAAACATCATCACTCTATGTACACATATGATTATGCAAACAGTGGGACTCTACTTCATGTACAACCAGAGAAACAACAGTTGTACCCCATTTGTGTACAATGAATCAAAATTTAAAAAAGAATGAAAAAATAAAAAAGAAAAGCTTAGATCCACATTGGTCCTTTTGTACGTCCATTTGTACGTACCTTGCTATTTTCATTCTGGAAATTTGTAGCATCTCTTCGTTCCTAAGTGCTGTGACATGAGTAGAGTTTCATACACTGTGTTGGAAATTTGGTGGGCCTTTGTGATTCAGGAACTCATGCCTTTCAGTTCCAGCAAACCTTCCTTGAATTATTTTCTTGATGATTTCCTCCTATTATCTCTGTTCTATTTTTATACCACTTTTATTATTCAGATGTTGAACTTCCTTAATTTTCTTTCCCATTTTCTATTTCATCCTTTTACCCTAATTTTGGGACAATTGTGGCAACTTAATCTTTCAGCCTTTCTATTAATTTTTTTAATTTTTGTCATTGGAATTTAACTTCCAAGAGCTCTTTGATTTCTGAATATTTCTTTTACTTGCACTCTTCTTGTTTTCATGGATACGAGATCTCCTCTTACCTGGGTGAAGATAATAATGATGGTGTTTCTTTCTCCTTGTACACTGTCTGTTTCCTCTGGGTTCCTTTCTTTTGTGTATTGTGGGCTCTGTTTTCCATGTAGTAGGGCTACAAATACTACCTTTTCTCCCCCACATCCATTCCCATCCTCTTTGCCCTGTTCTGAGCCTTGGGTAGCTGTCCTTCTTGCCACTGGCTTTCATTGGGTCTTGGTCAATAGTAAGTCCTAGCAGGAGATTGGAGAGAGTGAAGAGCGTGCTGTTGGAGTGTCCTTACCACCCTCATGGAGCCTAGAGACCTCAATTCTGTACAAGCTGAATGGTGAAAGTTGATCCATTGTGGGTTTCCAGCAAGACCACTGTGTTTCTATCTATCTCCACTTTAAACACAGCCGAGGTCAGAGGGGAATAACACTGTCTCTATGGATATTTGCTGACTGTACTTGGTTTAAGGAGGACAGTGAGGTCATCATGGCTCCATGTGCAAGGAAAATTCTGAACCTACATGGGTGTCAGGAATTCTTACGTGACCACTTGTTTGCCTCCAGGTAAATTAGGACTGTGATGGGAGGAGAGGGCTATGGAATGAGAGGGTTCCTCCCCATAATATCCAACTGGAGAAACTTCTTTTAAATGGAGTTTATTCTTATAGCTCAGAACTTGGGGATCAGGGGACTTCCTGCCTAATGCCCCAGCTTGGGACTTTATTTCTCTAAAAATCTGAAGGTTTGGAATAATCCAGGGCAGAAATAAAAGTGTAAGGAGCACTTAGTCACCCCATAAGCAAGTCTAAGCTGCTTATCTATGTTAGAAAATAGGAACTTTCAAAAGGAACAATTGCCTGTCTTTGAATAAACTGTCAGTGAAAAGCTTTTAAAATAATTTCCTTGCAAAATGCATAATGCTCTTATGCAGAACTCTCTGACACCACTGTTTAGCAGCCTCTTCCATTTGTATGAGCTCTGGAATATCAAACATTTCTTGTGCAGCCTCAGAAAATGGTTTGCTTATCGCACCATGCCTGTCAGTGGCACTGTGGGTGCCAGTTCTGCACAGTGGGACTGTGGGCGAAGAGGGTACTGTGTGATGTGTGCGCTGCAGAGATCAGGCCCTTTAGAAGTCCTGGCGCTTGGCGGTTACAAAGGAGCAGATGGGTTAGCTTGTTCTTCCTGCTCATCCACCTGCCTGCTTGTCATTCCCAGCTCTCTGGTGGGATAATGATTTTCTTAGGTCCTCCAAGCAGCGGAGTCTGCCTCAGAGTTTCCACTGCAGGGTAGCACTGATTCCAGATAACACAGTTCTCCCACTGGGGGCTGTTGTATCTGTAGCAGAAGTTTTTCTGGAAGTTTCTAGAAAGATTCAGGTCCGTAGGTGTGAGAACCAATAGTAGGCTCTCTCATTTGGTTAAATGCCACAAAATCATGGTGAAAATAATAGTAGTTTACCATTATTGAGTATTTACTATGTAATCACATACAAAGTAGGGAGACCATTAAACGAGTTTTTGTGTTTACACGTTATCATATTGAATCTTACACAAAACCCTGTTAGGTGGGTTTTAGAAATGGAGAAGTTAAGTAACTCAGCCAGGGCCACACAACTCAGCTGACTGAGTTTGAACCCAGGTGAATTTGGCTTCAAAGTCTGTGTTCTTTTCACTTTGCCTAACTCCCCTTTGTGTGCAAGGATCTCCTGAAGTCTGATAAAAATATTTGGTACCTGTTTGTATCCCTTCTGGATTTTGATATTAGGCCTGGAGTGGGGCCGCATTTTTAATATGCATTTGAAATATACTTCACAGGTAATTTTGATGCAGGTGTTTAAAATATTGTCTTAGTTGATTTGTGGTTCTGTTCTCTACCAATATCACAGAGTAGGTAATTTATAAAAAGTGAAAGTTTATTTTTGTATGGTCCTAGAAATTGGAAGTCTAAGATCAAGGCACTGGCTGGACTGGTGTCTGGTGATGGCTGCTCTTTGCTTCTGGATGGTGCTTTGTGGCCATATTCTCCAGAGGTGAGAAACTCTGTGTCCTCATACGGCAAAAGGGATGCAAGGCACAAGAGAATTCCCTTTGACTTTGAGCCCTTTTGTAAGGGTGCTAATCCCATTTAGGAGGATGGAGCCCTCAGGACTAACCACACCTGAAATGCCACACCTCTTAAGATTGTTGTCTTGGTGATTAAGTTTCAACATTAATTTTGCAGGAGGACCATCAAAATCTCTAGCAATGGCCAGGTATGGTGTGCATGCCTGTAATCATAGTAGCTTGGGAGGCTGAGGCAGGAGGATCACTAGTGCAAAGGTAGCCTCAGCAATGTAGCAAGACCCTAAGAAGTTTAGCAAGACCCTGTCTCTAAATAAAATATAAAAAGGGCTGGGGATATGGCTTAGTGGGTTCAATCCTTGTCACCAAAACAAACAAACAAACAAAAAACCAAACTATAGCAAGTACCACTGCTATAAACTGAATGCTTGTGACTCCTGCCCTCCAAATTTACCTGTTAAAACCTAATCCCCACTGTGATGTATTAGGAGATCAGACTGGGATTTGATTGAGTCATAAGAGTAGAGACCTTACAAGAGACCCCAGATTAGTCTAATTAACTAATGGTGACATAATAAAAGAGAACCCTCTGCCATATGAGAACACATAGAGAAGATACCATCTATGAATCAGGAAGTAGGTCTTCTCCAGATGCTGAATCTAATGGCATCTTGATCTTAAACTTTCCAGCATCAGGAACTACCAGAAATAAGTTTCTGTTGTTTATAAGCTACCATTTATGGCATTCTGTTACAGTAATCTGCCTGGACGAGGACAATCATACAGCAAGAAACTCTGGAAAGTGGCTATATCAATGGCCATGACACTTTCTGGGCATCTGTGGCTGTGCGGAAACAGAATCTATGAATCTACCATAGAAGTGGGATGGTAACACAGTTGGGTTGACTTCTTCGTCCTGGAGACCCTTGGGGGTTGACTTTAGGTTCCCTACATGGTTTGCTTTCCAAGGTAGGTTTGGTACAAGTCTGTGCCCTCAGCCTGGGCTTCTGGGTCTGCTGAAGAGATGCCTGAAGGCCCAGGAGTTTTCTGGAACTTCTGTTCATCCTATCACAGTTCTGGTGGCAGTCAGTGCAATCAGAGTCCCCTCAGCCTTCCTGAATTTCATTTGTGTCAGTTTCAAATCTATGTATTGCAATTGGTTAGAATTGAACTGATTTGAGCAGGTTATATGACCCCATTTCTTGGTGACCATGTTCAGTGGTACATGTTCCAGCCTTTAATGAGGGTCCAGTGGGACCATTTGCACCTAAGAAGAAGGCCAGGAAGGGAAGACAGTGCAAACCTTCTAGTTCTGTTAAAAAAGTTAATTCTCAATAAATAATGATCTCTCCTTAAGAGACAATTTTAGCAGGTCATAATGTCCACCAGTCCTCAATCCAAGAGGTCTTCATGCTCATAGAGGACCATCCTGGGAATGGGAAAAGGAGGAGAGTGAAAGGGAAGAGATGTGGTCGTGTAGTGCCTATAGACTAGGTAGGGTGTGCTGGGGCTGCTTGGACTGCATAACAGAATTAGAAAGACTCTCCCCAAATTGTCTCACTCAAATTCAGCCAGCCTTCACTCTGGCTGGTAGAAGATGTGGCTACAAAGCCACCTATTGAGAAGATCTAGGAGATAAAGAAAACTTCTAGTCAAAGCTGTCTGATATGTGTCCAATTTCCATAGGCCCTTGAGGTCAACAGATTTGTTAGTTGTCGAGATAAAATGCTCATGATTTACTCTGCCTTCCTGGGGAGGTTCACACTGTAAAGGTAAGGAATAGACACCACTCTAACAAAAGCACCTCAGGAAGCCATGGGGAAAAAGGTGACTGGCAGGCAATAATTGGGGAATAAGGCATTGTTCCTGAATGATCTGAATCTGATACAGATCAGAGACCTCTGCAGGATTAGCCAGCAGTTGCTTCTGTCATAGGCCCTGTTTCAAGTACCTGGGATTCTGGGGAACAGTTAAGCACGTCCTGAGTCTCCAGATGAGGTTGGACCTGTTAAATTTGAGCTTCCTGTGGATCCTGCACTCATGACCAGGAGGTTTCTGACTGCACATGGGCCTCCTCTTCAAAGTGACTTCTTAGTGCACGCAGGTGACTGGGGCCATACTGTTGGTATCTTGGAGGTAATCCAAATAATTTTTAATGTATGAGAGTAATGGCTCTCAAATGGAGCAGCCTCCCATCCCTGCCCTGCCTCCACACATACCATAAGGATGTTTAGCAATGCCTGGAGACATTTGTGGTTGTCACAGTTGAAGACGAAGGGTGATGTTGCTACTGGCAGCTAATGGGTAGAGGCCAGGGATGCTGTTAGACATCTTACAACACACAAGACAGTCACCCACAGCAAAGAATCATTCAATGCAAACTTCAGTAGCACTGAAGTAAAAAATACTGCACCAGCAGATGTCTCTTGGAAGATGGGCAAATGGAGTGGCTATGGTTGGGGCTGGTGTGGGATTCTGCCTTCTTAGGGCCTCAGGAGCACGTTTGAACTCCAGCTCTGCTACATATACCCAGAGATGGGAAGTAGTCCTGCTTTCCATTTCTATATAAGGATGATAAGGGAATGCTGCAGTCCAAACTGCTTCTAACTCCTGTCCCCCAGAATCCCCAAGGAAGGGCATGTATCTCTGCTGTCAGGCCCAGATTTCCAGAAATAAATGTAAGGGCTGTGGACAGGTTATGCACAGGGTTAGGAATGGTCACCTGCTTCTTTATGTTCATTCCTGGAGGGGGGCATTCAGCTGCAAGGTTCACAGGGGGCAGGTTTAGTTAGTTCAGTGCCTGTCACTTTATTCAGTGTCACCTAGTGGGTCCCATTTGGACTTTGGTGAAGAGCATATCTGTGCCTTTTTCGTGCTTTCTCTACTTACAGGCAATATGAGATTAGGCAAGTGCTAAAGATCTGTGATCTTCTGTTTCCTTATCTTTAACTTAGAAAATAAAAGTTCATATTACTTTGTTCATAAAGTTTAAGAGGATTACATGAGGTAAGGCATGGTGAGTAGAGATGTCCAAGAAATTTTTTCCAAGAAGCATATAGTTGGAGGGTCAGATAGAAGGGTCAACAAGCAAAAATAGAACAAGATAAGTGTCATGGTAGGAATATAGAGAGATAACACAGGAAAACACCAAGCATAAGGTTTTCATTATGGGAACGTGGGAAGAATTCAGTACATACTAATTCCCTTCTCCTTAGGAAGATTTTATGGAACTAGAGGAGAGATGGACATGAGAAAAGGGCCAGGTGTACATTCTGAGCTGTAACAAGAAAACGTTAAACAAGTTTATATTTGATGATCCCTATATACTCCATGTAATACAAGATATCATGTCCAGAGGGAGGGAAGAAAATGAACAAGATTTGTAGTTGGGAGGTGTTTTAGTCAGCTTTTTCACTGTTGCAACTGAAAGACTCAACCAGAACAACTGTAGAGAAGGAAAAGTTCATTTGGGGCTCACTGTTTCAGAGTATCAGTCCATAGACAGTAGGCTCTATTCCTTGGGGCTCGAGGTGAGGCAGAACATCATGGCAGAAGAGTATGGTGGAGGGAAGCAGCTCACATGATGATCAGGAAGCAGAGACAAAGAGAGACTCCACTTGCCAGATACAAAATATATACCCCAAAGACATGCCCCCAATGACCCACCTCCTCCAGCCATATCTATTCATCTTCAGTTAATACTCAGTTAATCCCATCACTAATTGGGGTAAGGCTCTCATAACCCAATCATTTGTTCTCTGAACTTTCTTGTACTGTATCACACATGAGCTTTTGGGGGACAACTCACATGCAAACCATAACAGGAGGGGAGAGGAGTTTGGGAAGTTGATGTGGGAGATGGGAAAAGAAGACATTTTTTTTTTCCTAGAGAAATAACAAGACTTTTTTTCCCCCAGTATTCCATGCAGAATGGATCCTTTGTTGGAAGAGGCAGCCCTCATGCATGTTGGACATGTGAGTTGTCAAGAGGGTAGAGACAATGATGGAACCTGTGGAAGTGCAGGTGAATTGTGGGATGCAAGGTGATTAGAAAGAGATGTTCATCCAGGAGGTGGGTAGCAGACGAGGAGATGGAACACAGAGAGAAAGTCTATGAGAAAGGAGGTGGGAAGCAGGAGAGGGTGGAAGGCAGGAAATAGCTCAAACAAGAACAATTGCAGAGTTTGATATTATGCAGAAGGACAAGTTCTGGGTGGTAACATATTCCACCATGAGGCCATGTGAATGACTTCTGCAGGAGATGTGAAGGTCCTTGGAGTAAAAAGATGGAGGTTCTATGGACACTGACTTTGCTTATGGTGATGGTTGTAGGTGCAGTGGACTGAGATGGAGCCATGTGGAAAATATAGAATGTATTGTGTCTCCCCAAAAGATCTGCTGGAGTCCTAATCCTCATTGCCACAGGATGTGATCCTTCATGAAAGTAGGGTCCCTGCATATATAAATAGTTAAGGGACTAAGGATGGCCCTTATCCCATATGACTAATGTTCTTATAAGAGAGAATGTCACAGGAAGAAACAGACACCCAGGGACAAGATGCTATGCGATAACAGAGGCAGAGATAGGAGTGATGAATCTATAAGCCGAATAATGCCAAGAACTGCTGACAAGCATCCAGACTAGAAAGGAGCAAGGAGCACTTCTCTGCAGGCTTTATAGGGAGTGTGGTGCTGCTGACACCTTGATTTTGAGCTGGAGCTTCCAGAACTGTGAGAGAATCAGTTTCTATTGTTTTAAGCTGATTAGTCTGGGGCACTTTGTTATAGCAGCTGCAGAAAACTAACACACCATTCCTTTTCCTGGGTTCAAGGCCACTCATCCCTTAAGGCCTGCTCAACTTCCAGCCCCTCCAGCATGCCTTCCCACTCCTTCCAGCACACTGACCTCTCTGCGGTCCCTCTCAGAATCCTGATGAAACTTGGCACAATCCTGCATAATTTCAGCATGGAATGCCAGTTTGTTTTATGCTTTCCTTCAGCTTGATTCTTTACCTAAGGTGTAAGCCCCTGACCTCCCTGGGCTCCTCACCTACCTAAGGCTGTGCTCAGCATCTAGTTGCTCCTTCCTCACTACTTGCAAAATCTTGCTGGCAGTTATGTAACACAGGTGACATTTGATCTGCTCATCTAGGTCACTTGCAAGGCCCTTTTCTGGGGCACCTCTATTCTGCTGGGGTTTAAGTACTGATGGGTTCTCTTGGCTCATTATGGAAAACTATAAAATGTACAAAGTCCAAAAGTGTGCGCACGCACACACACACACACACACACACATATATCTGTGTATACACACACATATATTCACACACATACATACACACACATACACACTATAAAAACAAATAAAATACAGGAGTGTTCAACTTTAAGGAAACCCAAATACACAACTGATTAAATGGTAGGAGTGGTAAGAGATAATTGTTTATTAATACAAGTCTTTTTAAAAAATTTCAATTACCTTGTTCTGTAGTACACCTTGTTTTTCTATTTAAATAACTAGAAAAGTTGGATTTGTATAACTTTCTGAGTATAAGTATACTTTGCAAAATGAGGTGTGCTCAGAATGATCAAAACTTAGAACAATGAAGAGGTAGAACTTTTGTACAAAAGGCTTTATAAATGAATATGTGCAGGTCTGTGCCAATCTATATTTGGAAGTTTATGCTAGATAATGGTATTAGTGATTGCGTTGGGGGGAATTAGAGCACTAGAGGTCAGCAGGAGGAAAGGGAGATTTTGTACTTTAGGCAATTTTGTGTTAATTATTTTTTTTTAAAAAAACCATGTGTACTTATGAGAAAGGGAAAGAAAAGAAGGGAGGAGGGGAGGAAGGGGAAAGAAAGAAGGTAGCTGAGACTGGTAGACAATTAGAGAACAAAGATGAGTTTGTAAAAAGTTTAGGGCTGGGCATAGGAGAGCTGCAGCTGAATGTGAGCAGGGAAAAGTGTGTAAATGCAGGTATACACACACACACACACTTAATGCTTATGTCTGCTCTGCTTCAAAAAGCTGTCTTCTCATTAGACTTTTCATGGGGCAAGATAATGTCATTCCTAATTCCAACCCACGCTGCCCAGGCAGGATTTGTCTGCTGGTTTAATCACTCTCTGTCTAAATCCTGTTTTCTCTTTATTGGGAGCCTCCATCAGTTGGCCACTGGGAACACTACAGCCAATTTCTTGGGCTCTCTCCCCTATGGGAGCCATTTCCCATGCCTTTCCCTTCATGATTGTCTCAAACTATGCCTTTCTCTCTGTTATAGATTGCATATAGCAGATGAGGGAGTGAGAGCATTTAGAGCTAGAGGGGATATTGAAAATAATGAGATCCAGTTCTCCTAGATCAGATACCACACAGAGAGGGAACTTACCTCAGGACAGGCACCCTGGAGAATTTATAAGCTAGTTAAATGGCAGAACTGGCGCTAAGCTCCAGGCTCCTAAGCCCTACCCAGGGCTCTCTCTTTGTAATATCACAGACTAACATCAATGACATACCTTCAGCTGTACAGAGTGATGGACAGAACAGGAAACCTTGGTGGAAATATTATGGAGAAGTGCAATTCAGACAGCAACAGAACTGAATCATTGACAAGACTCCCTTGAGAAGACCATTAACTTGAATGTGTTGGCCAATTCCATTAAAGGAATGGCTTCCATGTGCCCCATTTGTCAGTAGTTTGGTATTTAATACTCTCAGATCTGCACCTGATTCTTCATTGCATTCATCCCAACCAGCACAGCACCTGACACCAGTAGTCACAGCACAAACTTGTGTTGAATTAATGCATCACTTTACCATTTATACAGGATGGTGACGGCTAGTCTCTCACTCTGGTTTTATAACTTCATTTTGAAGAGGAATTCAGATGAAAAGAGGAATCGAAGGACAGAGGGAAGACAGGCACAGGGACTGTGTGAACCAGTCTCCTGGTCTGTGTGCAATGATAGGGAGAGGAAGGGAACTAGAACTGACTCCATGCTCTTTGGCTCCATTGTGATGACACCCTCCCCAGATTGGGTAGCATTGTACTATTTGGGAAAAGAATGTAGCTTTGGGGGAGGTGGGTGGACAGACAACAGGGCTGTGTGTTCAGAGGCAGCTTGTGGCAGAAAAGAACACCAGCTGGGACAAGAAACCATCCAGGAACCAAGTACATGTGCTGAAAGGGATGAAAATTGGCACACAGGAAGTAGGCACATGTTGGAGAAACACAGGGACACAGATGCACTGAGAGCTTCAAGATAGTGGGGTTGGCCAAATCCCTCACTCCTGACTCCACAGCAGTTGACACACACACTCTTCTCTGGCTGAGTTTTCAGAGATGGTTGTAGTACAAGGTCTCTGTGGGGGTGAAGTCATAATCCCAGTTCCTTGGCCTCCAAGACTCAGATACATCATCATTCCCTTGACTCAGTGGAACTTTCAGAGGAGACCATTATCTCTGCTCCAGAGAAATGCAAACAGGAGCCCAGTGGACTGTGGGAGGAAAGCTTTCTCTCAAGTCCTATGCTCTCTCTGGGGACTCTCAGAACCAGAGTCTGAAGAAAGCTTTGGGTTCACCTGGCCTAACCCTCATTTTATAAATGAAGATACCAAGGTACAAAGGAAGGATCATGACTTTCTCAGGGTAACAAAACCAAAAAGAGGTGGAAACAGTACTCAAAACCTGGGTCTTTGTGTTTGAAATTACTGGAGTTTCCCAATCCTGCAGTGACCTCACTGCAGTCTTTGCAGGGAATCTTGGTGCTCCAGGTCAACATGGACACCATGGTGAACATCATCAAAGCTGTGCTGCCAAGGAAGTGGCCAGGGCCCTTAGCAGAATGATCAGCCGGCCACCTTTTCCTTGGGCCAGTTGAGTTGCTTTTTCCAAGCCCTCTTTCTTGGCATCTGGTTTCCTTTTGTTCCCCTTCTGTCCCATGACTGCATCCATCTCGCTGTCCTTGCTTCCCTTGAAGTGCTCCGAAGCTGCAACACCACTTCTTTCACTGCAGTCTGGGTCATGAGTCAAAACTTTAATTTCTCTCCAGCAGAGCCGCTCTCCACTGCATGGTTGGGTAGATTCTGTGACTTGAGCTTTCACTAGGTCCTGTGAATGATTTACACTGAATCCTGCCACAGTTAAGCTTGAGAACCCAGCTGACTCATGCACTGGTACACTGTCTACTGGGATGGTGGCCCTTTTCTGATTAGCCCCACTCATATGTCAGAAGATCTGGGTGGAGTTGGCAACAACTTGGTAAGAGTGACCAATTCTTGAGGTGGTCAGTGCTGAGGCAGGGGTGGAGAAGCAGGCAGCTCTAGGTTCCTTTCATCTGGGTTGCTGGCCCTCCCTAGGTGTTCCCACCTGCTTCATATTTATATACAACTAACGTGTAGAGTGTTGTAGGTACTGCACACACATTGCCTCATTCAACTCTCTCAGCCTGAGGTGCAGATGTTACCTCCATCTTGCAAGCTTGGAGGGATGAGGTGTGCTATTAATAAGAGGAGCTAAGACTTTGGCTGGGATGAAATCTGTGCTTTCCTTGGCACCACTCTGCCTTCCCAGTCCAAGTGCCTTTGGCCTTTTTCTTCCCTGAGTCCCCTAATAAATTCTACTTCTTTTTTTCTTATCACTGGCTGTGACACTGACATTTTGTGGATGGATTTTGTAACCTTTCTTATTCTAAAGGAAAAACCTTACTCAGGGAGAGACCATCTGACTTCAATGTGTGCCGGAGGGTTGATGGTTAGTATTAAGTTATAGAATTGTCATCATCTTCCTTGACTAACGGGCACTGTTTTATTAGAATCAGTGTTCCATAAATGCATAGCATTGTTCTTGTCTGTGGTAAAGAGAATGGTTGAGGGGAATGTCAGAGCTGCCTCTGGGAAAGAAAGTTGCTGAGTCGGCCTCACATGGATGGCTGGGGCTAATGGCCCTGAGAGTGGCTGTACCTCCCTCCCAATGGGAAAACCCAGAGTGGGGCTAGTTGCATTGTGCAAAGAAAACAGGCTAGGAATCCTGAGACCTGATTCTCTCAGACCACTGGAGATGTCCCTCCTAGGGTTCCAGTTAGACCTGTGGCCTTTCTATCTCTCACATTCTACATTTCTGACACTCTGGTCTTTTTTTCACAGTACAGACTAAAAAAAAAATATTTGAGTCAGGATTCCCCTCTCCCTTGAGTGTTCTCGATAGGTTAAACATTTGTGCATAATGCTTTCCATACTCAATCCCTCTGCTTCACTCAAGTACTGGAATTGATCATTGTGCCTCCGCTGGAGTCTGCCTTGGTCGGGGATACAGAGGCAATTTCTTGATGTGGCTGCTGATCTTTAACACTACAATCTCTTGTGAGGTGTCTCCATCCCCGCAGATTCTGGTTAAATTATTCCGTCTATACCAGTTGTGATACAGGATGCTTAGTGGTACTGAGCACATAGTTCTTATGTTAAGACTCATTAAGGTGAGTCAGCTGAGGATGGCTAGAATTCTACTTGGGGTCTCTTGGTGAATTTGACTGATTCTTGAATCTCTTTAAAAGCTTCCTTCAAAAATTTCCTCTCTTTTTCAATTACCAATAAGAACATAGTCCCATTCTAGCTTTGATTCTTACTTCGGAGGGAGTAAAAGCCTAAGATTTTGAGAGAAGAAGCAGTAAAAAGCAAAGCCAACTCTAAACAACTGGACCCCATGGAAACCCAGGGAACATTCAGGCACGAACTTTAAAATATTTAATAGGGGCTAGTTGGTAAGTCATCTCATTGTAGGCCTGCCTCATATCAGTCCTATCTCCACCATTTGACAATTGCCAGAGACTTCTGTCCCACATGGATGCAAATAAATCTGATTTCCAATAGGGAAGGAGTTCTTAATTATATGGTTAAGGACTTGAACACTCCAGAACCGACATGGCCAAGAGGACTACAGCTACGGAAGAAAAGCCATCGGCTTGGAAAATGTTCGTCATGTTAGAGTCACAATTAGAGCTTTCCTTTAGCAGTCTGGCTCTTATTTCTGGCTAGTGATAGGGCACCTTTTCCAACTCAGCCCTTCGTTGAGACTTATGTTTCTGCCTTTCACTGTGGTTACTATAAATCATGTCATTCCTACCCCTCTGCTTTGGACAGTCTCTGGACCACCCAAGGCCTGCCACACCAGCCTGCCTCGTCAGCCCCCACTCAGCTCAAGGCAAGAACGTAGCAGAAACATAGCAGAAATCAGAAGTTCTTCCCCAAAGGGACGGTGCATGTGCTTGGACTTTGTGCATTGCTCTGAGGATTCATAATAGGAGGGGAGGGGACTGCTCCACATATGGGTCTTTGGGTCTCTTTGGTACAACTATGGAGTTAGAAGAGCTAGACTTTAGCAGTCTATCCTGTTCCTCACCCAGGCTGCCCCAGGTCTTGGAAAATGGCCATTCCTGAAGGTTTTATCTCCTCCCAGGCCAGAAGTAGAGATGCAAAGAGTAATGGAGGTGAATGCACATGAAGGAGTGCAAAGGCTCTCGGGACATTTACGTTTTACATTCTCTAACAGGGGATGTCAAATTTTTCCTATAAAGGGTCAGGTGGTAAGTATTTTAGGCTTTGTGGGCCACATTACAAATACTCAGCTTTGCCCTTATATCAAAATGTAGCCATAGGTACTATGTAAGTAAATGGGTGTGGCTGTGTTCCAACAAAACTTTATTTATAAGCACTAGAATTTGAATTCCATGTAATTTTCACATGTTATAAAATGTGTCATCTTTTGCTTTTAAAAATGATTTAAAAATGCGAAAAAACATACTTAATTTTCAGGATGTGCAAAAATAGGTAATGGACTGAATTGGAGCTGTTATTTACCAGTCCCTGCTATAACCAAGAGTGATGGGCACCTGGCTATAATCTTTAGGCACCATCAAAAGCCTGTTAGCTCCTGCTTTTCTGGAACATTCCCCCTTACTGAGCACTTCAGACCTGGTCAAGGAGATCCCACTAATGACAGGAGCTAGAGGTACTACTACTGCTTTTGTAGCCTTAGTGAAATCTTAATTTCTCCCAGTTCCTTACTGGGATGACAGTCCCAGTAGGAACAGGATAGACTGGGATGACACATTTTATAACATGTGAAAATTACATGGAATTTGTGGAATTACTTTTTAGGGGAGAAAAGATTATTTCGACAAGTCCAACAAGCAATAGAATGTACTAGTTTTCTACTGTTATCAAGCTTAATTACCACAAATTCAGTGAGTTAACACAAATGTATTGTCTTATGATTTTGTAGATCATTCAGATGTGTGGGCTGGTTAGGCTGCTTTCTCTGCTCTGGGTTTGACAAGACTGAAATCAAGGCATTGGATGGTGTGCTGCTCTTGGGAGGCTCTGGAAAGAAAATCCATCCTTCCAGGATCATTCTGGTTTTTAGCACAATCCAGTTCCTTGTGGTTTAGGGCTGAGGTCCCTGTTTCCTTCCTGGCTATCAACTGGTGTCTGCTTTTATCTCCAAAGATCTCTGTTCCTTCCATGTGGGTGCCTACTTCTCAGAGTCAGCAATAGCCTCTGCAGTCCCTCTTGTGCTTGGACTCTCTCTGTCCTCCTTTTGATTACATCTCTCTGACTCCAGCCAAGAAAGTTCTCTACTTTCCAGGCTTGTGTGATTAGCTTGAGCCCACTTAGACTATTCAGAAGCATCTCCTACTTTAGGTTCACAATTTCAACTACATCAGTAAGGTCCCTTTACTATGTCATGTAACATGTTCACAGGTTTCAGGGACTGGGGTATGGACCTCCTTGGGGACCTTCATGCATCCCATCACAGTGCATTGCCCTGTGTACACATATGAATGCACAGATGGTGTGACCCTACTTTGTGTACAACCAGAGAAACAGTAGCTGCACTCCATTTGTGTTCAATGAATCAATAATTAAATAAATAAAAATAATAAAAAAAAGGAATTCTAGAAGTTGTATTAATGGTTCTCAATCAATCTTGGATTTTGAACCTCTAATACAACAAGGAAAATAAATCTCTTAATTGCATAAGTAGTTTGTGATAGGTACTTAATTATAGTGATGTAAAAGATAAATTATACTACTAATAAGGGAGATTTCACAGAAAAACTTCATGCATGATGTTTTTTGCCTTTAGTGGTGTTTTATTTTCTCTCTTCCAATTTTTTATTAATTTTCATCAATGGTAACAATAGACAAGTTTTATTCTTTCAAAATACTTAGACATTTCAAATCTATATATTCTTTAGAAACCCTTCTGCTTCTGCTAGAATTTAGGTCATATATATCCCCTGAAGACCCATATTGTAAAGGGTTAGTAAAAGTATTGGGAGTTGGTAGAAGCTTTGAAAGGTGGGACTTATTGAGATCAAACTTATTCTATTTTATTTGTGTTTCCTAGTCATACTTTCATCAATGTTTCAATGTTTTCTGTCAGGTTTTATGAATCTTTTTTTTTTTCAAGGAGTGTCTACACAGTCAACATGGAAATGAAATTGGATTTTTTTATTCAATCTGAAAATACTTTTAATTAATGAGTTAATATTATAGTCATTGATAGGAAAGTTATGCTTGACTTGAATTGTGTCATATTGTTATAAATTATACTCTCTATTTATGCATCAATCATGCATGTTACAGATGCTCTCTTATAAAATTGATATTGTATATATTTACTTTTGTGTCTAACAAAGTAAAAAGTTTACTCTAATAGTGACATTTATAATTAGAATATCAATGATACCATTAGTCAAACTCTGTTTCAAATATATATATATAATGCTCTCTTATAATGAATAAAAAATTTTTAATTTTTCCCACATTCTCAATTTTATCAACTATCTGATTTTAGACATTGCTATCTGTATATATTAATATATATGGTTTTATTACTTGAAAAAAAAAAGAAACTTAAAACATGACAGAGATGCCTCACTTGTCAAACTGCATCTGCCCTTAATAATGCCTGCAAGGCCTTGATATCAGGATCATTGCAGGATGGATAGAATAATGCTATTGGTACCAAGGGTTTACTTCTGAGGATTAAACAATATAAAACATTATTTAATAATATAAAACATGTAAAGTGCTTATGCCAGGAAATGTTCAATAAATACAATCTATTATTTTTATGCTTGGCTCAATTCCCAAAGGAAGTTGGCCTTAATATATACTTCATAACAAGGTGGAGAATACATCTCAAGTTTCTGTTTATTCCTATCAACAATTATGATCCATGGGGGCTGCTTCTACATAGAGGCTGTGACTATAAAGGAATAAGGCTGATGTGTAATGTGGCTTGTATAGGATTATGACAGGTACCATTGGATTCTGAAGGATGGATTTCAAACTTATCCCAGAATAATTATCAATTCAGGGTTTTAAGGAAAATTATGACTATCTTAGTTTCTGCATGCCAAGAAAGAGGATCAAAAGTAATTTTCGATATGCCTAGAAGTTTTTGTAGTCCATTTAGGGAAAAGGTTTTATATTCTCTTGTATATCATGGTCATTGTAAGATGAATTATTAGCTTTTACATCTCAATCTGATGTTACCTATTCCAACTTTATTGCTTTGATTTAATATTCCATCTTAAGCACATTTCCAATGAGAAATTACAAAAGAATTATTGCTGGGGAGGAGATTTTAAGACTTTCAAAGGGTGAGCATGAAGGAGGTATAAAAATGGGCTTCTGAGGGTTTTTCTTTTTTTTGAGGAACTTATAGAATTTTTAGAGTCTTATTTTTTTTTTTCTCTAGCGCTGGGTCGATGCAGTTTTGGAAAGTAGGTCTTTGGAGAGAGCCTTTGATCAGCTTAGTTCCTAGGGATACCCACTTCTTTGATTTCTCTCAAATTCTATGCCAATGACACATCCTGAGACTTCCCTCTATGTTATATTTATATAGTGTTTTATTATTTTTCAAAATTCTAACTTCTTTAAGAGGAGGAAGCCTATCTTATGCATATGAAATCGCCCATCTTTCCCAGCACTTAAGTCCTTTGGGTAAGAGCACTTGATAAATGCGTAGGTTTTTGGAAGTTGAAAATAGTGGGAAGAATGATCCCAAAATTCTGTACAAGACAATAGTTACAGTCCATGGTCCAGATTCATGGTCTAGGTTTTTTGCTTACTGACTGAATAAACTTGAGCCTTGGTATTTTGATCATCCAGAAACTGTGGTGCTAAAATTAACCTGTAGGTGGAGATTAAGATGACATACATGGTGAAGTTGATTACCTGGTCTGAAGCAAGCTCCAAGGTACAGAAGACTTAAAAATAACAGCCCTGCCCCCCTAAATTCCAATTGATTCTGGGGGAGTCATCCTACATTCTTTACAGAGTTTGATGTTTTAATTGGTCTTGCTTTCAAAGCAAAATGTAAATATTCTTTGCATCATGCAATGTTAGACTTGGAAAGCATATTTAATATTGCCTTAAGTTCTCCTCTTATCGTAGAAACTGAGTCTGACTGTACTTTGGAAGGGGCACGATGAGCCTGGACCTTACAGAGAGGCACTGACTAAGGAGAGGGCTGGAAAATAGAGATTATGCAGATCCTAGCAGGAGCTATGGTGGAGGCCATGGTGGAGAAGTGCAGGAGTGAGTTCAAGGGCAGTTGGAATTTATTAGGGCTGTTTAGAAATAAAACAAGTCTGATTGGTGTGTAAGGGTGGGAAAGTAAGAGAACCTCTATTTCATAAGCCAGGCCCTGTGCCAGGTGCTCTGGCGAGGGTTCACAGTAGTCTCATCCTTGATTCTCAGTCATTTTGCAGATGAGGACACAGTGCATAAGAATCAACTCAGCCTTGATCCCTTTGGCAGTTTGTATTCCCATCTATTACCTTGTAAAGACTCAGGAAGTGGGACGATTAGGTGACATGAGATAGGAAGGTTAGGTTGAGGGCATTCTGTAAGCACTTGAGGTCAGCCTGAGGGCACAGGCTCACCTTAGAGGCAAGGGAAACACCTTCCATGTTTGCAGATTGGGAGGTGGGGATGAGGTTTATGTCAGTTAGGAAGCTTTAACCTGACAGCTGGAAACACCTCAGCTCATCTTTGACATGCAAGGCTTCCACCTTAGTCCTGTCCATTATAATTTGTTTATTAGTTTGTACCCTTTCTCCAGGGGTGTGGGGGAAGGCAGTGTCTAAGCCTCCTTTGAGCCACACATGCACCTATTAAGGCCTTGTAATGAGGAGCAGGAGGTTTTGCCTCTTGCTGCTGGCAGAGTCCAGAGCAGAGCAGGGCATACTAATGCTTTCTTAGCAACAGCGAGCAATTGTGCCCAAGACGGCATTAGAAGCATTCATGCTGAATTTTTCATATCTTCCCCATTCCAGTTCTATCCCCTCAAGTCATATACTAACTTCAGGGCTGGAAGTGTTTTTAGCTCACCACCAATTTCCTTGCTGTTGAGGAACAGAGGTGAGTCATTGACATTATTACATTATGGCCCATAATACATTTAATGTGAAATGGAATTATGTGACTGGACTTGATACCTTGTCTATTGCCTTGAAAATTAACACCTCACCTCCAACTCGGTGTTTATATTTAATGAGTGCTGTACCTCCTCGTCCATCTCTCAGCACTTGCTATCTACCCAATTGTGCAATGGAGCAGCTGTCTGCCTAATGAGCATGCGTGCACCTTGGCACAGTCCACCCGCCCTTTTCTCTCTCCAGGTCTGTTGAGTGCAGATCCCCTGGCACTGCCAAGGTGACTCTGAGAAATATTTTAAGTGGGGAAAAGTTGTTGACAATGTGCTTGTCTTTCTAGTGCCTTGATGTTGACCCTGGGCTGCCCATTGATGCCAAACACAAAGTTCACAGAAGGAGTTGCTAAATTCTTGGACTTACTTGGCTCCTTCTGCTTTATTAAAACTTATGACTATTTTCTTCCCCCATTGCTGCAGGGTCTTGTTTTCAGCTAGGTGGCCATAAGGGGCAATGAATCAGTCCAAAAAATTTAATCCCTCTAATCAGTAGGTGAGCTAATACACTGACCTTCCAAGCTAACACAATGTAACCCCTTCTTCTCATCTCTCCTCCAGAGCATTTTCAGCTGCAGGGAACTTAACAGACCATGCTAGCCCAGCCCCAGGCGTTCTGACTCAGTAAATCTGGAGTGAGGTTAATTTTTTTTTTATTTTTTTATTTTTTTATTCTTTTATTTACTTATTGATTCATTGAACACAAATGGAGTACAGCTATTGTTTCACTGGTTGTACACAAAGTAGAGTCACACCATCTGTGCATTCATGCATGTACACAGGGCAATGGTATCTGTCACACATTGTTATTAATTTTACCCCCCACCCACCCCCACCCCTCCCTTCCCTCTATGCTAGCTATCTTTCCTCCATTCTTGCCATCTTTCCCCCCCACATTATGCATCATCATTCATATATCAGAGAGACCATTCGGTTTTTGGATTTTTGGGATTGGCTGATCTCACTTAGCATAAGAATTTCCAACATCATCCATTTACCTACAAATACCATAATTTTATTCTTCTTTATGGCTGAGTAATATTCCATTGTGTATATATACCACAGTTTCTTTATCCATTCATCTACTGAAGGGCATCTAGGTTGATTCCATAATCTAGCTATTGTGAATTGAGCCGCTATGAACATTGATGTGGCTGCATCACTGAGGCAATCTGATTTTAAGTCCTTTGGGTATAAGCCAAGGAGTGGGATAGCAGGGTCAAATGGTGGATCCATTCCAAGTTTTCTAAGGAATCTCCACACTGCTTTCCAGAGTGGCTGCACCAACTTGCACTCCCACCAGCAATGTATGAGTGTACCCTTTTCCCCACATCCTCGCCAACACCTGTTGTTGCCTGTGTTCTTGATAAAAGACATTCTAATTGGGGTAAGATGAAATCTTAAGGTGGTTTTGATTTGCATTTCTCTTATAACGAGTGATGTTGAACATTTTTTCATAAATCTGTTGATTGCTTGTAGATCTTCCTCTGTAAAGTGTCTGTTCATTTCCTTGGCCCATTTATTGATTGGGTTATTGGTGTTCGTGGTGTAAAGATTTTTGAGCACTTGGTAGATTCTGGAGATTAGTGCTCTGTCCGAAGTGTGTGTGGCAAAGATTTAAGAGAGAGCCTTCAGAGTGGGAGAGTGAGGTTAATTTGACGTAACTGGACAAAAGCTTCAGTTGGTTCTCACATGTCACCTCTGTCACATGTCACATGTCCTCTCCTGCAATAATTGTGAGGTTCTAAAGCTGCACTGTCAAATGCAGTAGCCACTAGCCATAAGTGACAACCTAAACTTAAGTGAACTAAGATGAAATAAAGTTAAAGATGCAGTTCCTCAGTCATATGAATCACTCTTTTCACTTTTTTCTTCAAACATCTTTGCTAATCTTGTATAAAAATAAGACCCAAGGAGAGTCCGTGGAGCTGGGGATTGGTGGGGAGCCTCAGATGCATTTTACAGGTTACAGGCCAGGTGCCTGTACTGGCCACTTTCCAGTATTCATAAACACGTCTGGTGAGTAGCTACTTTATCCAGCAGCACAGATAAAGAACATTTCTGTCATATGGGATGACTTTTGGACATTGCTGCTGTGAAGCTTAAATCTAATATTGGCTACTGTCTATTCTAAGTGAGGAAACAGCACTTTGGGAAGCAGGGCAGGATGGGAAGGTGGAGAGAGGTCTTAGGTCTTGCCTTCCCCGAGGCAGGGAAGTGCCCGTCCCTGGGCATTTCTCTGAACCCTCAGTCTGACTGCGTTTTTAGTAGTTGGCATGAGCACGGCTTTATCATGACACCCTAGTTATAATAAAACTTACATTCTGCTACTCAGGTTCTAATTTATAAAGTGACTTCATATCCATTGACTTATGTGATGTTCGCGGTAATATAGGAGCTGGTAGGAAAGGTACTATTATTCCCATTTAAGAGTGTGAGAACATGAATACTCATAGCATACCTGCTATGTAAATAACTAAGCAACCATCAAAGGCGCATATTAGAGGTAGACCTTTTGATTTGGAGGGATATCCCCATGATGATGTTGATTGAGAAAAGGAATCTTGGGATATGGGATGACTATGAATAGATATGGGGGCACAGGAAGTGGAAGGGGAAGGATGAAGTTCAGCAAAAAAGAAGAAAAAAAGACTGTATTAACAAGCAAGCATTTGCATAAAATCATGTGTGCTTCCATTTAATAAGAGAGATGCTCAAACTAGTTGGAATAGTTTAATGACCTGCCCATAGTTTGGGGTGTGATGGCGCTGGAACCCAAACCTAGATCTTCTGACTGCAGACTTGGGTCAGCATAGTTGGTGGTCAAGATCCCAGATTCTGGAGCCAGGTCACCAGTATCTGTGATCCTGGCTCTGTCACTTACTGCCTGTGCAGCTGTGGAATGGTGTTCTCATTGCTTAAGCTGGAAGAATGATAGTTGTTGGAAGGGTTAAATGAGTTAATATACCCAGGATACTTAATTCAGTGCATGGCACAAAAGAGGTTCAATGCAGGTGTGACAGGTGCTTTTCTTCCATATCACTCAGTTGTATGAAACAGATCAAGGTGTGACTATTGCTCCTACTGTTTTAAGTTTTGCCTTTGCACTTTGAGGAGAAGGCAATTGTAAAATCTGACCAAAGGACTTAATTCAATATAAACAAAATAGTATGCCTTTGCTAGGGGACTAAAAAAGCAAAAGATATTGGCATGAAATGACACTTTGGGGAATCTAAGTGAAATAAAAATGAGCATAGAAACCACCTTAGGTACAAATATGTTTATTGCTGCATTTTCATAATAGCAAAAGATTGGGGGCCATTTAAATGCCTTACTGTGGGGGATTAGTTAAGATGACTTTTAAATATCTAGTTGATGGAACATCATAAACTTGCTCAATTGCTTAAGAAAGAAGGTAATAGCTTGTTAAGTACTCGAGCTATAATGTTATGTGAAAGTGTAGAATTTAAAATTATACACGTATTATGATTATATTAAAATAAACTTCTTGCATGGAAGAAGGCTAGGATCGCATAAACACTTTCCTAATGAAGAGAAAAGATCAGACACAGTTTTGTATCAAGCAATTAGACACTTGCTTATCTTGGGCTGTTTAATATCAGGAGTTCTGTAGTCTCCAGCCCTCCCTGATGTACATCGGTCATCACTTCGGGGTGAAAAGAGAGGATGAAAGGAGTGCATTGGGCTGTTTCTTTTTCATGAGCTGATAGGTCATTAGTATGTGCATGTGCAAGGAGACATTTACCTGTTTAAGAGAAGTTGTTCTTAGATTTGTGGAGTAACCAGAGGTATTTAGTATATTCAGAATGAAGTAATCATCATCATTATTTCTGGAACATTTGTATCTCCCCCAAAGAAACCCTATACCATCACAGTCCTGCTATCCCTATTTCTTAGCTTCTGATAACCATTATTCTACTTTCCATCTTTAAGGATTTCCCTGTTGTGGGCATTTCAAATAAATGGAGTTATACAATTTGTGGCTGCATGCGTCTGGCTCATTCATATTGAAACATTTATCTAATTCACTCCTTGTTGTGACCAAATAACATTCCATTGCAGATCAGAGTTTTCTTATCTCTGCACTGTTAGTAGCTAGCATGACACCTGGACACAGGAAGCATGCATACCATTTCTTGAGTAAATAGTCTATTCTTCTTTAAATATTCCTTTCTTCAGTCAGCCACTGTCAATTAAATTTTCCCTTTAAAAAGGGCATCCACATTTTCTTCTCTATCTCAGTGCAAGTATTCACCAACTCAAATGAGCCAGATGACTTCCAGTCTCCTCCCATTCCAATTTGTTCTGTGTTTACTAATAGGGCTTCTTAAATAACGACCTCAAATAGCCTCTTGTGCAAAAACCTGTAGTGGCTTCCTGTTGTCTAGAATTCATTCAGCCATTCATTTGACATCTGCAGTGTGAATGTCTGTTACATTTTATAGACTGGGTTAGGCACTGGGACTGAACTCTGAACCACATGAATGTGGTTCCTGTTCTCAGGAAATTTAAAGTTGTTAGATAAGTAATCACATGAGTAAGTAAATAATTAGGAGTTTTGGTATTTATAGAAAGGAAAAAGGAAGATCATAATTAACTTGGGAGAGGGAAGTCTCTTTTGGTGAGGGAGCATTTAGAACTTATCCTGAAGGATGAGCAGACACTAGCCAGGGGGAAGGATGGAGGAATATGGAGGAATGTGGTCAGCAATTTCCAAGAAAGGGAGAAAAGGTCCATCCGGCTGGAGCATCGTGAGTAGAGGCATGGGTAACATGAATTTTGGCACAAAAATTAGTCAGGAAGCAGATCATATATCATCTTGTGGGTCTTGTTATGGCTTTTGGATTTTATCTCAAGTGCAATAGAAGACCACTAATGCATTTTAAGCAGGGAAATGTTAAAATTCAATATATGTTAATAAAAATCATTTTAGAATGTGCAGAGAGGGGAAACCAGGTAGAAGAGCTTTTAGTAGTCCGGGGACAGCTGATGTGTGGGCACACTAAGTGGGAGGCAGTGCAGAGGGATGGGCTTGAGGCTTACATTGGAATTGACTCTGCAGGATTTGGTCATTAGTTGGATGTAAACACTGAGAGAAAGGAGTGGTCAAGGATGACTCTCAGTTTTCTGGCATGAGACACTGGATGAAAGGGCCGTATATTGATGTGTGAAAGTTTGGAAGAGGAGTGACTTAGAGCTTGAGGCTGGGAGAATCAAGAGGTCAGTTTTAGACTCTCAATTTGAAGTGCTCGGGAGGCATGCATGCAGAGATGGGAGATAGGCGGTTGGATATTCCTATCTAAAGCCCAGAAGCAAGGGTTTGGCTGGAGATGTGTCCTTAAGCATCTTTGACACCTGAAGGCTGTGAGCTGAGGTTGCCAAGAGAGAACTGATGAGTGAAGAGAGCCCAGGTCCCAGCCCTGATTAACTCCAGTAATGTTCAGATAGGGGAGGAGAGCCAGCCAAATGGACTGAGTGGGAACAGCCAGAAAAGCAAAGGGAAGCCAGGAGCATGAGATTGAATCATGAAGCCACAAGAAGACCGTCTTTCCAAAAGGAAGGTGCAGCTGTGTTGAATGGTGCTGAGAGGGCTGATAAGCTGGTGTCTGTTGTGTGACTGTCACTGTGCCTGATGGTAGCAGGTGTCATGCATGGGTGGTAAGTGCTAGATTGGGGTAAGCTGAAGAACAAAGGCAAAATGAGGAACTTGGGACAGGGTCTGGAGAAACTTCTTTGGTATAGTGGAACCATCAAGGGAAGTAGAGAAGGAGGGCGATTGTTGGGTCAAGGAAAGGTTTCAGTTCTTTTTGGCTTCTTTAGTTTATTTTAAGAGGGGAGAGAATAGAGTTTGTTTGGATGCAGGTGGGAAGTACAGTAGGTTGAAGATCCCTGAAGGACTGAGAGGTGATATTGACATTAGCAGCTCCCAAAAAGTAGTCACGTGGAGATGGACTGGGGCTTTGGCAGTGGGAGGATTGTAACAGGAGGAGGCAAGGAGAAAATGGACAGAAGTACAGACAGGCAGAGGGACTTAGTGGTGGGGAGTGCAGGCATTTCCTTCTTAGTGGACTCCTGGTTTCCTTGTGAAGTGACGAATGAGTGACTCTGAAAGTGAAGAGCTGGGAAAATCCATCAGAATTATGAGAGGTGTGAAGAAGAGATGAAAGTAGCCATATGAGGATGGGAGAGAAAACTCCCTCTAGAAAGAATAAGAGAAAAAAATGAATCTAACCTCCTTTGCTCAGCATTCACTTGTCCAAGTGCACCATGTCACATGCCAAGATGAAGCATGCTTTCTGTCCTCCAGTTGCTCACTGAGAACACAGCCACAAATAAGGCACATCATTTAATTAATGCTGAAGCAGAAGTATGCAGAATGGACAGTGGTAGACAGGAGAATTATCCAAACCAGCCTGGGCCGTGGGAGTTGGAGGGTTTCCTAGGGGAGAAGACATCGGAATGAGCTGGAGCTAGAACAGTAGGAGCCAGCCAGGCAAAAAGGCCTGGGTGAGTGGGCATGAGAAATCAATAGGGCTCACTCAACAAGGGTGGAGGCCAATGGGAAGGCAGGTGGGTAGTGTAAGTGACAGGGATTGGGAGTTGGACAGAGGGCAGATCAGGGAGGCAGTGAATGTGTTAAAGAGCTTGGACTGCATTCTGTATGTATTGGTGTGGGGGGGCATTTGCTCTTTTCTTGAGAGACTACTCTGGCTCTTATGGGGAGAGATTTGAAGAAGTGAGGGTGCAACTGGAAGGGGGAGATCAGTTATCAGGCTAACTGGACAAGAGTCCAGAGGGGAAGTGGGATCAGATGATGATCTAGATGGTCCCTACACCTTTGTACTTCTCCTTAAAAAGTAAAAATTCAAGCAGAAAGTTCTTTTTGGAACTTATTTCCTGGTGCCAAGAACGGGAAGAGAGAAGATCTGCTCTTTTCAGCTTCCACAATGGGAGATACTGCCTTCACTCCCAAATATACCTGCAGTGGGGAAGTTCACACAGACAGGAAGTTCTTGTTATTGCTGAGCAGACAAAATAATGACAGATGTGCATGACATTTTTCATTCTGTAACTCCTTTTCACCTACCCAAATGCTAAGAAGAATTTCTTAAAATTAGTAAGCATAGATTTACCTCCTTATTTTAAACAGCTCTATGATTAAATTCTGTATAATTCTGCCTCAGAATTTGTTTTGTCTGGATCTTTGCACCCATGCAAAACAGATCTAACCCATGAAGGAGTTTCTAAGCATGGTTATCTCCAGAAGCAAACAATGGTTTTATGGGGTTTCCTAGATTTAGGCCAAGGACACTGCTATTTCTAATGTCAAAGTTGTAACTCCAAAATTATTTACAGTTTATCTCATCATATTTTTCTGAGTTTGTCATCTAGACAGCAGAAACATTTGAGCCTTGTGTTCCTTCCCATCCTGAAGCATTGTGGGATCAAACCGTAAGTGCTTTCATTTTAGGCAATAGAAATATTGTTATATTCTAAATATTTATTAAAAGGTTAAACACTAACAGATAAGGGGAGAGAAACCATCTCTGTCTCTCACTTGTTATTCACCAATGACTGCTGAAGCAGCTTCTCCTCTTGTCTTGCTCCACAGAGAGGGGCCGATGACACAGTAGAAGAGTCTTCTCTGTTTGAACTACATAGTTCCATTGGGTGGGTGGCATTGGCTTCAGTGAATATGTTACTTTGGCAATTTCTTGTAGGGCTGAGCAGTAATGAAATGCAAAGTCAGGCAAGGTTGCTGGGGAGAACCAGGCAAGAGTTCAGGTATGTCCAGTCACCACAGGTTAAAGACTAGGGGTCAGGAATCCAGGTGTCGAAAATGAAGTATGCTGAGTAATACACAGTTACAAAAGGTAACAGGCAGCAACCAGAAGTGTAGAAAGGGAGGCAGGTAAGGGGTCAGTCCAACAGCTGGGCCCCATGCACAGATGCCTGGGGGAAGTTAAGTAAGTTAAGGTCATGCATTTAGAAAATGAAGGAAGTGCCCCAAGCCAGTTCCCTGGATTGAAGATTGAAGGCAAGTTAGAGCAGGCCTCCTCCAAATGAATCATTGTTCTTTATTCCCACCCATGGGCCAAAGGCAAGCTTGCCATTTCTGTCTGGTCTATGTTCTGGTCTTATGGCAAAATGGTGTTCCTAAGTCCTGTGATTTCTCTTCCCTGAGCATGCCTACCCCCAATACTTGTAACTGACCCCCAGAAT
The DNA here is from genome assembly GCA_020662805.1 of Glaucomys volans. NCBI lineage: Eukaryota > Metazoa > Chordata > Mammalia > Rodentia > Sciuridae > Glaucomys > Glaucomys volans. The sequence continues at coordinate 265,809 of JAJEJO010000924.1, forward strand.
ACACCTTCTGTATGGCCCTTGCTCAGGTTCACCATGTTGTTTAAAAGCAACCGAAGGAGAAGTGGGGCTTGGAGAAGCAGATGGATGAAATAAGTTGATGCCATCTTTCGGGGAGAAACTCATTATCTGCTTCCCTGGGGCTGTGCTTTAGATTCAGGATTTCCCTCAAAACCAAGACTGACCCTGGAAAAAATTCTCAAATGCATGAACTTTCCAGTGGGTGCTCAATGGTCAGCAAGCAGCCTTGATTCCTTCAGTATGCCGTTTTCCTCACCTTGCACCCCCACTCAAGGAAGACGGCTACTGCACAAAGCCACTCTGCAACATTTAGTGACTTACACGTCACCGCTTCATGGAATATCTATTTATTTTTCTAAAGAGCAGTTGAGTCAGAGATAGTATGGTTTATTCCTTAAGACTTTGGATTCCAGAGTCAAAGTCATCTGCTGCTTTGAATCTGTGTGACCTTGGACAAGTCATCTGTGTAAGCCACAGATTTGCTCATCTGAATAATGGAAAGGGAAACTGTTCTCCCCCTATAGAGGGAAAGTTTGGATTAGTGCCCAACTTTTGGTTCAGGACCAGTTTCTGCTTTGAAGCTCTCCATTCTTACCCACTTTATTGAGCCAAGTTGGAAACCCCAGAGGGTTCTGGACTTTTAAATATTTTCTATTTAACTCTAGAGTACTGTTCTGTCCTGAGCAGGGACTGGTCTGTTTACTTTCCTTTGACTCCAACTTAAACTTTCCAAGCCAAGTATGTCTCCCAAAAGTAGATACCTATAATCCAAAATAAGAGAGACAGGAAAAAAAATTCTAGATGCTGGAAGAGCTTCCAATTTGGAGAGACCACGGACTCTCTCCCATGGTAGCAGTATTTTCCCCTCTAGAGCTATTCCCACCAAGCCAATGTAGGTCAGAATTACAGGGGAATAAATAGATTCTCTCTCAAGCTTATTGTTTGGTTTCTAAACCCAGATCTTGCTGCTTTGAGAGACCACCAGATATTGGGTGTTGGTCAGAGGATATTCCTTGTACTTTAGGAAAGTACTTCATTCTAGCATTGCCTCTAAGATGATTATCTAACTTTTTCTTCAACAGGCAAATCTACAATTTAATGTCAGTCACTTCTGGAAATGGTATCTCAGAACAGTAAATCCTTATGTCCAGTATAAATAAGTTCCCTGGTCAGAAGCAGTGTTGTGGGATGTACTGCAGGTGAATAGGCATTCAGAAAGTTCAAGGATGATAGTGTTGGAGAAGCATGTAAGCAGCAAAGCATAACCAAGCACAGACACAGAACAAGTGTCTTCCAGAGAGAATGCCTCTTGATGGCAGAGGTTCAGTGCACCCAAACAGCCAACAGGTGGCAGTCTTGGCCACTTGGGTCATATAGTCATGGTACCAAATAGACTGTCATGAAAGATAATTTGTATTAGTGTTTCTATAGTGTCTAAAAAATCTTTTCATCTTAGCTGGAGCCAGAAGTCTCCTATGCTGTCTCTCTTTTTTAGTTAACATGCTACTAATTTCATTGGAAAATTTGGACATCTTCCTTGTCTTTTTCTCATGTCTATGTAAATTGCAAAAGATATCTATAAAGTATTAAAAAAATTTATTGAAAATATGGTAAAACACCTGCAAAATCATTGATGCTTGGTTCTTTTTTATTTTTGTTTGTTTCATTTTTCTTTTTTTTTTTTTTCTCCTGGCTTTTGTACTAGGGACAGAAGGAATAGTATTTTTTCTCATTTTACTTTTAAATGATTATTATTCTGGTATAGTCTGGATCTTAACCATCTCCCAAAGTGGTAAAGCCGTGTGGTGCTATTAGGAGGGGGTGGATCTCTTGAGAAGTGGGGCCAAGAAGGAGGATTTAGGTCACTAGGGGCATGCCCTTGAAGGGGATATGGGACCTTGGTCTTGTTTCTCTCTCTCTCTTCTAAGACATAAGTAAACAGTTTTCTCTTTCACATGCTCCCGACCATTGCTTCCCACCAGAGGCTAAAAGCAATGGTTCCATCTGCTCAGGGGCTGGAACCTCTAAAATTGTGAAGCAAAATAAACCTTTTTACTTTATAAGTTAAATACCTTAGATATTTGTTACAGTAATGGAAAGATGACACATACCCTCTTCAGATATTCTATTTCTTTCTATGCAAATCTGTGCATTTCACATTTGTCTAGTAATTCAATCCTTATATAGATACAGTTTGGTCTTTTATGTTTTGCATTAGACTTTCCAGGAATTTGTTTGTATAATCAGACTTTACACAGAAAAGTCTGTTTTTTTAAATCTTTTTTCAATATTTCCCCTTTTTTTAAATTAGTTTCAGTCTTATTTTGTCTATTCATTACATTTTATCAAACATTAAAATCCTACTAATCTTTTCTAAGTATTTCACAGTCCCTTTATCTAATGGTTTACAATATTCTTTATATCTAATGGTTCGTCTAAACACAATTATTTCTACTTTCATACGCTGGAATAATCCAGCTAAGTTTTTGTTATTTGTTTCTATTTTTTTCTTGCAAAATGATTTGAGAATACAGTCTATTGTATGGTGATCATTTAAAATTAATTAAAATTTCCTTTGTCACATATACATGCTTGATTTTTTTCCCCAAAAATTTCATAGGCATTTTAGAAGGATTATATTCCATATTTTTGTGAAATTAACCTTCAAATATCTATTTGTATGCATTTTTTGTCAGCTTGACCTATCATTTTTGAACCTGGGTGTATTAAAATATTGAACTATAATGTATTATAGATTTAGCTATTTCCTTCTATAATTCTATCCATTGTTGTAAGATATTTTATAAAATTCTGTTTTGGGGCATATATCTGTTTGTGGTTGCTTTATCTCCTCATAATATTTTGGCTTTTACTATTTGAAAACTTGCTTTGAATTATTTTCATATTGTTTTGTTAGATACGGCCTCTTATATGTTGTTTCACAATTGTCTTGTGTGTTTTTTCAAACATATTTTCATTTTAATGTCTATGTGCCCCCTTTATTGCCTTCTGTAAACAGTGCTTCATCTTTTTAAAATGTCAAGTCTGAATACCTATTTGAAACATTTATTTATTACAATCACCAGTATGTTAAGACTTATTTGTGACATTTGTGAGCGAAAGTGTGTTTTTTGCTTTGTTTGCTTTTTTTTCTATTGGAATCCACAAGAAATTTTGTGAGTTTTTTCTTTTTTCTATTGGCAAGAAAATATATCCTATTTTTGTATTCTGCTACTTGTTGTTACTCACCATGGGCCACCTATATACTCATTTTTCCCTGTCAATGTCTTCAGTTTATCGCTAACCATGTCTTCACCCCAGAAAGAAAAAGGACTTTTCTGAACTTTCTACTCTTTGTTCCCTTCTCCTGCTCTGATCTGTTACAATTATTATTTGGGATTTTATTTCTAGGTGGTTGTCTATCTGTCTATCCACCTATCCATCTATCTATCTTATTTACTTAGGCATTTACTTTCTTTAAAAGTATCTTATATATGCCATTGTTTTCCTTTGGATTAATTTCATAGCTTACTAGAATAGTTTTAAGTCCTAGTATAACTAAAAATATATTTTTCTCTACTTGTAAATAAAAATGCTATTTTTTAAAAAAAATTACATATGGCATTTTACCTCTTAAATACATATAATTTTTTTTTTTTTTTTTTTACAGTGCTGGGGATTGAACCCAGGGCCTTGTGCTTGTGATGCCTGCACTCTACTAACTGAGCTATATCCCCAGCCCTAATTTTATTTTTAATTAATGGATAATAATTGTACATATTTGTGGAGTACCTTGTGAAATCTTGATATATAGTTATATTATGGAATGATTCAATCAAGCTAAATACCTTAATATATATATGTATGATAGAATATTTAAAGTCTAATTTAAAAACAGCATGCATTACATTTCAAATTAAATTACATGCTGCTTCTGTTTGGGCTGGCCAACAGTTTTATTTCTTATGTAATTTATTCGTATAGTCAACAAGTCCTGCCACTTCTATCCCATCCCATCCCATCCCATGCCATTCCATCCCATCCCATCCCATCCCATCCCATCCCATCCCATCCCATCCCATGCCATTCCATCCCATCCCATCCCATCCCATCCCTTGCCATTCCATCCCATCCCGTCCACAACACTGAGTGAGTGCCTCTGAAGCAGCAGACCATATATAGCGTGGTATGGCTTCAAAAGTGTTTTAGTCAGCTATTTCACTGCTGTGTCTAAAAGATCTGACCAGAACAATTATAGAGGAGGAAAAGTTTATTTGAGGGCTATAGTTTCAGAGGTCTTAGTCCATAGAGGTTGGCTCCATTCCTCTGGGCTCAAGGTGAGGCTGAACATCATGGTGGAAGAGGTTGGTAGAGGGAAGTGGCTCACATCATGTTGATCAGGAAGCAGAGAGAGTCCACTCACCAAATGCAAATATATACCCAAAGCCATGCCCCAGTTCCCACCTCCTCCAGCCACACCCTACCATTTCAGTTACCACTCAGTTAATCCCTATTAGGGGATTAATTAACTGATTGGGTTAAGACTCTGACAACCCAATCATTTCTCCTCTGAGAAATGATTGCACTCTCTCACACATAGGGTTTTGAGGGACACCTCACATCCAAACCATAACAAAGAGGAAACTCCTAGCTAGTGCTTTTTTCTGTTTTTGTATCAAAACTCATGCAGTGACTGAGAGCAGTAACAAGGACTGGCTTTGGGGTTGGCAAAGAGTAGCCTGGGGTATTCCTCCAGTTCCCAGACCAGGTGAACTCAGAAGCCAGATGCAAACGTCTCCTGCCCGGGCTTTTGCGAGCCCATCTGTTCCCATCCACTTGGACTGCTCTGAACTCCATGCACCCCATGGGCCTCTTAGTAACCCTCCTACCACAGTGCTTGGGTCCAATGCTCCTGCTGGCCTTTTTCTTTTCTGATGTCTTACTGTTTAAAGAGGGCCTTCTCAAGTCTCTCCACCCACAGTTTCTCTCTAAAGAAGAGTAAGTGCTCCTGGCTTGGGAGTAGAGATTAAATAGATAACATTTACAAAACAAATTTAAAAATGTTAAGAATGTTAAGAATCCTTGTATTTTGTTTTTTAAAAAATATAAGAATTTTGCATTTCATGTCATGTAATACTTCTGCTTGTCTAATGTAACCATCTTAAAATCGGTTAAATTTTTCGATCTCTGCAAACCATCACTCTTAAAAGAAATTTGACCCATTAGAAATATGTGCCTAATTTATTCTATGACAACTCATGTCCTCTGACTCATAATATGTATTCCTAGGGACAGAACAATCCATCTACTTTTGAGAAATAAATAAATCATTATTATACACATGAAACATATATAATATGTGTAAATAAATATACATATATATGTAAAACATATCTCCATATGTATATATCCTATAACCACAATATTTATAATTTAAAAAAATATTAATATTATAAGTAGCTGGGGATATAGCTCAGTTGGTAGAGTGCTTGCCTTGCATGCACAAAGCCCTGGCAGGTTCAATCCCCAGCACCACAAAAAAAAAAAAAAAAAAAAAAAAAAATTTGGAGTAAAATGTCCCTGGATTCAATCTGCAGTAACCCCCTACAAAAAAATCCCCCAAAATACAACAACCAGAAAACAACATTTTTTTCCTGACAAATTTTGTGCAGTCCTTACCAAGTTTTATAATTATTGGTGAGAGGAAGTGTGTTTTGGGAGACAGAACAATAGTCTTAACAATCAACCACATTTTATAATCAGTTTCAATGTTTCAAATAATTTGACTTCCACTTTCATGATAACTTTTTGAGGTGTAGACCATTTGGTGAATGATGAAACTGAGGCTCAAAGAGTTTTCCTGATTTTCCTCTGGTCTCTAGAGAAGATAGTGGCAAATAGAGCTGCCAGTGTTGTGTTCTGTTTAAACAGATGCTTTTTTTATATGCTGAGCTCAAATATAAGCTCCTCAACTTTAGTAGCAATAAAGGCTTGCTTCTTGATCATAAAAAGTCTGCTGTGAATTAGCAGCTTCTTTCCATATTGTACCTGTGTCCTTATGACATTGGACTTGCAAGGACATTGAGGCAGAAAACACAAACAGGGAGGGGCCACCTACCTCTTATTGCCTCAACCGGGAAGGTTGGCCAGAGCAAGTCATATGGCCTGATCTAAGCATAAAGATGATAGAGAGTTGTAAAGGAACTCAAGAACTGTGTGGTGACTGTCACCTAAGCATCAATTATCTGGGAAGTCCTTAATAAACATGCACACCATGTAAAGAACCATTTTGCCTTGAACTTGCCTTAACATACCTCAAAAGGGAAAAAAAAAAGAGCATAGAGGACTTAGAGATGAAAGAAGATTGGCAACCTGTTACCTGTTGAAGGTGAGTGATGAATACATGTGAATTCATAACATCCTCTTTGCCTTTTTTTTTTTTTTAACGTTTGAGTATCTTTGAAAACCTCCATTATAAAAAGTTAAAAAAAAAGGGAAGAAAACACTGGTCCAGAAACTCTTATTTAATACATTTGAAGTAAGGATTAGGCATGGATATTTTGTAAGATCTTTCCAGGTTATTCTAATGGTTAAGAATCAAGGTGATCTAATCATATTGCTCATACAGGTTCATACTCATAGTGTGAATCATATAGTTACACACATTTTTATGGCTGTTGGTCTTTTTAGTTCATGATTAGTCAATTTTCACTATTTGTGTTCTGATTCCATGCTGAGTATACCTAAAGTCTTTTTAATACATGTGGTCTTGATATTGTTTCAAAATAAATGTTCCTTTCTGGGGAAGAAAGTAAAAAAGAAAACTTACCTGAGCTCAGAATATTTATTCTGCTTTGCCTTTGTGTTATGGAAATTAAATGGTGAGGTTGACTTATAATGACCACTGATGCTTCACAGTTTGTCTTATGGAATGTGGCTTCTAGTTGCCTAACCTTGAATTGGGGCTGACTTTGTTGCTGCTTTGACCAATGAATATATCAGAAGGGATGTTGTGGAAGGGAGTTGTAAGCCCAACCTCGGCTTCTGATTTTATCCAAAATCATCTGCTATGTGAAGCAGCCCAGGCCAGCTTGCAGGAGACATGTGACTTAGCTGATAGTCTCTCCAACCCTCAGATATGTGAAAGGGACCACATTAGACTATCCCACTGCAGTCAAATCATCAGATAACTGCAGCCACATAGGGACTTCAAGGGACACCAACAGAAGAACCATCCAGCTGAGCCTAGTTCAAGTTGCTGATCTCCAAAACCATGAGCAAACAAAAGGGTTGTTTTTTTTAAGATACTACCTTTTTGGGTAATTTATTATGCAGGAATAGACAACTGATTTCATGGGAGTCTCTACCCACCAGCCCTCAAGTCAGTGTTTAAGATTTTAAAAATGTGCTTTCTCTTTGTTCGATATGGTTTTTAAAAAACTTCTAGGTCATACATCTTAGAGATTATAAGAACTGAATCTCAGAAGTCTCAGAGTTAAAAGAAAAATCAACTTGTATTTCCCTCCAAGGAGAACTGATGTCCTTTATTAACTCAGCTTTCCTTTTATCTACTTTTATGACAACTGAGTTGCCCAAGAATGTGATTTAATTTTGGACTTGGGACAAAATTTACATTGGCATTGAGGGAGTTTTCCTGAGAAATAACTTTCAAGGAAATGCATATTTTAATTCAAGGGAAGGTGTGCATTGTAAACTAGTATGATTTCCAAAGCTATTGAGTTCAGGCACTGAACCCTGTGTGTTATCATATTCCCAGATACTGTTGGTGCATTTCTTCTTCTTGGATTGACCCAGGAACCCTGTGAAGCAGGGATAATACTAGGGTATTCACCACAGAGGTGATGCAAATAGGATTGAATGGAAAAATTGCTCGACTTAATGCTAGTCTCTTGCCAGCACGTTTGGGAGAGAGATAATGTTCTGTAAAATCACACCAAGGACCCAGACTTTAATGAAGCAAACTTTCCCTTTCCTGGATCAATCCTCAGTGGGTTGGACAGGCAGAACCACATATTCCTAACCATTCTGTTCCTGAGTCTCTTTGCATTAAAAGAAGTCTGATTGGGAAACTTGCATTCCAGAGAAAAGCTCCTTATGTGCCCCAAAGCAGATTAAAGCTGTCATGAATTCCTGAACTACACCAGCGTGTCTGAGCATCTTTGGGAATGATTTGCTAAACTGCTATTTTTAAAGTTAAGGTGCCTTTGCTATAGATTGAATCTTGCCTATGAGATATAGTTTAAAAAAGAATCATGAATTAAAAGGTATCACTTTTGGGAGTGCTTTTTTATTCTCAAAATGCTCACTCTATCTAACAGAGTTTATAATGCACAGTCTTTGACCCCAGGTAACAATTTTCAAAATATATTTTAACCAAGAATGACTATCTTTGCCCCTATGAAAAGGACTCTATTAAATTTATTTTTAAGTTAAGTATTTCACATCTTTTCTAGTAAAAAAAAAATGTCATGAGTGAGAAGAAAGACATTTCCTATGAGAGGAGACTGAGTCCTGCATGAAGGGATTAAATGGCAAAGATGGGCAATTTATTTAAACCTGAAAGGCTGCTGACAAAGGGGACACCTGAAGCAGCAAAGGAGCCTTTCAAGAGAAATCCAACAAAGAGACTCTGATGAACAGCTTCTCTGGGCAGGACCCTGAATCCAAGGATGCTGTTGACTTCAAAAAGAGTGAGCACCACCCTTTCCTCGGGAGCTCACAATCTACAGAGGCACAGAAGACATCATGCATGTGACAAGTTAGGAGCAGCAGAGCAGGCAAAACAACAACAGTGGTAGAAAACCTCAGGCTGGACAGGGACATCTCACTAGTGTGTGCTAAATGTAAAAGGAGGCTGTGATGTGTGCAGGCAGCCTGAACTCAAATGGAGCAGGCGGCCTGGAGGGAGGGACATGGGGAAGATTGATACATGATGCATAGTGGGAACAGTGTTTGGTTCCTAAAGAATGGACAGGATCTGGAGAAAGCTGCAAGGAATGGGGAAGGCAATGGTGTTTGAACCATAGCAGAGTAACAGGTACATGGGATGACAAAGGAAAGAGACAGGAAAGCACATGACATGAAGCATATTTTGGAGACAGTGAGTAGTAGAATTATTATTAGAATAATGTCAAGGTTGTGTTGGTAGATTATTGGGTGATGGACTAAGTTTAAGCCTGACTTTGGAGGCTCTTGGTCAAGGTATTTATTCTCCCTCCTCCTAGTAACTGGGATCTTATGTAAATCTTTGGGTATCTTCAAAAATTTGTTAAGATGCTCAAAAGACTACGTAGGGTCTTAATGAATGGACAGATACTTCCTTGAGATACAAGCTGAGATAGGATGCAGCATGCTTTCCATCTTTGAATTTAGAAAAGTGGTTGGAACCCCAGTCAGTTTATTTAATTGGAATCAGGCTGAGAACTTCTCTTTTATAAAATATGAGTTGAAATAGAATAAGGTCAGGTTTCTCTTCTACAAAACTGACATAAAGAAACACTAATCCTCTCTGCATTTTTCCACCCAAAATCTTGTGTGCACAATTATACAGTATGTACATGTGTATTCAAAAGCAATGTTTGGAAAGTCTAGCAATAAGAAAACAATGCATTAAAATGTTATAAATAATACAAGTATAAATCTGCCTATTATAAATTGCTTATTGAGTGACTTAAAATGAGGTTCATATTGTTCATTAAATCACACAAATACTTTCCAAATAATTTGTTGATAGAAATAATGATCGCAATCTTTTGTTTGAAGTGTCTCTTGTTTAAAAATATAAGGCCCCAGTTTGACCTTTGATTTGATAAGAAAAACTGCATGACACTCTTCTAAGATTATTTCATTGAATTGTGAGCCATTAGGTCCTTGCTGCCCGTTTCTGTGGCAGCCAAAGGCATCCTGGCATGTGCTTTGTGGCTCAGTGTGCACCTGCTACCAGGTTTCCTGTGGGCTTTGGTCCTGGGTCTTGGCCCCAACAGGCAATGCTGCCATCTCACCCCCACTGTCCTGCCAAAGATGGCCTGTGAGTAGGAGGCAGAGCTGCCTGTACCCTGCCTTCTGATTGCACCAGCTGCTGAGTCTCCTCATCACCAGGGATGTGTTTAATGGGGTTGCATAAGAAGTAGCAATAGCAGAGCTTCCATTTTCTGAGCAATGAGGGATCCCACTTCTGTTTTGAGTAGGAAGGTTCTCTGCCTGTAATAGCAAGCTTGAAAGAACCCTCCAATTAACTTACATTAAGCAAGAGTGGACTCTGCACAGACAGACTTCTATTTTCTCAAGTATTGGCAAAAATTTGTGCAATGATGAATGCCCAAAATTCTAGTGGTAGAGAGAATGTCTGTCTCCCAGGAGAAGAGAATGTAAACAGAATGAGCTTTGGCCTTTTAGCTTTAATTTCAAGGCAGTCTCCATTTCCCCAGTCAAGAGACTCTGTTCTGTATTCTATGAGGCAAATCATACTCTGCTATAATCTATACACTAATATTATACCTTATCTATCAACTTAATATTGTACCTTCAAGAGTGTATAGATTATAGCAGAGTATTATTTGTCTTATAGAATATAGAAACTTGGACTACTATCTTGAAGTAATCTGTTATCCTCTTAAAGTCTTAAATGAAATAACTATTTTTAGATAGTTTTTAATACAAATGCTTAGACTGGGTGGATCCTTCTTGCTATAAATTTTAAAATCTTATGTACAGGGACTTACAACCTGGTGAGCAGCTTCCATTACAACATTCTATAATCATGAAGTCTAATATTATCTGGAGATACAAAGTATGGTTAATTTCTTCATTAAAAGGATAACAGAAGAGTTTGAGCCTTAATATGCAAAGTGATTAACAAGTGTAATTTTGGGGTTCTACCCATAATAAGAGACTGATGCAGCTGAGAAGGGCTCTGGGACCTTCCTGCGTAACAAGTACCTGAGGCCTTCTGATGTGCTTGTGACTCTGTGGACTATTCTTTAGGAAACACTGCCTAGGATTTCCTGCCTCAGGAGGTCATTACTGTCTAACTCTCCAGTGAAGGAGCAGAGCGAGTGAAGGGAAAGGTACAGGGAAGATAAGATGGTATTCTTGACATCTGAAGGAGAACATCAATGAGAAGCTGCTCTCTTCCCATGAACTACCCAAACACATCACAGTTTTTTTTTTTTTTAGAAGCTGTGCAAAACAGGAAGATACTGCAGTTAATTTCTCACAAATTTAAATCAGATGAAGACAGGTCATTATGACAGAGCTTACAGCAGGCTTGGAAGGGTGGGGGTGGCACGTCATCCTGCCATTCTCGTTACTTCTGAAACTATCATCATTTGTGAATGGAATGAACACACTGCCAATTCTGATTCTGGTCATTAACCAAACAGTTAAATTTAGTAAAATCCCAGATGAAGCCAGACAATTGGTGGCCAGCTAGAAACTTTCTCATCAAGTTCTTTGGTTATAACATGCTGATGGATTCAAAGTCAGTTATGCTAAAGAATACTAGGCATGAGTCAGAAAAAGTGAACTAGATTTACAGGAAGCAGCACTGATAAATCTTAGAAACTAAAGAGTGAATGAAAATGTAAGATGCAGAGTTAAATTGATAGCAAAATACCATTTATGAATATGCATGTGCATGTGAAATAATGATACTAAGTTCTCCAGGTTGGACACACAAATTGGTGAAAATGTGAAAGATGGAATAGAAATGTAAGTATTAAGTAGACAAAAGTGAGAGCTTATGTTAGGGGAAGGAAGATTGAGATTGGGAATTGAAGATAAAGGGGAAAAACAACAAAATAAAACACAATAGCAGGACTGAGTTGTGGCTCAGTGGTAGAGCATGCGTGAGGCACTGGGTTAGATTCTCAGCACCATGTGTAAATAAGTAAAATAAAGGTCCATTGACAACTAAACAAAACAAAACAAAAAACCCACAACAGTCACCTTGACCCAGATCTATGATTGTGGATCTTGAGCTGAGGAGTACGATAGATTCAATTCTGAGCCTAGGAGGACAAAAAGAAAAATGTTAAAAACTTGGTCCCTGCCCTCATGAAATTGCAGTTTAGATGGGCCATATGCAAGAAATAAATAAGATATATAATTAAGTGACAGATGGGATAGCTCAGAGCGTAAAGATAAAAAAATAATAATACAAGAAAGTTTAAAGGAAAATGAAATATCCTTTGTTGTCTGCTAATGGTCCTCAGATCTATTGGGTGGTCACCTTTAGAATCCCTTAATTTCACCATTTACTTAATGGGCAGTAGGGATTAATACCAATTTAGGTCTTTCTTATCTCAGTTCCCAGGGACTGTTTTGTTTACTTATTTCTTTTCCTTACACATAGGAGATATGATTGAATTCTGCTTAAATGAGGAAAATGTAATTTTAACTCAATTACATTGATTTCTTTTGATTCATTTTTTGCTCACTGAGTTTTACAGGGCATAGGCCCTGTGAGGTCAGGTGATGTTTGTAAAATATTTTCAGTAGTAAGGTGTGCTCTTCTACCTTACCTGAGTTAAGGTAATGTGAACGTCCACAGTAGAGACAGCCTAATCTTAGAGACTTAGAGCTCACATCTCAGAGCAAGGATGGGTCTCCTGGGCTGCTGACTCCCACCCACATGGTGATTCAGGGGTCCAGGTTGCTTTAGTCTTATGCCTTTCCTACGACTGGGAGTCCTTTCCATTCCAGTCAGTTGGAAAAGTTAAAAAAGATGAAAGACCATATTTGGGAAGGCTTAACAAGCTAGGGCTGGCTGTAGCAGCACCTCACTACCTACTCCCGTCCCACTCAGTCATCTGGCTGACAGTAATGTGCCTGTGTTCCCAGGCACGTGAGCAGAGGGTTACACGTAACTCTCTTTTATTTACTCATTATTGTCCATCCTTCATTCACAGGAGGTGTGGAAATGAAGGTGGCAGGGTATGTACCTTTACCTTGATGTGCTTGACATATTTAACTATGTTGGATAAAGTACCTGGATGTGTCTCTTCAAAGTCTTCCTCACCAAAATTCATTGATCACTAAACAAGGAAAACGACATGGAAAAAACAGTCATATGAATTGGGAGAGCTGGTAAGTCTCCACCTGACAAATACTTTGGTATGTGGCCAAGAAGATCGATAATTAGCTCCATACCCATCCTTTCAGCTGCCTTCTCTGGCTTCTTGGAACACATATTGAGATGTCTCAGTCTTCTGGTCCTGGTTGAGTTTTTTAGATTTGACCTCTGATCTGCCTACTCCCCTGGGACTTAGTTGGCCTTTTATCCTCTGAGGTCCCTGAACTCTATCTCCTGACAACCTGAACTTCTCTAAGTGCTTTGTCCTAGCTATGCCTTCATAGACTTTCTAACTTGATTGAGCACACAGTTAACTGCCACCTATGTAGCTAAATTCTTGGTCCTGGTACATCTCGGTCAATATTACTATGTTGCTATTTCCATCTCAGTGTGACTATGATATACCAATATCTGGGATTTCTATTTGAAATCCTTACAAAAGACCTAAATCTTTGTGCCATATTCACACATGCATATTTGTACCTGATGAGAAGGGTGGAAAGTCATCTAACTATTTCAAAGAAAAATTTAAATTTGAATCATGAAAGGAAGCTCTGCTGGGGTCATCTGCTCCAGAGTCTCTGCCATGTGTTTGGAGATTTGCTCAACATTTGATAACTGCAAAATGCTCTGGAAGGAACTGAGCTGAGTTTTCAACTCAGGCCTGGTAAAGTCAGTGTGACCGAATACAAACTTTGTTCCGTAGGGTAACCTGGGACTAAAATGTATATACATCAGGTGACCATTCAGTGCCACGAATCCTGTGTCTACGTCTGGGTTGCTATAACCACATAGTATACTCTGAGTGGCTTATAAACAACAGCACTTTATGTCTCACAGTTCTGGAGGCTGGAAGTCCAAGATAGGGTTGCAGCATGGTTGGGTTCTGGTTAGGGCCCTCTTCCAGGTGCGGAATAGTGACTCATGTCCTCCCAAGGCAGGAACGGGGTATTATTGTGTTTTGGTCTATTTGGCTCCTGAATTTGAGAAGGATCTGATTGACATACATGGATGCACCACTGTTTGGTGCATAAATATTTATGATTGTTATGTCTTGCTGATTTATGCTTCCTTCAAGCAGTATGAAATGTCCTTCTTTATCCCTTCTGACTAACTTTGGCTTGAAGTCTGCTTTCTCTGAAATGAGGATGGAAACCTCTGCTTTTTTACTCAGTCCATGTGCATGGTATGTTTTTTCCCAACCTTTCACCTTTAGTCTGTGGGCATGTTTTTCTATGAGATGAGTCTCTTAAAGGCAGTGTATTGTTGGGTCTTTCTTTTTGCTCCAATCTGCCAGTCTATGTCTTTTGATTGATGAGTTTAGGCCATTTACATTCAGGGTTATTATTGAGATATGACTAGTATTTCCTGCCATTTTAGCTTTTTTGGGGTTTTTAGCTTAACTTTGTTTCTCCTTTGATTGACTCTTTCTTTAGGGTAATTCCTCCCCATGATGACTGAGATTGTTGTTTTTCGTTTCTTCCTCTTCGAATATTTTGTTGAGAATGTTCTGTAGGGCAGGCCTTCTCTTTGTGAATTCTTTAAGCTTTTGTTTATCATGGAAGGATTTTATTTCATCATCAAATCTGAATGTAAGTTTTGCTGGGTATAAGATTCTTGGTTGGCATCTGTTTTCCTTCAGAGCTTGAAATATGTTGTTCCAGGCCCTTCTTGCTTTTAGGGTCTGGGCTGAGAAATCTGCTGATATCCGTATTGGTTTCCCCCTGTAGGTAATCTGATGCTTTTCTCTCGCAGCCTTTAAAATTCTCTTTGTTTTGTATGTTAGGTATTTTCATTATAATGTGCCTTGGTGTGAATCTGTTGTAATTCTGTGCGTTTGGTGTCCTGTAAGCCTCTTGTAATTGATTTTCCATCTCATTCATCATATTTGGGAAATTTTCTGATAATATTTCCTTGAACAGGTTATTCATACCCTTGGTTTGTATCTCTGTGCCTTCCTCAATCCCAATAACTCTTTAATTTGGTCTTTTCATGATGTCCCATATTTCTTGGAGGTTTCGTTCATGATTCCTAACCATCTTCTCTGTTTGTTTGACTTTGTTTTCAAGATTAAATATTTTGTCTTCATTGTCTCAGGTTCTGTCTTCCAAGTGATCTATTCTGTTAATTATGCTTTCTATTGAGTTTTTAACTTGGTTGATTGTTTCCTTCATTTCCTTGTTTCCTTCAAGGATTTCTGGGTTTTTTTTTTTAATTTTTTTAGAACTTCTATCCCTTTATTGAGATGATTTTTTGCTTCCTGCAATTGCTGTATTAGCTGATTATTCATAGCCTGAATCTGTTCTCTCATCACATCATTCTCTTCTCAGATCATTTTAATTGTGAATATTCTGAACTCCCTTTCTGTCATTCCTTCTACCATGCTGTCTTTGGGTTCTCTTGATATATCATCTAGGTTTGTTTGGGACACTTTCTTCCCGTGTTTTCTCATGTTGCTCGTGTATCTTCCCCTCTCGTAGTGCGAATCAGAGGGATTGTAATTTCCCTATGAAGACTTAAAGTGTCCCTGCAGATTTCTAGTAACTCACCTGATGTTTGAGAGGTGCTTGATCAAGTGGTGACCCAAGAAAGGTGCTGTTCCACTACCTCCAGGTTGGGAATGATCAATGCTTCTGGGCAGAGGCAGCCTGGTGTTGATAGACAATCAGATACAGCAAGGTGCTAGACCCCGGGCCAGGGTGTGGACCTGAGCACTAGACCAAATTGGGGTGGGGGCACAGAACTGTGTTCAGTGATGGAGACACTGGGCTTGAGAGCCCAGACAGGCCTGAGCTCCTTGCTGGGGGCTCAGGCGGTGGCAGGTGGTTGCTCTCTCCTGGGGACACTGTAAGATGGCGCCAAAGGCGCTAAGCTCCCCGCTGGAGCCGGCAACTCCCTCTGCTCCAGGCCAGATCTCACCAGGAGCAGTAGAGCCATGGCCTTGCTGGAAGACCTGAGCTCAGCTCTGAGGACTCAGGCAGCCAAAGATGGTCGCTCTCTGCCAGGGAAGCTGCAAAATGGCGCCGAAGGGTCCAAACTCCCCACCAGAGCCAGCGACTCCAGCTGCTCCAGGCCAGACGTCTCCAGGAGCCGCCACGCAGTCCTATGTAATTTCTATGTAATTCCTTCCTTTCTATGTAATTCCTAAGGTTTTGCTCAAACCCAGTTTTCTTTTTAAGCTTCCTTGTTTTCGTTTCTTTCTTTGCCTTTTAACTTACAGCTCCTTTAATTAAAATTTTAAGGCATTTATGTCAATCTTCCTAATTGGATTTCTTTGAGTCAGTATTTCTTCTCCATCGTAGATTGTATGTCCATTGGTAACAAGGGCAATGTAGTAATTTTTGTTCTGCAGTAGCAAACAGTGCCTGATAATTGCTAGGAAATCACTAAATGTTTTGAGTTAAGCTGGATCTTAGTTCTAATAATGGAGGGTTTTAGTATTCATCAATTTGATATCATTCCTCTCATAGGCTGTAGTCTTCCCAAGTTTGTGACTGTCCCTGTGGCCCATCAGTCACAGACAGAAACCAAGAATTCCCATTCTCAGGAGCTAGGACCCCTTCAGGGATTAGCTGCACCCATGAACTCATCTGAATTGTAAGATTTACCTTTTCTCTTGATATTAAAACCAGATGAAGTCTTCTTAATTAGTTATACCCTGAAATTTCAATAGTAAGGACAAAAAAAAAAATCCAACCAATTAACTAAAAATAGGGAGAAAAGGAAGAAGTCACACAAGTAGTTACCAAACAGGTAATTAAACAAGAAATTCTTGTGGGTTTTTTTTTTTTTTTTTTTTTTTTTTGCTGTTTCAATTCCCCCACTCCTCCTAGTCCAGGCCCACGCCCCACATGCCCTTAGAGGTCATGGGCTAGTCTCTTGGGAGGAAAGATACCAGGTTACTTTGTTGGAAAGAACTAGTTTTGGAGGTCGCATTAATCAGCACATAAGGATCAGCCAATTTCTCCCATGCACATGATGAATGGGGTTATTCATAAAAGGGCACCTGGGCAGGAAGTGGGGGAGTTGTGGCTGACCACACCAGGCTGGCCCTTGAGAATGGAAGGGAATTCTGTCATCAGAACAAATGAGCATTAACTGGGGTGAGGTTGAAGGCTAAAAGTGCTTGTAAAAGGTGAGTGAGAAGGAAATGAAGAGTTGTAACCTGTTACCAATTAGCAGGTTCTGGTAGATGACATCTGGACTGTGGGTCGTAAGTGTCCTACATTACACTCATCACTGAGCCCTCCCTGGGAAAGGTCCATCTCAGTGCCGCTGGGCTTGAAAAGGCTAATTTTGTTATTGTTTTATCACCATTGATGTTCCTCTTCATTTCTCAGCCCTGAGAGGGAAAGAGCCAGTATTTGAGTTTCTGTAATGCCTAAGAAAAATAGCATTCCTAGATTCCCTTAGTATCTATCTCAGGACCCTCAAGTTCCACTGAAACAGGAAGTCTGAAAATTTCTGTTGACTCTCAGGGATTTTACACAGGGAAGACAAGGTGGTGACCAGCTCACTGTGAGAACTGGGGAAGATTCTGCTCACAGTGGAAGCTTTCCCTTGAACGTGGGAGGGCTGCATGGGTGACTCAAATCTGAGGCCTCCTGAGCTATGGCCACGCCTCCTTATACAAAGCAACCAAGTACTCATTTCCTGGAAGCCAGGCTGTGACCTTGGAGCACCTCTGGGACAGATAACCCAGCCAGGGTGTGGGAAGTGCTTTGTTTTCATTTCCCAGTCAATTAATGAGCTAAACATGAAAGACAGAACTCTAAAATTTCATTGAAGGCTTTAACACAGAAAGATTTCTTAAAAGAAATTTGATGAGCTAGTATTACATTAAAATTAAGAAATAAAAAAAAAACAAGAAAAGGTAAGCCACACACAAAAAGGCATATAGTTTTCAAAGGAATATGTATCAGAAAGAAAAATGACAAATGAAAAATATTTCAGTTCATGGATGAAAATTCATAGCCATTTCACAAGTGGCAAATAGACATAAGAAAGGATACCTCATTAGCCACCAGGGAGATGGAAATTAAATACACATTAAAACTAAAAGATTAAGAAGTCTGACAAAACCAAGTATAGGCAAGAATGTGATTAATGGGAATTCTCCAGTACTCCTTACAGAGAGTGTAAGTTGATCAAACTACTTTGGAAAACAATTGCTCTTTCTCTTATAAAGCTGAACATTTCACTACAACTGAGCATTTTTGTTCATAGGTGTCATGAGGAAATTCTCTAAACATGCGTATTAAGAAGTAAGGTGATGCTCATAGCAGCATTATTGGTAAAAGTAAAAACCCGAGGCCATCAAAAGGCCTGTTGACAAGAGTTTGACAACTATGAAATATCTTTAAATGGAATATTATATATCAGGGCAAAGTAAATGAACTTCATCTTCACACATGATTCTGAGTAAATATTTGAAAAATAATAATGAGAAAAAAATAAATTATGGAATAATCTATTCTGACTGATACTATTTTTAAAGTGCTTGAAAACAAGAACAACTGAACAATACACCAAGAAGGAAGCTGGGGAAAGACCTAGGGAAGAGCACATCTATAAACAGTGACTTTGGCCATTCTCCATCTTTTTCTTTTGTGTATGTGACATGCAGTAAATCGTATATTTTTTTTTTCTCCAAAGCTTATAGGAAGAATAGTCCTTAAATAAATGTCCAAATTTGAACAAAAGTTGTCACTTCTCATGGGAACTCTCTTCTAGCAACATGGAAATCCCTCCTTCTCTAAACACCTGTGGCCAAAATTAGAGTTGTTTAATTCTGATTTCAATGTTTATGAATGGCTCTGGAATTCTTAAATAGTGAATAACAGAAGAACTCTTTTCCTGGCAACTTTTTCTTTTCCTCCTTTAATTTCAGCTGGATTATTAAAAATTTCTTGTCATATAGTTGTCATTTACTTTTAATTCCTTGCATACGTATCACTTTAAGACATCAGCCCCTAAAATGCCTCCTTTTGTCAGCCTATCTTTTAACATTTGAAGTTTCCTGACAATCCCTCCATGCATCTGTGTCGGTGCTGGTGATTCCCAGAGCTGATGACTCCCAGAACATCATAATGACAACAGCCGGCATTTACACAGCACACTCTGAGCCAAGCTCTGGTCTAACCCTCACTAGCCCCAGTCCTCACCAAGCCCTATGGTAGCCTCTCCATGTTACAGGTAAGGCAACCCAAGTGCAGAGAGGTTGGAAGTCTTGCCCATGTTGTGTTTTTGGTGTCGGATTTTGGAAACCATAGCCTAATCCAACGTCATAGCAATTTGTAGTCCATGTGTTTGTAGCTTGGACTCTAACATTTAGCCTATGATCCACTTTCAGTTAGTTTTTGTTTATGGTATAAGGAAAAAACCAAATTCATTTGTTGAAAAGACCGTTCCTTCTCCATTTGATGGTCTTGAGATCTGTGTCAAAAATGAATTGCTGCAAAGTGCATGGGTTTATTTCTTTTTAAAAATTTTTTTGAATTTTAAATTTTATTTTTATTTTTGCAGACTGCATTTTGATTCATTGTACACAAATGGGGTATAACTTTTCACTTCTATGGTTGTACACAATGTAGATTCACACCCTTTGTGTAATCATGCATATACATAGGGTAATGATGTCTGTCTCATTCTACTATCTTTCCTACTCCCCCTTCCATCCCTCATTTCCCTCTACACAATTCAAATTTCCTCCATTGTTCTCTTACCACCCCCATTACATATCATCATCTGCTTATCAGAGAAAACATTTGGCCTTTGGTTCTTTGGGATTGACTTATCCCACTTAGTACGATATTCTCCAATTCCACCCACTTACCAGCAAATGCCACAGTTTTATTCTTCTTTATGGCTGAGTAATATTCCATTGTGTATATATGCACCACAGTTTCTTTACCTATTCATCAATTGAAGGGCACCTAGGTTGGTTCCACAATCTAGCTATTGTGAATTGAGTTGCTATAAACATTGATGTGGCTGCTGAACTGTCAATTTTATTCCTTCAGTCAATATGTCTACCATTATACCAACTCCAGACTCCTATCTTGAATACTCTAGCTGTGTGGTAAGTTGTGAAATCAGAGGTGTGACTTCTCTGACTTTGTCTCTTTTCAATATTGTTTTGGTTATACTGGATCCTTCGCATTTCCATTTGAATTTTAAGATTAACTTGGCAGTTGCTTTGAAATGGTAGCTGGGATTTGTTTAGGATTGCATTGACTGTAGATCAATTTGGGAAATATTGCCACTTTTAAGTCTTCCAATTAGTGAACATGTGATGTCTCTCTATTTATTTAGATTTTCTTGAATTTATTTAAACGAGGATTTTTAGGTTTCCAAGTGTATGTTTTGTATTTCTTTTGCTAAATTTATCCCTAAGTATTTTTTAGATTATTTTTGATACTATTGTAAATGGAATTTTTTAAGTTTATTTTTAGATAGCTTGTTGTTGGCTTATAGAAACCTTTTGAATTAATTATTGGATTCATTGAACAATTTATTTTAGATTAAACGTTTGATCCCTGACATAGCCTTCTAGAAGATAGTTTATGTTTCCATCTTAGAGAGTTTTCTTTGTTTCCGATTTTCCAATCAGTTGAAATTCTAGTGCAATATTCGGAGGATGTCGGCCCTGCTGCTGCTTTGGTGGCTGTGCTATGATAACTTACTTGAATGCTGGCCTTACATGCTCCAATCACTCCTGTAGACTCTGGATTGAACACCCAGAATCTGCCTGTGGTGCTGTTTGTATTTGCATACTCAGCCATTGCCGTTTCGAAGCGGTAATTCGGTGCCAGGTGGCCAAGTCTGCAGTGGCTTCGAGCTCTAGCCTGGATGCTGGATTTTTCTGTTGGAAAAAATTGCTTAGATTTTTTTCTCTTGGAACTGGACATTAGTATATCATTCTTTTGGTGAGTTCACTTTTGGGTCCTTGGGGTCTCCTCTGGTCAGCAGAACTTGAGTCAGGCAACCCTAGCTTACTCTAATAGATTATTCTTTTAAGCTTTGAATTTTGGGGAGGAGGTCCTGGGATCTTGGTTCCTTCCATCCCACAGAGCCTTGAGAAAAATCATTCAATTGGGTGGGCCTTGTCCTGTCATCAGTTCTACAGTCCGAGGGCCTGCCTTTCTTGGGACTTAAAAAACAATCTATTTTACGCACTTCTAGAGTAGTGGGTGCCTGCTAGATAAGGGAGACAGATCCCTAAAATCCTTTCTGATTTAGGCATTCCCTTCTCAAGGTGACTGCTCTATCCAGCTAGGAGAAGACATGGGGGGTACTGAAGACATCAGACAGGGTAAGGTTTTCCATCTGATAAATTGTTCCATTTCATTTTTAAAAGACCCATCTATTGCACTGGCTCAGTGCTCTTCACAGCTTTCAGAGATGTTTCCATGAACTTCAAAGTTATGCTTGTGCATCAAGTGTGACAGTGAGACTTGAAAGCTTGCTCATTCACATTCATTTCTCCTATTGTTAAGTTAAACTCCCGTATTTCATTTTCTAAGAGATGAATTATCTTGCCTTTTTTTTTTTTCTGGTACATTTGACATTGTTGTATTCTATCAAATTTTCTTTTTCTTAGACATGGTGAAGATCAAGGCATTTAACAGTTTAGAGAAAATATGCTAAGATAAAGTGCAGAGCAGTCTGAAAGGGACTCACTCACTCTCAGAGCACCTGTAGACAGTGCGGGGCGGTTACCGCCAACCCTGGCGTGCACCCGAAACTGGCATGCCAGTCAAAACCTGAATCACTGTTTGCAGAAACTGTGGTCATCGATACGAGGTTTAGTCTTTACTATAGTGTAAACTGCGGGGCACCACAGCTCAGCAGGTGTAAAGCCAGGGTCCTTGTGCCAGAATTATGTGAAGTATACTTGCCATCAGGGAAGGTTTATTGTACTAACTTTGTTGTTGTTTTTTTCTTCCAATTACCTGCAAGGGGCATTTACTTCTATGGTTATGGATCTCAGCTAGTCCATTAGAGGAAAGAGAAGCCCGGTGAATGGCACTGTAAGAACAAACTTATTTTTCCTTTAGGAGTAGTTATTTCACACATATGACTTACAACTTTATCATGAATGATTACTTACTATATTGGCCCTGAACAAACTTCTTTTTTCTTCTTAAGATTTGGAAAAAGTCAAATAATACACATGTGCAAGAGTTCCCTAGGAAGCTCTTGCCTGGGCCAGCTTCCTTCACCTGGGCTTTCACAGTGCACAGCGGGGCACAGACCAGACAGGGAGCAGAGGAGCCTTGTTTTGCCTGTGTCTGAGACCTTCCTGCAGGCCAGCTACTGTGCTGGGCACTTAATATGTGTGGAAAAGGAAAATGAAAAGCACATTTTTAAAAATTGTATGCATTTAAAGTGAACAACACTTTTTTTGATACACATAGCACAGCGAAGTGATTGCACATGGTTTCCTGGGCACAGTTTTTTCTGGATCATAATTATAATTGAACTATTTCTACAAATCTTAGTAGATTTAAAGAGAATAGGAAGGGAAAATAAAGACCGTTAACCCACATGACTAGGGAAAAAAAGCACCAAGTTTAGTTATTTTTTTTTTTTTCCTTAAGGATAAGAGAGGGGCTGGGGTTGTGGCTCAGTGGTAAAAGCACTTGCCTAGCAAGTGTGAGGCCCTGAATTCAATTCCCAGCATTGCCCCCCGCCAAAAAAAATAAGAAAGGAGGTTAAAGTATATGAACAAATCAATTACCATAAAATGTCAAATAAAAAAGAACTTCAGCCAGGTGGGAAAAATACCCTTTTAAAATTATATTCATATATATTCTGAATTATTAAACTAAATTTCTCATGCTTTATTTCCTAAAAAGTATAAACTCTCTGAGACAGTCTGCCATTTAAGTACACATATTTATTGCTGTCTCCAATGGACTGTAACTCTTAACTGCAAAGTTATGATTATTGCAAAACTTTGCATTTTAAAGAAATTTTATTTATTCTTGGAAGTTCAAGAATAAGGTATAATTATTAAAATATTATAGAAATTGAATTAATTCACCTCAATTTTAATGTGTGCACTGTGAAAATTAACTCAGTCTTTATGACATTAACTTTATTCTGCCACCTCAATGCACAAAGGGTAAGAAATCACTTGTTCTTAGCACGAATGTTCCATTTATTGGCTTTTCTTCCTATGCTCCCAGGAGCAAAGCAAAGCAGATTCATTTCTAACCACACTGTGATGTTCGTCTTGTCACATGTGTTATTAATTTGAGTCCTCATGAAACCCCCCAAAAGACAAATGGCATTTTTGCTACTCAAATATTCCCCTGAGAACATGAGACTTAGGGATCCCAAAAACTTGTCCAAGGAAGTACAGGACATGTCAGAGTCAGGACCCACACTCATGTCAGCTTCATTTGTGTGCCATGCTGTCTTCAACAGCTACAGAATTCTAGCAGGTAAATTCTACCTGTTCAAGACCCCTCCAGGAAGTTTCTGTATTTGTGTTCAATTTCCAAGGCTATGAGATTAAAGTTACTTCTTCAAATTATAAAACCAGCATCTTAGATTTCAGGCTTAAAGGTTGTAAGATATAGTAGTTTTTTTCTGCTACTTCTGGGACACCAGCAGAATTGGGGATCTGTTTACACGGGCACTTTTGGTTCAGGGCTGCATTGGAGGTCCTGTTCAAGTAGCCACAGAGGTGGTGAAGCATCAGTGGACAGTGTGGGCCATCTAATTCTGGATAAGAATCCAGACATTCCTTTCTAGATCTTGCCTATGTTAGTCAGCTTTCCATCACTGCAACCGAAATATCTGACCATAAAAACTTTGAGGAGGAGAAGTTTGCTTTGAGTTCACCATTTCAGAGGTTCAGTCCATGGTCCATCACTCTGGGTGCTAATGAGGCAGAACATCATGGCAGAAGGGTGAGTTGGAGGAAAGCTACCCATCTCCTGGTAACCAGGAAGCAGAGAGAGAGAGGAGGGAGGAGCCAGGGGGTAACCCTCAAGGGCACACCCTCTGAGACCTATTTAGCTCCAGCCATGTCCTACCTGCCTACAGTCAATACCCATCACAGTGGTTCTTTCAAATTATTAATCCATCAGTGGCTTAATCCACTGATTAGCTCACAGCTCTCATAATCCAGTCATTTGACCTCTGAACATTCCTGCATGATCTCATGAGCTTTGGGGGTATCACATACTCACACCTTGGCATGGCCCCTTAGCACTGCTCTTCTTATCTCAATCCCAGTCCCACACCACTACCACTACTTTTGTTCATTGACTCATTTTTCTCTTACTTGAACTATTATCAATTTCTTCACTGAGTTTTCTACTTTTAACTTTTCTTTTATACCTGCCCAAAGACTGATCTTGCTCACAATCAGGACACATTATGCCATCTTCCTGCTTAAACTCTTGAAAGACTCACCACTGCTTTCGGGATAAAGCATCAACTCCTATGGTCATGTTCAAAATTCTCCGTGACCTTTAATCTCAGATCTCAATCTTCTTGTCACACACATCTGAAATGCCTGCAGACATCTCTGGATGCATTATATTATTTAACATCTTCATTACTTCCTTCAAGTTCCATCTTTTTGCTGGAATGCCCTAGATTGACTGCTGCCTGGACCTCTCTCCACCCCAGGACCTATCGGTCACGACAGGTTATCATCACAGGTGTCTGTTCTTTCCTTCTGCATTCATCACTTCCTTTGGGGTGCTGATCCACTAGAAGCAAGGAATTCTGGTAATGCTGCCAGTCATAGCATCTGTTTTATTGATCATGGGGGTGGGTATGTGACCCCAGACATGGACAATCATAAAGGCTCCATGAACATAAAATGATTACCCCAGCATTAGGAATGACAATCAACATCTTGCTGAGAATTTTTTCATATGCAAACTAGAGACTTTTCTCTTGGATCATTAACTGTATGAATGTCACCATGGAAGTCCTTTTACCTATATCCTGACACATGGAAGAAGCTGAAGAAGAAAGCTGATGTTTAGAATGAAAGAACAATGAGAGGTAGAGAGGGAGGTGGGGAGGGCACTGAATCTCTCAGACTTACTCTTTAATAGGCAGTAGACATTGGTAAAGTTAATTAACTTCCCCACGATCTGTATTTTCTAATCTATAAAATGGGGAAAATAAAAGTAATATTACCTACCTAATAGGGTTCTGATGAAGATTATATGAAGCAGGGCATATAAAGTGCTGAACATATGACTTAGCCTAGAGTAGATGCTCAGTAAGAGTTAGTAGTGAGTGTCGTTACAGTTGACATTAGGAGTGTTCTTTTCTTTCTCATCCCAAGGATCCATCCAAGGTCTTCTCTTTTGGTCCTTAGGCCTGAAATCACTGATTAATTCTGGGACCATTTCTCTTTCTCCAGTATTCTCTTGGCATTTTCTAATGACTTGCCTTTCTCGCCTTCATTTTTTGAAACATTTAAATATCTTAAATCTTAGTAAACATGCTTTAAGAACATTTTCATTTAATTGCAATGATATTAAAATGTCTAAGATACTATAGTGCATCAGGAGAGGGACCAGTGAAGAAACATTTTCCATTACTGGAAATCTAATCTGTTGTAACACAAAATAATTTTGATGGTCTCAAGTACTAAATTACTGAGTGAGTATGTTATAGTAGGATAGATGTAATAAGGGCATTCTGAATGCAATTCAGCTGACTCAGCACAACTGCTCCGAGAAGTTGCAATATTTTTCTCTTATTAACAGACTGATCTCATATTTTTATGGGAAAATTGATAAACATTCCCTCCTGATGTCCTCTTAAAATGCATATGATTGTATTTTAAAGCGAGTAGCCAGTAACCTCATTTCGTTTCTCTCTTTGGTGTCTCTGACCCAGCTCTTTAAAGAAATGCAGCATCAGCATTTCTCTCATCTTTTCCTTTAGATTGCCTGAAATCCAAGCAAAATTTCCCCAAAATCCATTGGTGAGGTAGGGGGTGGAGCCACATTAATGAGCTTTGCTATTTCCCTTTCGTTCTGGCCAGAGATTGCCCTGTTCTGCTCACTCTGGGAACAGTCATTGGAAACCATGTAAGGGCAGACCTCCTGATGGCAAAGTACTAGAAGAATCCTGCATGACAGGAGGCACCGCAGCCTCACCTGGTTTTGCCATTTGCTGTGTGATCTGGGGTAAGTCCCTTCTTTCTGGCTGTTATTTTCCTCATCTGTAAAATAGGAACATTTACTAGGTGCTAAGATCCATGACGCAGGTGTGATTTGTGGCCTAGAGGTGAATGATAGTTCAGAGTCACTACGAGTCTGAATTGCTCACCCTTTTTAACTCTTTATAAATATTGGGCATTGTTTTACTCAGGCCTTAATAATTGCAAGGAACAAAAACATATCAGACTAGGAGAGGAGGCAGGGCAAGTTAGGAACTGACCAGGCAACATTCTCGTCTCAGAGGACCTCAAAAATTCTCACTGCTGCTTCACTGGGGTACTGACTCCATTCCCCTGCTTCTTTCTGGTTTCTTCTACTCAGCTTTGGGTATTCTGCTCCCTCATAATTCTAAATTGTTTTGGTGCAATGTCAAGCTGACCAAACTCGGTGACCTTTTATTTTTTGTATCTCCCCTTACCAAACTGTCTCATTCCTCCACAGTTTGGGTCAGACATCCACCCTGGGTTCAATCAGTGGTGACCAGGTCCATGTGGTATGTAGAACCACTCCTCTCATGGGCTATGGGCAAGGTAGTTTCTCTAAAAGGGAATGAGGGCAAGGAGACCAGGATGGGCATGTCTACCAGAAGCCCAAGGACAACCCAATCTAGGGACCACAAGACTTGAGTGAGACCTTTGTATCATCTATTGGTTGTGTTGGGGCTGGGAAGACACTAATGAGTCTTCTAATCAATTAGATACTCAGCAATACTCTCTGAATTCCTCCCAGAGGGATAACACCATGCACCCCTGCAGTGTGGCTTGCCTGGCTTGTACTAGTGTGTGCTCCCTCCTCGCAAGGAGTTTCAGTTGTCTTATGGAGAGAAAATAACTATCCACCAAAACAGAAAACGTGACATGGGTCACTGAATTGCAAGGAAGGAAGAACTCTTTAGGGGCTGGAGTACAGTGATCAGGACGATCTTCTTTGGTATCTGGTCAACCTTGAGTAGAGAATAGATTTCTAATGGGATAGAGAAAGGGAAGAGTAAATAATATATTCACATTTTAGGAATATAAAAAGGCACAGAGACCAGATGCTGGGATTGGTAGAACAGCGAGGAGATAAATTTGGCCAGAGTGGAGGGCTTGCTAAGTGAGTTGCAAAAGCCCTAACCTGAAGGTTTAGCAGCCCCGGGCTTATTCAGACTCTGAGATGCCTATTGAGCATCCTTGGTTCAGAATGCCATCAGCAGCACAGTTGGTCCTGAACTCCGGCAGATTAAGATCAGATGAACTGGTGCATAGATGATTTAGAGGTTCTTAGGTAAACACTAAAAAGGAAATTATAATCAAACTTCTCAGAAGGAGGAGGCCTTGCAGGCAAGTAGAAGCCCTGGTAGCAGTTGAAGGCTGGCCAGTGGGTATTAACAACCCAGAAGGTGGACTTCAAAGGCCAGGGTTGGTTCTGGCTTCAGACTATTTTATAGAGATCAAAGAGATATACCAAAAAGTTCATGAGAAATGAAAAAAAAAATCCTTTATAAAGGTAATAGTGTGTTCTGTATGGTCAAGTGCAAAACTTGCTTATTTCTCCTCTAAGTGTCCCCATAATCTAAGACTGGGGTGTTTTAGATTTAAAGCTGCTTACATGGGTATGTCACCACCTGGGGATGATAGAGCACATGCTATATCACTGTTGTGCCACACCATTGTGCAACACAGGTAATGCCTTTGGTGTTAGTTATCTGTTTTTATGTGACCCTGAAATCTAAATAGTGTAAATCAACAAACATTGTCTCACAGGTGTGGAGAGTGAGGAATGTGGGAACGATGTAGCTGAGTGGTCCTGGCACAGGGTCTCTAATGAGGACTCAGATGATCCATTTCCAGGGCTGTGCTCATCAGAAGGCTTGACTGGGGCTAAAGTATCCATTTCCAAGCTCACTCAGACCTGAATTCCTTGCTGGCTGTTGGTTGGAGACTTCAGTTCCTCACTACATGGTCCTCTCATAGGTTGTGCGAGTGCCTCCTGATAGGATGGTTGGCCTCCTTCAGACTGAGTGTGGAGAGGGTGGTGGTACAGGGGGGACTCTCAAGACCACAGCCACAGTCTTTTTATAACCCAAGAGAAAGGAATCTGTGGGGGCCATCTTGGAGACTGGCTATCACACCTGAACATTGTTGGGCATGACAACTGACTTCCGAGCCTCATATTCCCCTCTAATAAACAGGAATAAAATTGCTGGCTAGAGGTGATGACTTCATGGGACTTTACTGACAATTTCGTGAGGAAATGGATGAGAAAACCCTTTTGTAAACCACAAAGAATGTTGTATGAAAAATTTGATATGATGATTCTGGTGGTAAGGTCTGAAAGTCAAAGGTAGTGTAGAATTCCATTCCTAAAAAGGGAAAAAACATGGGCTACCTTAGGCCACAAACCCTTTCCACTGTGGGCAAGGCAGTTGCCCAGACACACACACCCTGAGCTCCCCTAGAGCTTGACAGATTAAGACCATGTGGAGCTCAGGGTTGGCTTTAACTTATTTAGTTATTTATTTTTGCATAATAAGTCTTTTTGTTTCTAAGGAAAATAACTGAAGAAACAAGCCTCAGAGATGGAAAAGTTTGGGGACATTAACTTATTCTCATCATACAATTTGCTAATTAGTCAATTGTCCATAAATTAAAACCATATGGATTCAATTTTACTGAATGATGAGTAACTTGAAAAAATACATTTCGAGTTGCACCAAATGTAAGGACACTGAACTGTGCACTCTCGTAAAAACCACCCTGTATCCCGAGCTCACGTACCCTTGTTCACGTCAGTCATCCTTCCCACAGGCAGGAAGTGCTTGCCCATAATCTGGCTGGTATCATTTCTAATTGGCACATGTGGGGCCCACGTCTGAACAGCTGTTCCTGCACAGGAAAGACTTGTAATGGAGGTGAGAATAGAGTTCCAAGGGTGAAGTGTTTGAGGTTATGTGGTCAGCCAGGTGAAGCCTCTGGCTCCCAAGCAACCACCTCACAATCATTTCCAGTGCTCACACTTTGACTTACTTCTGTAGCCTCTTTATTCTTCATGTGTCCACAATCACAGCTCTCAGTTGATTCTTCTACTTCTGGAATCACAGGATCATACTGTTAGAATTTGAGGGGAAGTCTTTTAGCCCTTGAGGAGAGAGACCAAGGGTGAAATTCAAGGAGGATTTGAGGAATGCCCAGGCCTCCTGAGGTTGTATGCAAACTATTTTTGGCTTTATTGGGTGGGTTCCTGAAGCTCACCATCTTCTCATTTTGCAAATGAGAAGTGTTATGATCTGAATTGTGTACCTCCAAATTTATGTATCGAAGCCCTAGTCTCCACTACCTTAGAATGTGACTATATTTAGAGATAAAGCCTTTAAAGATTAAGCTAAAGGTCTTTAAAAATTATGTTCAAATGAGGCCAATATGACTGGTTCCCTTTTAAGAAGAGGAACTTGGACACAAAAAGAGATTTCCATGCATAGAGAGATGGCCATGGGAAGAAGCAGTAAGAGGTGGCTGTGTGCAAGCTAAGGGGAGGGGAGCCTGAGGGAGAAGCCCCTGACACCGTAGTCAGGGGCTCCTAGCCTCCAGGACTCTGAGGTGATGAATGTCTATTGTTTAAGCCACCCAGTCTGTGGTATTTGTCATGGCAGCCCTAGCAAATTAATACAAGGAAAGTGACTTGCCCAGAGGACACACAACTGATGAGTGTGTGGAAACTAGAATTTAGGTCTCGGGACCATATTGTATGAAATTTATTGTTCTGTCTTATTGTTATTTTCTATGGGGTCCTGCTTCTGCCATGCCTGAATGATTCCTTGAACTTCTTTGTGGCTTTCTCATCTTTTCTTTTTCTCATCTTCTTAATGTACTTATTTGCTGGTGGCTGGTTCTGTGGTGCCTTTATAGAATCCAGACATTTTGCCTTCAGAGCTTCCTGATGTCAGACCTTAGGAGGTGCCCTGCACTCATCTCAGATCCCATGATGACCGACATGAGCATTCCAGGAACTCAAGAACTCACATGTTTGAAAGCATATCTGTAAGAAATGTCCAACTCTTGTAATTGGTTGATAGAGAATGAACTTGGAAGGCAATGCCATGTCATCCTGTTCACTGGACCCACATAAGAGCCTTCTGCTTTAAAATCCTGGATGTTAAAAAATTATTTTATGTAGTCTTTGTGTAGATGAAGGAGATTCAGGAAATGTTATGACCATCGCTAGAGCAGTCATGCATGTGTGCTGAGCTCTGCAGGGACCTGGCTTGAGTCTGTGGTAACACCATCTGGGTCAGCCAGAGCTCCTGGAACCATAGCCTGAAAGAAAGCCAGGGCCATAGGGAGGAGCCTGGGTAGTGGACGTGCCTTGTGAATTTCTTCTCAGCTTAGTAAGGAGGAGACTGTTTAAGCCCCTCTCCCACTCCATGCAATTCTTGGGGTAGAGACAGGCAGTATGTATACCTCACCCCTATGTCTCAGAGGAGGGGATACATGTCCCTGGCAGGGCCATTCATAGTATGGTCTCAGGGATGGTCATATAATTTATCTTAGGTCAGTTGTTGGATCCCTACCCCTGGACACAGGGACTCCGGGGTCTCAAGAATGAGCATTTGTACCAAGCAGGGTCAAACACAGGCCTCAGTTTTCAGATGAGCTTGGGATAGAGTCCCCATTTCCTAAGTCCAGGGTTGCCCAGGCCTGCGCTTTCTGCTTCGAAGAAGCTGCCTACAAGAATGAGGTTGTTAGAAAAAGCAGGCTTAGGCACTTAGTTTTTTGACCTCCTCTGGGCTGCAAAAAAGTGGACCTTGGATCTGAAACACTCCCTTACAAAGATACAGAGTCCTCACAGCCTGTCCTGGGCTAATCATCTTGTATGGGAATTTCTTTCCCTGTTTCCATCTCAACGTGTACTCCTTCGTTCTGCTTTGTGTGTGTGTGTCACATAGCACCGACCAACCTCGCTACTGGATCTGTTTCCTGTGGGGAGGGGATGGGGTTCCTCTGCTGCAGCCCAGAGGGTGTGTTGTGCAGGTCATTTGCCCTGCCTGGGTTGCCAGGAGGGACCTGCTGGCCCCAGAATACTAACACCCACTATGGAAGCTGATCTTGCTCTTTTTTCCTATGTGAGTAAAATGGTCAATCGAGTGCTTGCCTGTGTTATCTTTGTTGACTCCAATATCAAGAAGCAGTGGACAGAGGTGCTTAGAATTCTACCCTTGAGGACAGGCAACAGAAGTCAAGTGCAAAGAGAACTGAGAGCGAATGTGGTGTTGGTGCTCTTTCCCCTGGACCGAATTTTCCTTTAGTCTATGATCGTTCACAGATTTTCTGTGATTTTGTTAAGTTAGCTATTTCCCATTTTTGGTTTCAACTATTTCCTGTTCGGTATTTGCCACCCAAAACAGAGGCTAGTGGCTGCAATAATGTATGTGTCCCCTGTGACAACCAGTGTACATGCAGAAGTCTTGGTGCTTGATGATGATCTTAGTAAGCACCTAAAGACTTGTTCAGTGGGGGATTTCTTGTGGTGTGACCTCAGTCTCATAGCTGTGGCTTTAACCTGGGCCTTGTAGAAGTGGCTTAGCCTGTTCCCATAAGGAAGTAGAAGAGAAGAATGTGGAGTTACAGCAAATGTGGATCATTGAGGCCTGTGAGTATCAGGTTAAAAAAACAAGTTGGAATTTTCAGGAGACAGCAGTTTATTTGACCAGGGCAGTGACACAGTCAGAGCTGAGTTTAGGAGGATTAGTTTGATAGAAATGTACAAGATGGATCAGAAAGTGGAGGGGGTGGGTTATGGTGAACTAGATAATTTTACTGAAATAACCCTTCCATTCAGTAATTAAAATAGCTGGGAAAATCTAAAAATCATTTTCTTTGAAGCCCTGAAGAACTAAAAAGGTGGTTAGGACCAACAGCTAAGATCTTGGTAGCGATGAGAGACTAGAGAGGTGAGATGATTACCCGAGACCACTTTGTTCTCAAGGACATTTGCTGAACTTGAAGGGATCCTTTCTGGGGGTTGTTTTCCTTTGGGCTCTGCACTCCATTTCTGTCTCTCTGCTGTGTCTCAAGGGTACAGAGCGGCATTGCCCAGGCTCCCTCATGAGCTGAGTTCCAGTCAGGCTCTGGCAATGGGCAATACTGGTGGAAGGTGAAAGAAGGGGTGCAAAGATAAAAATCAATCCGATGGGGACAATAGAGACTCGTCCTGCCATTCATCAAGTTAGGACGGTGGCCAGAGATAAAGCCACCTGCAAAACCAAAGGGAAACAAGATTTCTCCATGGCCACCCTTCTGTTGTAAAGCACTGTTCCGCCTTCCTTCAATTACTACTGCTTTCTTACCCAGTGGAAAATACTTTTCTCTCACATTCTTTCTGGTTTGAAATTACACCTCACTTTAGCCTGAAGGTTCTCAGCCACTTTGATATAGAAAAGCAACCGTGAAATCTAATCCACACACAATTCCAGGTAAGTCATTTCTGGACACAATGCTCCATGTTCATCTAAACTTCGGGGTTCCTAAGAAAACAGCAACCTGAACCCACTTCACAGTCCAGACACACCATCAAACCCTTTTCTCAGCCTTCTTTGGCTTTGAGTCGATCCAAGCGTTGCTTTACTTAGATGTCACCTAAACTCATCCTTTCCCCCAATCCTGCAATAACTCCATTTCCCCTGCTGTTTGGGGAGATGCTCATGGTTCCTCCAGAACTTCCCTTGTTGCAACAGGACGGTAAATCTGACTTGGGAGAATTATAGCTTTGCTCCTGGTGCTCCTAGGCTGCTATTTTTCTAGGTCTGACATTGACTTATTGTAGGCTCCAACAGTTTGGTGTCCATTTCTGCAGCTTCCAGGGGCTAATTCCCGAGCTTCTGATGAGAAATGGAGTCTGTTTCAATGACAGTAAAAGAAGCAGGTGCAATTGTGTCGATTGGGGTGGGGGCTATACCCAGGGGATGAAGCAGCTCCCTGATCCATGGGTGTCATCCTTTTTTTGTTCTTTTTCCAGTTCTTCCAACATTTTTATAACCAGCTTTCTAAATAGAAGCAGCCAAGTCCCTCTTTGCTAGGGGGGAGGATAAATTGTATATATAATACACACATACACACACACACACACACACACACACACACATATATATATACATACAAATATATGTATGTGTATGTATGTATGCATATATGTATACATATACATATTGTTTTAGTCCGCTTTTTTGCTGCTATGACTAAATGACCCAACCAGCACAATTGTAGAGGAGGAAAGGTTTATTTGAGGGCTCATGGTTTCAGAGGTTTTAGTTCATGGAAGGCTGACTCCATTCCTCAGGGCTCGAGGTGAGGCTGAACATCATGGTGGAAGAATGTGGAAGAGGGAAGCAGCTCACATCATCAGGAAGCAGAAAGAGAGACCACTCTCCAGATACAAAATATATACCGCATGGCCATGCCCCAATTCCCACCTCCTCCCACCCTACCACTTCAATTAATTCCATCAGGGATTAATTCACTGATTGGGTTAAGACTCTTACAACCCAATCATTTCTCCTCTGAACCTTCCTGCATTGTCTCACATGTGAGCTTTTGGGGGACACCTCACATCCAAACCAATATATATATATATATGTATATATATATGTGTATATATATACATGTGTATATATATACATATATATATATATTGTTTTCTTTTTTCTCATTGTCTCTAGCTAATATGACATTTGCATGTCTGAGCTGCGCTTTGGCAGTTTTCTGAGACTAGAGAGAAAAGAAATACAGGAATCCAGTGCCTGCCAAGGATGTCACTCTGGTAAGTAGGAGTTAATCAGAAATAAAACAGCTCTCACAGGCACCGCAGTTGGCTCCAGGCCTCTGGGTGGACCACAAAACCTTAAGCCTTGAAATTGGATTAGGATGGTCCTGGATGACTTGAGCCCCCTCGGCTTCTGAAATTAATCAGTTTTGGAAAGTTCTCAATCTCATATTATCAAATACTGCTTTTGCTGCTGTTTGGGGAATAAGAATTCATTGCTTGTGGTGTATTTTCACTGCATGTTCTCTGTCCACTGCTTTCTCCGCAGTTGCCATCTTTTTGTCATGGTTAATCTTGATGTTTTTCTATTTCTGAAATAGTGTGTGTAGGGTTGGATGTTATTTATTAAATATTTGTTGGATAAAAATGCCACAGTTGGGCACGGAGGTTCGTGCCTGTAATTACAGCAGCTCAGGAGGCTGAGGCAGGGAGACACAGGTTCAAACTCAGCCTCAGCAACTTAGCAAGGCCGTCTCAAGATAAAAATTGAACAGGGCTCAGTGGTTAAGTGCCCCTGTGTTCAATCCTTAGTCCCCAAAACAAACAAACCCAAAGAAAACACTAGACTATTTTGGCCTAGAGTTTTCTCTATGGGAACGGATTCAATTATGAATTCAATTTTCTTTTGTTGTCATAGGATCATTAAGGTTACCTTTGTCATCCTGGGTGAATTTTCATAATTTGTGTTATTAATAGAAGTTGTCCAACGTATCTGGATTGTCAGGCTCGTTGGCCTCAAGTTGTATAAAACATTCCCTTATTATTACTGAACGTCCACGGACTCCCTAGTTATCTGTTTTTTCTCATTCCTGATGCTGGTGATTTGTGTCTTTATTTATTTCTTAATCTATCGAGGCTTACCAATTTTATTGATTTTTTTCAAGGAACTAGTCTTAGTTAAGTTTTCTTTTTTATTGTATGTTCATTTTTTATTTTATTATTTTCTACTTTTTCTTCATTGTTCTTTTCTTCCCTCTACTTATGTTGAGTTCAGTTTGCCCTTGTTTTTCTAGTTTTATAAGGTCGGATCTCAGGTTACTGATTCTAGGTTTTTCTTATTTTTTTCAACACAGGCATTTAAAGATAGCTATGAATTTATTTTTAAGCATTGATGTAGCTGCATTCTACAAATTTGATATGAATGATGATTTCATTATTATTTGGTTCAAAATGGTTTCTTGTTTCCCTTATGATTTCTTCATTGACAATGAGTTATTTAGACTAGAAATACAGTGTTTCACTGATTTGGGCTTTTCTCAATTATTTTATTGTTACTGACTTCTAATTTAATTACATTTTTGTTAGAGCACACACTTTATATTATTTTAATCTACCTTTATTGAGACTTGTTTTATGGTCAAACACATACTAATCTATTTTTTGTGAATGTTCCATGTGCAACTGTAGGAGGATATAAATGAGCCTTTGGTGGGTTTAGTGCTGTTTAAATATCAATTAAGTCAAGTGGGTTGATGGTGCTGTGCAGATATTCTGTGTCTTTGCTGCTATTTTGTATGGTTTCTTTTAGCAGTTGTTCAGAGAATGGTGTTAAAGTTTGCAACTCTGATTCTGGAAATGCCTATTTCTGTTTTTGATTCCGTCCATTTTTTTTCTTTATGCATGTTAAATCTTCTTAAGTGCAAACGCATTCTTTCTTTTATGAAGTACTATTTTTAACATGAAGAGTTGTCACTTTTGTGTCTGATGATACTTTTTCCTTAAATTGATTTTATTTGATATTACTGTTACTATCCCTGTCTTTTTATACTTACCATTTACTTAAGGCATACATCTGCTTTTCTTTCTTCTCTTTCTTTTCCTTTTCTTGTTTTACAGGGCTGGGGATTAAACCCAGGGCTGTGCACATGTTAGGCAAGTGCTCTACCCCCGAACTGCACCTGTAGACTGATGTGTATATTCTTTTCTTCCGTTTACTTCTAGCCTATCTGTGTATTCATTTTTAAAGTTAGTCTTGTGTAGGTAGCATGCAGTTAGGTTTTGCTTCCTTTTAAATCTATTCTGACAAGTTCTTTTAATTGGAGTGTTTAGTCTATTTTTAAAAAATTGCACTAAATACTGATCTGGTTGCATTTGAACTTACATTTAATTATTTAATTATTATTGTTCTCATCTCTTCTGTTTTCTCCCCTCTGATCTTCCCTTCTTGCCATTTTCCATATTTTAGGATTCTATTTCACTTTTCCTATTGCTTTTAGATATACTCTTTTGCATTTTTAAGTAGCAGTTGCTCCAGGATTATAATATATGTTCTTTTTACAATTATTTTTAAGCAAAAATTATAGCACTATACAGAGAATTCAAAAACTTTGCAACCATATTGCTCCAGTTCTGGAATTCAGTTATAGAATTCAGTTCTAAAATATTTATTTGCTTCTTTTGTAGCAGTCCTATTTTTCCTTTGAGATTTTCTGCCTTTGCAGTCACTGCAAGCATATTTTATTTTATTTCACTGAGGACAGTTATCATAGCTGCTTTAAAATCCTTGTCTGCCAGTTTGGACACAGAAGAATTAGGATCAGTGTTATCTGATTTTCTTTCCTTTTGAGACTGTGTACCATTTTGGAGGGCTCTTCCATGCTGAGTAATTTTGGATTACATGCTTATTATTACAAAGACAATCTTGTATAGATTCTGGATCTTGTCACTTTTTTTGAATGATTTTTTTTTTTTTTAACTTTTAGCCAGCTCCTATCTTGGCTAGTCCTGGACAGTGAACTTAACTTTCTCATGGATTATCTCTGAGTTTGGTTTAGATCTTTTATCCTTAACTGAGCTGCTTTGAGTCTTTTTTTTTTCAAATGTGTGATTCAGAGATCAGTCAGCAATGTGTGTAGATACAATAGGAGACCCCATTTCTGACTCTTTTTCTTTTGGAATTCCCCCAACTCTCTTTGACAACCACAATTCTCAAGAATCAACTTTTAGGTTCTTCTGGCCAATAAGTTTCTCATTGGTATTTTCCCACTGAGCTCATATTGTGTTAACCGGATTTCCATTGCTATGATAAAATACCTGAGAAAAATCAACTCAAAGGAAGAAAGATTTATTTTGGCTCCTGGTTTCAGAGGTTTCAGTCCATGGTCACTTGGCTCTGTTGTCTCTGGGCCTGAGGAGAGGCAGAGCATTATGGCAGGAAACACACGGTGGGGCAAAGCTCTTCAGCAAATGATATCCAAGAAGTAAAGAGAGAGGAAGGGGTGTGGGTCCCCAAATTCCCTTCAGAGTCATGTCCTCAATGACCTACTTCCTCTAACTAGTTTCCTAAAGTCTATACAACCTCCCAGTAGCATCACCAACTGGAGACCAAGCTTTAACACATGAAGTTTTGGGAGATACTTAAAATCCAAACCAGGACACACTGCACCTACCTCACACTTAGGCAGCACTAGAGGCTATGGAATCAGAGACTGAGTTCACATAGCTCTCTTCTTCCTTCTCTGGAGGTTGTTTTCATGTCTTCCATCCATATTCATCCTGGCCTGCTGTCTCCGCACCACAAGGAGACCTCTGTCTTTACTCCACCCTGAAATTAAGCCCTTTGCCAATATTTTTTAGGGGACAGCAGTTGTGTAGCAGGTTTGAGCAAAAGGGTAGACACATTAGTTTAGGCTTGGTAGAAGAAGTAGGCAGAGGGACCTCGAATCACCTCCACGTTGGTTCCAGGGTTCCTGAAGAGCAGCATGAAGTTACTTTCTTTCCATCCTCTCTCCTTTTCTTGCCTTGGTAATCCCTCACTTTCCACTGTAGTCTATAGATATGCTCAGGTCTCTCTGTTTTGAGAAACCTCTTTCTGCTTGGCTACCTACCTGAGAAGATGCTCTTTCCTCTCCTGAGCCAGTTCTTGAGAACACTATTTCTCATGGCATCCATATTTTAATCTTCTATTTTATTATTAACCTTCCCAAACCAGGCCTCTACCGTTGACACTCAAATTGCTTTTTCTCAAGAGCACCAGATGCTACTGAAACGCCAAATCCACCATGAATTCTCACCTGGGGCTGTTTCCCTGCTGTCTTTGCGGTTCCCTCTCTTTTCAGGTCATTTCCTGCTTCTCTTAACACTCATTCTTAAACATTCATCAGAAATAACCTTTCCTCTGCTTTTTCATTCAATTTGTATATTCCCAGTGGTTTAATTTTCGTGTCCCTCTCCCTTTTTAAGATCCCACTTGCTCTCCCTGGACAATCTCATGGCCCAATTACTGCCCTACTGATGGCTTTCGTAATGACTTTTCCAGCTGACATGGGCTGCTCCTTGCCTGCCTGTCATTCTGTAGGTCCTCCCACACTCTCCTGCACACCTGCTCTCTCAGCATGCTAAGCTTTTTGATTTCTCCTGAACAATTGTGCAGTTTCCATTGCTTGAGAGGCTCTTGTATACCTGCACATCTGGCTTCCTCCCTTGATCTGAAGGTCATTCTCCCTTAGGAGACACTTAGACAACTACTTCTTAGGTTTCCCGTGGAGTTTGTATGTATTCTCATTTGTGGCCCTTATTCCTCTGCAGTGGTACCTATTTTTGAGTTTGTCTCTTGTTGTGTCGCTAGACTCTTGAGAGCAGCGCTGATGTTATTTTATTTCTGTGCTCCTTGCCTTGTCTATAACCAACAATTCAATACAATTTGTTGAACAAATAAGCGAATGGATGAATAAAAGAGTGAACAAATACTTTGAGAAAGAGAGTGATGAGAAAAGGAAGTGAGATGGGAAGAAAAGAGCATGACAAATTATTAATGTTGATTCTGAAATTTACAGTTGGCAAAATGCTTTCTTTTAACATCCAACACAATTTTATTTGCTCTGTTTACAGTTTCTCCTCTAGCGTCTATCACTATAATGTAATCTCATTGAGAACAAGGCTACTTTGTCTGATGTCCCCTAATGTTAGGACATTGCCTGGCACACAGCTGTTGCTTTGTAAATATTTATTCAATATTCCCATTTCACTCTCATAGCAAGCCCAAGACAGAAGGCTGGCTATTATTCCTAGATTACAATAAGAAGATCGAGGCTCCAATTGCTCTGAAGTGGCTAGTCCACTTAAGAAGGCCAGGGTTCCCTAGTTAAGAAGGCCAGGGTCAAATCCAGCTTCAGGCACCAAAGCCAACCTCATTTCTACTGTATTGCTTGTGCCAGTCCTTGTTGTTATCCCTGGGGACCAGATATAAGAACTTCAAGGAGGATGATGCAGGTCCCAGGGGAATTACACTTTTTATGGAGGGAAGAGGGTCACCTTAAGGCAATTTGTTTATTTATTAATTTTTCCTCTTTCCAGATTTTTTCCTGGTGCATTATAGTTGTACATAGGATTGGTTTTGTCATTACATAGTCATGCATTCACGCAACATAACAATATAATTTGGCCAATGTCACTCCCCAGTACATCTCACCACCACACTTGCCTTTCACTCCCAGCCCTTTCCTTAATTGTTGTCCTTTTGATTTTCGTGAATTCCTCATGTCTCACCCCCAATGTTCTTCTCCTTTTTCCTCTCTAGCTTCCATATGAGAGAAAGCATATGACCTTGACCTTCTGGGTTTGCTAAGTTGATTTCTTTATGGAAATTGTCAGGTCCTTTTCATCAGCTTCAACAGTTGTCACATGGGATGGTGACCATGGTGAGCAGGGACATGTGGTCTGGATTTCACAAGGGAGGGGAGGAGGATTTCCTCAATAGTTTGACCACCTGACTCAGTCCTGAGGACACCACGGCTTTCTTCAACTGCCAGCATTCCAAAGCCTCAGCTGAGAATCGTCTGCCCTTGCCATTACTTGGCGGTCTATATTCATTATCAGAGACTCTGAGTCCAACGTACAATAACTGCAAAGTGGATTATTTGGATTATAAAACTTTAGATTAGCTTATTTGTCCTGAGATTTAAACAGTGTGATATAGAATAAGAACTCATGCAACCATCAGCCTTTTGTGTGTCTGCAGCCTGTGCTTTACGGTCCGATCAATAGCAAATGCAGCGGGCTGATGTGCAAAGCCCTGTTGCTGGCACAGAGGATGAGCAGGCTCCAATGCCACTGAATAGAAGCAGCAGAAAGCCTTGTATGAGCAGCCAGTTGAAAGAAATGATTTTTGAAAGAAGCCAGAAGCACTTTTATTTTCGCAGAGAGATTTTTTTTTCAAGGTCTGAGGACAATCAGTCCCAGAAATTTTGAGAGTCAGGCCAAAAGAGATGCTCTTTTAGCTGTTACGGAAATGCCAAAAAGATGTTACTGTTTCTGAGATCATGTCAGAAGTGGTGCTTGATTGAAGAATAAGGCTACCTTGCATCTTTGTTCACTCTTCTCTGACCTTTCCACACCCTCCGTTCTGCAAGGCCCAGCTTCCTTGCAGTGTGGTTTCATGCCTCAGGATGCCTTCCACACCGTCGTCTGGGAGAACAAGAAATTTTGGTTGAGTACTGCTGGAGCAGAAACACTGGCTTCTAGAAAATAAGCCTGCAAACAATTTTATTTGTAGTTCAAAACAGTGACTGAGAGCCTGATCTCTGGCACTATTATCCAAAGGTACTGATCCACTTGGGTCATGTCCAGTAGTCTTTTAAGTATGGCAACCAACTTAGGCAACTACCAGCCTAATATGTTTGATGGTCCAAGTTTAACATACAAGAACAAGCTCTTTAGGGGTTCTGATAGGTTTATCAGGTTACCAGGTATAAGGGGTTGAATGGCAACCCCAAAAGACATGCCCATGTTTCATCCATGGACCCTGTGAAAATGACCTTATTCGGAAAAAGGTCATTTTGCAGATGTAGTAGTTCACATAAGGATTTTTAGATGAGATCATCCTGGATTATCTGAGCATGACTAAATCCAACAGGTGTCCTTATAGGAGAAACACAGATAAAAAGAATCAGAAGCATATGTGGGATTGAGCCAGAGATTGGAGAGATGCATCCAGGGCCCTGAGAAGACAAAGGACAACCTCCCCAGAGCCTCTGGAGGGTGGGCAGCCTTGCTGGTATTTGTATTTCAGACTTCTGGCCTACAAAACTGTGAGAAAATGAGTTTGTATTAAGTCACTCAGTTTTTGGTAATTTATCACAGCGATCCTAGGACATTATTATACCAGGCTAGGGAACTCAGACTCAGGCCACGTTACAGGCCCTGTAGGAACTAGGTAAAACTAGAAACCAGAGCAGCAAGAAGCTGGTTATAAGGATAAGAACTTCAAAAGGGGACCAGGTAGAGAGGAGGGGATGCAGGTCCTTGAATGCCAGGTTGGTCAGGGGCTCATCTGGGTAATAATAATCGTAAGTGTCCATTGATGGGCTTTGGTTTACATTAAAGCAAGAAGCTCAGTTATTGTTGATGAAGGTAAATGATATTTTCCAAGCTATGGGTTGTAAAATAAAGTGAGAAACAATATGCATATTTGTAAAAGAATGAAATAAAGAACACTAGAGCATATCACACATGGTCTGGGTAAGGATTTATGTCATTGAAATACTGTCAGGAACCAGATGACACTCAAATTGAATAATTGGAGGAGAGATGAATAAGAAAGGACTATCTGCAAAGACAAAAGCGATAAGAGATGTGCAGTATCATAGTGGAGAACTGATCATCCTTAGGTATGAAGAGATATAGAGAAGGAAGCTTCCAGAAGACCATAAGGAGAGGGCTGTCTGACAGGCCTGTGATCTCCATAAGAGGAAGGCAGCTTGTCCCACACCAGCTGGCAGGTGTGGCTGGTGTGGTGCACAAAATGCCCAGTCCTGCTCCTCTCCTGCCATCCACATCTCCTGCCATGATTTCCAATTGGCCAAATCCACTTTTGGTCAGAGGACAAGAAAGCCCAATAATATGGTCCAATTGCATAAGTCATCCAGGAAGAAAGCAGGATGGAACCATTCAGACCCTCCCTTTCCAATGACATTTCTGCAAATTTTATCTCTATACAGAGCTGAATCATGTAAAAGGCAGCTCTGAACCTGAGCATCAGACATTCTAGACCCCAATCTGGTTTTGGCCAGTAGGAATTTGGGCGATCTTTTTTTTTTTTTTTTTTGTAGTGCTGGGGATTGAACTCAGGGCTTTGTGCTTGCAAGGCAGACACTCTACCAACTGAGCTATATCCCCAGCCCTGGGCAATCTTGATGGATGGGGTGGCCTCTGACCTTCAACCATCTCAACACCAAAGCTGCAAGGCTTTACCACAATCTACAGAGAAGAGGCAAACAGGCTAGAGGGTGGAGACTCAGAGAAAAAGTAGCAAGGGTGCTGGGGCCAGGATTTTTCCCATCTTTTAAATTTCTAAAAATATGCCATGTGTGCCTCCAATCTTCTTTAGATTCTTAATCTTCACAACACACACACACACACACACACACACACACACACACACATGCACACGAGGACCTCATTGCCACAGAAAGATGGCAGAGCACCAGTTGTGTTTGTGAACATGAATTTCCACTTGACCTTGGGAGAGCAGCTCCTGAGACATTCCTGGTCATGGTGTTTGCACAGCGTGGGTTTCTAAAGCGGTGGTGCAGATTCTAGGGAGGAACTGGAATGGGGCTCAGAGTACCTCTTTCACCTTTGCTCACGTTGGGGTAAAGAGATGATAAAGGATTTAAAAAAATGCCAAGATGTATGCAAAGT
The DNA here is from genome assembly GCA_020662805.1 of Glaucomys volans. Taxonomy (NCBI): domain Eukaryota; kingdom Metazoa; phylum Chordata; class Mammalia; order Rodentia; family Sciuridae; genus Glaucomys; species Glaucomys volans. The sequence continues at coordinate 308,565 of JAJEJO010000924.1, forward strand.
TTAAAAGTTTGTGTTCAGGCTGTGCTTTTTCAAAGCCTCTGAACATCTGTTATCCTCAAGAGTAAGTAGACAAAGATATTCCTGCCTGTTCTGAGTTGAATTGTATTTCCCAAAAGATAAGTGAAGTCCTGACCCATGGTACCTATGAATGTGACCTTATTTGAAAACAGGGTCTTTGCAGATGTAATCAAGTGAAAATGAGGTCGTATTTGATTAGGCTGGACTCTAGCCAATATAACTGTTATAATAAGAAGAGGAGGAAAGGCATGCACGGAAGGAAGCCAATGTGAAAAGACAAAGGGAAAATGCCTTGTGACTATGGACACAGGGATTGGAGTTATGTATCTACAGCACAAAGGATGTCAAGGACTATGAGTCATCATCAGAATTTAGGGGAGAAACATGGGACAAATTCCCCGTCACAGCTTTCAGAGGGAAACAACCCTGTTGAAACCTTGATTTTGGACTTCTATCCTCTAGAACTGTAAGAGAATACATTTTTTATTGTGTTAAGCCACCCAGTTTCTTAGGGCAGCCCTAGAAAATAATATAGTTCCTGTCGTAATCTTTTTCTGTTGTTGTTTCTATAACAAAATAACTAAGGATGAGTACCTTATAAAGTAAAAAGTTTTATTTGACTTATGATTCTAAAGGCTGGAAGTTCCAAACAGCATGGCACTGGAATCCTGGGAAGGGACCCTAGCTAGGTTGTAGCATGGTAGAGAAGTGGAAAGGGAACTGTCCATAGGAAGAGATATTTATGTGGACAAGGAAGCAAGAGACCAGTGTGTTATTGTGGGAATGAATCAGTTCCTGGGAAACTCAACCCACCCCACAGGATCAACATTAGTCCATTTCTAGGGATGAAGCCCCGTGATCCAATTACCTTCTACTGGACCCCACTTCTTAAAGATTCTACCACCTCACACAAGCCTTTGGGGGACAAGCCATATCCAAACCATAGTGTGTCCTTATTTTACAGTTAAGGATTGTGGGGTAGTTTTAGCTATCACCTGCTTCTGTTTAAACTTTTTTTTTTAATCTCTATTCAATATTTTAAAAGTTAAGGATTTTAACATTTTATTATACAGCACAGTTTATCTGGCACATATAATATATTTAACATGTTATCATAGCACCCAGATTTTCTCTTTTGAAAAATGATGAGTCTGGACTCAATGGTCAGGGCCCTTTTCGAACACCCTCTACACTAATACCTTGCTTAACAAAGCCTCTGGGACTGAAGCTTGTTAAAAATGAAATCAGGCAGACAGGGAGTTAAGGGTGACCCATTTAAAACTCTGCCTGCTGGAAACTGAAGATCACTGGACACAAAAGTCCTTGGTCATGCTGAGGTCGGTGGGACTGGGCAGTTGAGGGAGAGGGCCTGTCCATGTGGCGGGCAGGAGGGCCAGGGGCATAAAGAAGCCCTTCTTTAGATATGCTCCCTCCACCTCCCCCAGGCCCAGCCTGCGAGATCACTTACGCTGCTTTCAAGAGCAGGCGGCAGGTCATCTCAGGGACTCAGACAGCCAGACTTCAGGTGGGACTTGGCCCAGCTCCTTCCTCCCTCTGAGAAGCAGCCCTCACTTCCACAGGGTCCCCTCCCCGCCATCGACACAGCCACAGCTTGCTGGGCTTTGTTTCCTCGCGTTCTCTTTTTCATTTTTTTGAGTGCTCCTCCCAGGAAGGGTTGGCACGCAGCTCAGTCCCTGCTGTGACGGAGAATCTAACAAACCTGTCCTGCTGATTGCTTAAACACCACCAGCGACACAAGACAAAATTCCTTGGCTCTGATTGTCCTTGGAGTTGGACAGGCTAAGGAACGGAGTGTGATTACCATGCAACCTCTGCGGGCCGCCTGTTGCCCCAGTTTGGGATTCGGGGGAGTCTTCAGCTTTGGGTCCACCTTGGAGAGCGGAGGCTCCTGGGTGGAGGGTCTGTCTTTTTTTTTCTTAGTCCTGTTGTTGCTCCCAAACCCTTTTCGACAGAGCACAGAGATGGAGTCTGATCCCACCAAAACCAGGTAGAAGCAGCAGTGAAGCCACCTCTTAGTAAGAAATGGGCAATGGTGAGCTCTTCTCCTCCCTAACATTTGGGCTGAGGTGTTCCAAACTGAGACCAGACGGTGACTCTGAGCCTCTATCTGTGCCTGGTTCCTATTCAACATGGGGCAGGGAAGAAACTGCAAGCTTGACATTATCATTCTCACCAGGTCATGCTGACAAATGGAGCTTGATCCTTCATTTGTAAGATACGGTGGCCAAAGTGCTTCTCTGCTCACGCTTTCCCCCTACGTGTCTCTCCTGTGGGCTCAGAGCTGCTCATCCCTTGGAATGTGTTTCTGTCCCAACAAGAAGAACAGGAGAAGTTGAGCAGGAAGCTTGCCTCCTGTCAGATTTCCTGAGGACATGATTAGATATGAAGATCTGGATTGTTGCCCTTGAAGGCCTCCCAGTCCACCTCCTGATCTGAGCAGACGGATACCTGCCTTCTCCCAAAGCTGGCTTGGTCATCTTGGATTTCTGATGAGTCTGCTTGGCCTTCAGTGACAGCATACCCAGTACTGCTGCCAGACCCAGTGGGGATGCATAGCTGCATCCCCAGCCCCACACGCCATACAGACTCCTTGGTGCATAGATGTATTTTGCACTCCAGTAGCAAGTTCTGGGCTTTCCTAGAGGAACTTTGCCTGCTGGATCTAGTATCTCATGTGTATCCTGACTTCCTCCCTGAGATCAGAGGTAAATTTTCCAGATCTGGGACTGATCTCTGAACTGGGTGTTTATAGGGACAGTTTATCAAAAATGTCCAGTGCATTAGTGATGGGGGGTAGTGACTGAGGAGTGACAGTGTATGAAGCAACAGGCTGGGTCCTTGGAGACACAGGGGGTCTGTATCAGGGGACTCAGGGATAGGCAGAAAGGGTCTCTCTGATGGGTTCTAGAGGCAAGACTCAAGTTCCACTAAGAATATAAGAGGAAGGCTGGGCTGGAACTTCTGCATGCGGGAATGAGGTCTGACCCTTCTACCAAGACTGAGCACAAGGCTTAGTTTTAGGAAATTAGGTTATAGGAAGCCAGTTATACATTGGGCCCCTTCAAAGTTTATATTGAAGTCTTAACCCTGGGCCCTTTGAATATGACCTTATTTGGAAATAGGGACTTTACAGATGTAATTAAGCTTAATAAGATTTTATGCAATTAGGGTGGTCACTAAGTCCAATATGACTGATGGATGTCTTTGTAAAAAGGGAAATCTGGACACAGACACTTGGGGAAGAAGCCTGTAAGAAGATGGAGCAGAGTGTGGAGTCATGTGCCCATCAGCTAAAGTATGCCAAGGCTTCCTGGAACTGCCAGGAGCCCAGAGGCAGGCACTGAGCAAATGATCCCTGATAGCACGCAGAAGGGCCACATGTTGACTTCAGACTTCTGCCCCCACCAGAACTGTGAATGATTACTCTTGTTTTAAACCACCCATTTTGTGGTCATTTTGAATAAAATCCCTAAGAAACTAATACAGTAACTAGGCTAATCTAATGTTCAATCACTGCATTGCTAGAATGGTTCTTCTTATATTTCTTGCAGAGGTTTGGACTGACTTAATGACTGACAGGGTTGAACCAAAAGGTGTGATTGTCTTCAACTGTTCTCAACTGCTACGTGTAGCCGGGGTGTTGGGAAGGCGGCCATAGCTACATAATACCAAGACATAATGAGGAGGTGTTCATGATGGGTTTGATTCTCCTTTTCAATACCCACTTCCTCCATCCTTTAAGGCATTCTTATTCTTTTATCCCAACTCCTTCATCTCTCCCCAACACACAGATTGAGAAACACTATGTTGGAGGAATGTAGGGGCAACGAGATAAGAGAATTACTGCGAAGTTCATCTGATTCCCTATCTCAGGGAAATGCCAGATGATAAAACAAACCCTGGAATGTTTGCATCTTACATAATAAGTACTCTTTGCTCACAAAGGTAATGGTCTAATGTAAGAGTTCCTGCTCAGCAGGCTGATCTTCTCCACACAGTGATTCAGGGATCCAGGCTCCTACCACGGCTTACACCTTCTGTGGCCTTGGAGTTCTTTGCTGTGGGATACTGAGGGTGTGAAAGCTCCATGCACTTCTCAAAAGCCATGGTCTGAAAATGAAAAATTGTCACTTTCATATTCTGCTGGGAGAGACAGAATTTTTGGCCTTATCTGGACACAAATGGAATTGCTGGAAAATGTGATGGCTGGTTATTGTCCACCTTCCAGCCACACTCCCACTGTGATGGGTGCACATTTTGTTGATCAACTATCTATCTCCGTCATGTCACCAACATAGTTCTCAAAATTTCACAGTATAGATCTCAGAAACTTCCTTCTCCTCTTTGTTTGAATTTTTATATAAAGAGTAACAAGATTAGCAGCTAGCTAGTGTAAAAAAAGAAGAGACAAAAATTTTGAATTAGATCTATGTTTGAATCCTGGCTCTGACATTTAATACTTACATAAGTCTTGGGCAATTTACTTAAATTCTATGGGCTTCAATTCCCAGATCTGCAAAATAGGGATAATAGTATTGCCTTATGAGGTTGATGGTCACCGATGATACATATAGACTTGGCATATAACAAATGCTCATTAAATACTTGATTTTATTTTAGTCTTAATAAAATTATTTCCAATGGACTTTTGTCATTAACATTTTACTGTCGAACTCATCATTTCTTTAAGTTTGAGACTTTTTTCTGTAACCTCAGTATCCACCTATTAGAAATTTAGATTTAGAAGGTTCTGGGGATCATATCTGATTTCTGGGGACACTAAGTGTTTTTTTTCAAGATCACAAAGGTTATTATTGGCAGAGATAAGCTAAATCTTTAGTCTTTTAACTTGTGGTTTGTGTGCTTTTCATTTTTTTCCATAAAATTCATTGAAACTTGAGCACACTGAAAGTGCAGGTTCCAAGTTGGAACTTTTGAATATCCCTTTTTTTTTCTGATTTGGCCAGACATGATTTCTGGGCTAGCTGTCACTATCCTGGATTCCCTGTCAATTTTAGTATCACCGTGTAGGAATTATGTCCAAGAAATGAATTTTGTTGTTTCTAGAGAGCTTATTTCTACCCAGTTATGAAAATGTGACTTTCAATCGATTTTCCCCTGGGGTGGGGGGGGAAAGACAGTGCTTTAAAGGACATGAAAAATAGATTCTTTATGTGCTGTATTTGAAACAGAAATTTTCCTCTTGCTCTCCCCAAATGATTGGGCCTCCTTTCTATATGCCGTGGGTGTGTGTTTTCTCCTTCAGCAAACACACTATAGTAGTCCATAGAGAAGATCCCGTATGACTCAGCGATGCTGCTCTCAGGGAACTGAACTGCTGACGGTATTGCAGTAAAGATAAGGGCCCGGGTCAATGTGAGTGGGAGGAACAAGTGGTCCTTGCAGATCGATCTGTACACAGGAAATGGAGCCCGTGACCTGGCCACAGCTCTATCCTTTCTCTTTAAAGGGTCATCTTTGCTAACTCTAGTAGGTAATCTGGAAATGTGATTTTTTCTTTCTTTTCCTTTTTGCACTTTGAAGAAGTCTTCCATTTCCTAAGCAAACCAAGATGATGAGATGAGGACTTTTCCAGCCTCACCAGACTTCTCCAGATAGAGTGCCCTGCATTGTGGGAAGGTACCAAGGATCCTAGGCGTAGGGATCTTGAGGATTGCAATGTCAAACATGGGAGCTGTCACCAGCAGGATTCCTCTATGCTGTACTTCCGAAGGGTGGTAGGCTTAGGCCTTGGAGGGAGGATGCCCCTTCTCTGGTCTCCGTTTCTCCCTCATTTTCATGAATCTTCTCTTTAAATTCATCAGTGTGGATCCCTCCATCTTCTGTTTCAAAGACTTTCTCCCTCCTACCCCACCTCCAGGAAGAGATGTGGGATCCTTGGCCCCTCCTTTCTTTGTACATCAGAAGCTTCTGTCTTAAACCAGTTATGAGGACAAGCTCTCCTTGGCTTAGCTGTGATAGATTGAGAATAATGGGTTCTGGCCCCAATCAGGACAGACCATTTCCTCACTGTTTATCTAGGAAGAATGACACGTTTCCCAGTTTCCACAGTGAGAGTTCTACAAGACACACAATCTAATCACATGTCAAGGGGAATGAGCATGGATTTAACTTTGCATATTTTGAAATGCTGAACATCATTATGTTAAGAAGTTTATTTCTTCTTTAGGCTTCTCTTGCCTCGCCAGTCTGTCCTCACCTAACTTACTATGAATGTTGGGCATATTCATCTTGCCATTCAGAAACCAAGTCCCTAATTATGATTATTCTCTTATATTCAAATATACCTATGTTCCTAATTATGGTGACCAATGTAGGGTTGCTTCCTCTTCATCTATGACACTATGATGCAGACCAATAACTGGACTACATAATTAGATTGGATAGGTGTATTTGTTCTGATTCCTATTGTTGAAAGTGACAAAAAGTCAATTGAGATTAATTGGGAAGAAGAAAAGGATTAATTCATGTAAATGGTAATTTCAAAGGAAGTGCATTTAGCTTCAGGCATGGCTGGATCCAGGAGTATAGAGCAGTATAATCACTCTCTTCCCATCTCTTAGTTCTACTTGCCTGCCTTGTCTTTTGCTTATGTTAGTATCACATCTGCTGGAAATCCCACGGCTATGTTGTTGTTATGATTCACAGAACCTCTTAGACAATGGCTCCAGAAGTCATCCCATCTTGGGGTGCTTTGAATTTCAGAGCCACTCACTGGGAAAGGGGATAATTTCACTGATTAGCCAAATTTGGGTCTATGTCCAACACTAGGGTTGGGAGGCAGTTTAGCCACACTCCAACCATAGGGAAGAAGCAGAATTACCTTACAATGGGGAGGAGCTATTTGTCATAGGAGGGAATGCTACAAGACAGTAGCCACCCCGTGTCCTGTCTAGGAAGTGTGGTATTCCAACGGAGAACAGCGATGAGGGCCAGACAGTGCGTGATGAAACACGGAACCCAGAAGGGCGAGTGGAAGGGGCTCCTAAAAGAAAGGCAGTCACGGAGAGGCGAGGGCAACCAGAGAACGTTCTGCATAGGAGGTGCCCTTGGTCCTGGACTTCAGAGAAGACTTTCAGACAGAGTGACCAGAGAAACAGAGAGGGAGGCACAGACAGGGCGATGGAGTGAAGAGGCCAGGCGGGGAGAGCCACGCAGAGGCAGTGCCGGCCGGGCCCACCTGCAGCTCAGGGTGGCTTGCAGCACTTGGCTGCCTGGCCTGCAGCCTCCCAGGACCTGGACGAAGCACCATTGGCATCTGGGAGCCTGAGCCCTACTCTACGGTGAAGGCTTGGGTGACTGGAGATGAGCGGCAGTAGTTTTAGGGATGAGCTCCATTGGCAAGCAGGGCTGCCAGGGACAAGGCCCGGATCTTCCCTGACCCCTCCCTCACCTGCTGGCTGATGCCTGAAATTCCCCAAGGAGATAAAGCTTATGAAATGGTTTGTGGGACTTTCCCAGAGAGAGGGACTTTGTGACAAATTCTTTCACGTCATGACGTTTGTGAATGAGATCAAATCCTTGGAAGTCGCGTTGATCAGGATAACGGAGGACATGGTTCAATTCTGGAAGTGAAAGGGGGTGTCAGAGGAAACAAGGGAATGAGCTCAGAAGGAGGAGGGGAGCTTAGTCAAGGACCCACTACCTGCCTCACAGGCCTGGGGACTGTGCCAGTGGCCTGGGAGGAGGGTTGGTGTCTGACAGGTCACTGTCCTCTGCTTTGTTTTTTTTTTGGGGGGGTGGGGGTACAGGGGGTTGAACTCTGGGTCACTAGACCCCTGAGCCACACCCCCAACCCTATTTTGTATTTTATTTAGAGGCAGGGTCTCACTGAGTGGCTTAGCACCTTGCTTTTGCTGAGGCTGGCTTTGAACTCAGGATCCTCCTGTCTCAGTCTCCTGAGCCACTGAGATTACAGGCATGTGCCACCATGCCCGGCTCTGTCCCCTGCTTTGTACAATGGCAGAACTCCTGGTGCAACTCTTGTTCTGGGAAAGCAATGTAGATATTTAATTGTTGGCACCTCCCATTTTATATGCTGTGTGTGTGTGTGTGTGTGTGTGTGTGTGTGTGCAGTATTACCTCTGGAACTGTGTGGCCTTTTGCTCACCGGGTCATGTCATGCTCCAGGTGGGGTGTCACAGTCTCATGAGTGTGTGTTCTCACTCTTGTCGACCACCCAGGGCTTGGCAAGTGGACAGAATAAACAGGGCTGCAGAGTGGAGGGTGGCTGTGTGTGCCTGGCCTGCTTTGTTCCTGAGCATGAGGAAGGCTGTGCTCTGGGGGCCCTTTGTAGCTTTCCCTGGGCTGCACTCCCATGTTTATTTTGGGAACAACGGAGATTCAGAACCCAGCATGACGCTTGCATGACGATTTATTTTTAAAGGGTTTATAAATATGTAACTCCTTAAGCAAGATATCAAAGCTCTTTGGATATGTTTTGTAATCAGTTGCTAGCACCCTCCCTCTCTCAGAAATAAGCTAGATTACATTTTAATGCAATTTGCATTAATGATTTCATTTTCATTTAATTATCCACATTTTCTTTGGGAGCATGTAAAACATGCTCCCAACAGTCCCCTGTTTCAAAGCCAGGCTGAGACTGGGTCACATGGTCCCTGGGGTGAGCACATCCCACTGAGTCAGAAGCAGCCTCCCTTTCCACTTCCTGGGGCATTCTGGCCCTGCTCTGAGAGAGATCATGAGGAGGACTTTGCTCCTGCCCTCTTGCCCACTGCCCCAACATCCTAACAGAGACCTTGGTAGAACAGAAAAGAAAACAAAGGGCCAAATGACCTAAGTATGTATATGTGGAATAGCTTCCTGTGGTGGAGAATAAGGATGTGGTGCTTGAAACCAAGCTCGATCATTTACTGCTCATCTTGGGGAAATTCCTTAAATTTTGAGTCAGGTCTCTCCTTTGTAAAATGAGGATAATACTTTCCTCCTTATTATGTTAAAAAACTGAAAAGATGCTTTATGCAACTCACCAGGTGAGCAGTTGTCATTTCATAAGCTTTACTCCTTTCACTTAAAGCGTAGGCAGGGATCCTCCAGCTATTGAAAGGTAGAACATTCATCTTATTTAGGGGGTAGTGTATCAGTCAGGATAGGTGAGACGAGGCTACAGTAACAAACAATCCTGGTATTAATTAGAGTTCTCCAGAAAAACAGAATCCATACCACAGATAGAAATATACAGATATGGATGGTCCCCAACACAATGGGACTTATTAGGGGACTTGGCTCAGGCAGTTAAGGAGGCTCAGTGTCATGATGTGCTGGAGGACCAGGAAGGTAGCATGGCTCAGTCCAAGTGTGAAGGCTTCAGACCCTGAGGCATCACGGGTAATGATGCGGTCTAAAGGCTGGTGAACCCGGTGTTCTGATGGCAAGGACAGGACAGAATGTCCCAATTCTCTGGACTCTGAGCCGATTGGATGGTGTGCCCACAGTGGGTGAGGGCAGGTCCTCCTCGTGCAATCCACTGATCCAAATGTCAGTCTCTTCTGGAAACATCCTCACAGACATACCCAGAAGTAATGGTTTTACTCCATGAATCTGGTCAAGTTGACACCAAAAAGCAACCCTGATTAACCATCAGTGGCTACAGAAATAAAGGCTTTCTTGTGATCAAGCCCCATGTTCAGGGTGGACTGGCTGCATCTTTCATCCTCTTCACTGTGGGATCCAGGAGAATGGGGCATTCTCTCGCTGGGCCAGACTGATGATCATGCAGAGGAGGGCAGAAGCTAATGAGCTTTGGGCAGAACCAGCTCTTTTACTCAGAGAGACACATTACTTTGCCCACAACTCATTGACCAAATCAAGCCACGTGGGTGAGCGTGACATGAATGGGTGCCAGGAAATAGAATTCTCTGTCCTTTTGTGTGCTGGGAGGACTGCCTTGCTGAGAACAGTCACTAAAACTAAGGTTCTGGACCAGGACACAATCACTACAGAACTTCTAGAAAATATATATGAGGGTTCAAAATCTTGTGGGAGGTTCAGAAATGCACAGTTTTGCTCCTTCTACAGGTGTGCCCCTCTAGTTTACAATCGCAGTGCTCAAATGTTAAGGCCGACCTCAAAGTCAAAAACCTTAGTAAGCTGATTAGCTTTGAAAATGAGTATTAAAAAGAAATAACTCTGCCTTTCTCTGAGTCTTACAAGTCTGTCTTCTTTTTCCTGTTATAATTTTATTGAATTTTTCTATGGCCTCCTTATCCATAATTTAGGAAGCAGGCGAATTGAATGCTTTATATTTCTCCAAGGAAAATAAAGAACTAGGTTGCTTTTTATTTGTTTGTGGCTCTCCATTGATTTTTTTCAATGGGTCAATGGTTCGCAGTAGAAAACAACATCACCACCTTTGACAGAAATCTTCCTGGGATGCAGGGAGATGGATATTGAGTCAGAGAGCCCTTGATGAGGCATTTGGTTTGGGTGCTACCTACCCCCCAAAGTAAGATGATCTTCAGTGAACTTTTCATTGCTCTGCGAGTCAATAAAAAATATTAGGTTTACTTTCCCAGCATGCTCATTTTTTTCCTGTGGTGCAGAATAAGTTTATAAAAAAGAACTATTGGAGATAAGGGCAGGAGGAAGGGGTACAGAAGGAAAAGGGGCAAAAGAACATGTCTCAGTGGAGAAGACCCCTGTTATACATTGTCTTTTTGATAGCGATGTTTCTTAATTATTCATGAATCACATGATCCAGTCCCAGATGTGACTCAAAAAAAGGGACCTAGGTCAGTCCCTCCCTATGTCCTTTTGGGAAAGAGGTCCATCACATGTACCAACCCTTGCTTGGTGTTTGGTGAGCACCTCTTATTAGAGGTGGGGATTGGCAGCATCTTCTTTCTTGGATCCAAAGCACATGTCACAGTCGAAGCCTGCAAAGAACTCCCAGTCCAAGAGGAGTCACAAGACTTTCTCCCAGGCTGAAGCTTACTGGGGTTTGTGTTATTCCTCTCATATTCCTCTCATTTCATCAAATGAGAAGCTGAATTGCAGGTTTAAGTGAACATTTACTACATTAGAAGTCAGAGGCATAATCAGGGCTAGGACCATGTTCTAGCTTGGCTTTGTTCTTGTTCTTGCTTCTTCTCTGTGTGTTCCAATGCCAGGGGAGACAGACATGGCTCTGTGTCTTGGCAGAAGCTCTCTGTACTATTTCAGAGCAAGAGAGGTCCCTCCCTCTGTTTCTCATGCATGCTGCCAGGTGAATGAATGACAGCTGGAATGCCACTGAAATACATTTTGGCTTAAGGTTTCATTTTCCTTTTTTTGTTGTTAAAATGGAAATGTCTGGAAAAAATCAAATCTCAGAATAAATTCAACATAATTTATTTCTCATGGTTCTTGAGACTGGGAAGATCAAGGCACCAGCAGATTCAGCATCTTTTAAAGACCCATTTCCTGGGTCATAAAGGATGTCTTTTTGCTGTGTCTTTATGTGGTAGGAAGGATGAGGGATCTTTCTAGGGTCTTTTTGATAAGGATCCTAATTTCATTTGTAAGGTTCTACCTGTAAGACTTCAATACCTCCCAAAGTCCTCACCCCTGTCATACCATCACCTTGGAGGTTATGATCTCAACATATGCAATTTGTGGGAAAACAAACTTTCAGAACATAGCAGGCGGCTTCTATGACAGTCTCCCACATCCACTCATCTATGATATTTCTCTTTCTGTTTGGCTGAAGGTAGCCGAATTTCTGTCCACCTGGTTCCCTGAATGGCTGTATGGAGGAGAGCAACCTCACAGAGCTATAGACCATATAACCCTGTCGCAGGCAGCAAGATATAAATTCCTACTAGTTTGATCTATACATTTGGGGCTCATTTTTTTTTTATAGTATAGTAGTTGGAATTATACAGTGTGAGGATGAGGAGAAGGCTGTGAAGTTAAATGAAAACTAGCGAGCCAGGAATCCAGTGTGATTACGAGTTGGGATTTACCATTAACTGACTCTGGACTATGGTAAATCTCAACTTCTCATAGACTAATTTTCATACGCATAAGATAAGGAAAATAATTCATTTTTTCTTGTTTTCCCCAAGGAGTTCTAGAAGATCCCCATGCCATGAAGCCCTTTAAAATCATGGGGAGCATTATTATTAAGCTGTTTTCAGTCACCAATACCCTGGTGCATGAAGGCATTCAAGGGAGCATTTGAAAAGAAAGGGACAGCAGAGAGGTCCTTTGATAACCAGGGGAATGAGAGGGTTTTTTTTTTTATTTCATTCATTCATCTCATTCATTTTTTTTTCTTGTCTTCCCCAAGGAGTTCTTTTAGAAGATCTCCATGCCTTAAAGCATGACATGGGCCACCAGCTTTGTTTTGCCTGGAGCCAGCTGGAACAGGGCCTCTGGCTCTGGTGCATCCTGAGCCAGTCAAGGCCCTGGTATCTACAGCTGGTCTGTGTCCTTCTAACCCTTTTAACTGAGGGAAAGAGAAAGAAGTGGGACGGGAATGTGATATTCTCCCATGAAGACAATGAGAAGACAAAGAACGAGATCCTTATTTTAGGAACAAGGCACCTGGCACAAAAGAGAACAATGTCAATAGGAAAAGACGCACAGCCCATGGTAACCCCCGAGCACAGAGTACCATAGGCTTATTGCCCAATATTTTGGCATAATCTCAAGCTGCAAAATTATATTAAGTTAGTGCTTCTGTGACTTGTGACTTGGTCCCAACCCAACCTGGGGAAAAGGAGAGCAAGAGGAAGGCCTCCATGGCTAGCTCCCTTCCCTCTGTCCTGCAGGATTCCCTGGGACTTTGCAGTGGTGTTGTGGGACAGAAGCTAGACTGGTCCCTGGGCCCTGGTGGGAGGGAGCCTAAGGTGGTTCAGAGCACCTCACTGAAGGATTGCTCCCTAGGTTGGACCCCACACAGCCAGGCAGAGATGGTGGGTTGGGGAGAAGAACTTTCCTGCCTCAGATGAGCCACAGAGACCTTTTGTTTACAGGATTTCTCACCCCTTTCCTTTCCTATTTCAATAAAAAAGTTGACCTCCTTGGATTACTTCTTAGGAATTTTTATTTTAAGATAATTGTAGATTCACATGAATTGTAAGAAATAAAACAGAGACACCCTTTGTACCCTTCAGCCAGTTTCCCCCAGTGATGACATCTTGCATAACTATAACACAATAGGGCCAGCTGGAGATTGACATTGCTCTAACTCACTGACCTTACTCAGATCTCACCAGTTCTGTATGCACTCCCTTGCCTGTGGGCGCTTCGCTCTGTGAAATCTGACCACAGGTGTAGACTTGCAAGATCATCATGTAGTCCAGGTGTGGAAGAGTTCCATCACACGGATCTGTTCTTGTGGCTCCTTTACAGCCACAGTCCACACCCATCTCTTTTCTTTATTCCCCTCCCCGGATTTAGAGCTTTTTTTGAAAACCAGACTCTTCTGAAAATATCTGAAATAAAATTAGTTGCAGAACCCTCTTCTGCAGAGCAGTAAAGAAAGCTCAACAGAGGGACCTGGAGCAGTACTTCGTATGACCAGAGGGGGGCGCAGAAGCCTTGTGTTCAGCCTCCTTCCTGTGATTTGCTGTCTCTCACTGTGCTTGTTTCTTAATCATTTGAGCCTGTGTTTTCTCATCTCCAAACAACAACGACAACAACAAACCCACAAACCTTTTTTCTGCAAGCACTCTACCACTGAGCTCCCCTTTTGCCCAAGGTGGTTAATTCTGGCCACCTGTAGTATTGTGTGGCTGTGGCAGGATAATACCTGACACTGCCCATTCTAGAAAACTGACCAGTGGAAGCATTTTCGTGAACATTATCCCACTGCATTTTCTACACCAATGTGAGGCTGATGGTAATGCCTGATGTTGCAACAGAGAAACTAAAGTTCAGAGACAAGCATCAATGGGCCCCAGTTCCTGAGATTGTATACAAGACAGTCGGATTCCAAACCTAAGTCTACTGGAGCCCAGAGTATGTTCTTCTAGGCCATTTTTATAATGCACATTGATCTCTGTACTTGATATTACCCAGAGGAGGAGGGAGGGTTGATTGGGGGAGGTGTGTACTCAGTGACATACACTCATGGATACGAGGATGCATTGATGCCTGTCCAAGACCTCATTCCTCCATGGTTCTTTCCTGTTACAGAGTTTGGAAAGCTAATCTCCCGATTATCGCTTTTTAAAAAGTGTTTACTCTCGTTTTAAACTGTTGTCTTTATTATTCTTCAGGTGTGATGAGGCCAACAGATCAGCAGATGACTGCCATTGAGAAGGTAGTTTGTCACTCACAGATTCCAAGAGGAGGGGGCATGCCACACCTTGTAAGACCACACAGGGAAGCACCAGGGTGGGTCAGGAGGCAGAGGGAGTGAGGGGGAAATGTCAGCAGGAGCCCTTATTATGGTTTCTCTAGGAAGGAACAGTGAGGCAGGAACTTGGAGGTAGGGATGACTTATCTGAATTAATTTCTGCAGGCTTCAGGGCACAGGAGTTGTTTGATACCTGTCCTGGGGTGATCAGGACAGGGGAGCAGTGACTGTGAGTTTAAGAGCCCTGTAAAGGAGGTGGGAGGTGGGCTCTGGGTGGTGGGTTTGCATCTGATGACACTCTCACGGGTGTCAATTTCTCTTTCTAGGAACTGGCCATCCCTGGGAAAGGCAGTTCCTTAGGATCAGCAAGGCCCCAAGATATCAAAATACTGTAAATAAGAGGGCATCCTTGTTTGGGAGGTTAGAGACTTCCTTGTTTGGGAGGTAGAGTTCAGGCAACTAAGGGCCGTTTGGTCAATTAATAAAGAAATTGGGGGACATAGTTTGAGAAGCATTGCAGTTTATTGACCTGAGCAAAATTTGGTGAGATTGATTTGAGGTTTGCTGAGCAGACTTGGAAACGGAGATAAGTCATGTCTAGAATTATTAAGAGAAAGACTGAACCTAGGACCATTACCGAGAAGGCGAAATCTGTCAATTCTTTTTCTGCATCCTTCGTTCACTTCCCACACCTTCTCCTCCCCTGGCTTTGCCCCTCCTTCTGCTCATGTTCTCTTGCCCTACCCTTGTCCAGCAATGTGCTGCCCTGGTCTCTCTGAAAATGTCCTATGCTTCAATATTACCTCTCTTCCCCCTGTCCTTGTCACCAAATCAGGTTTCTTCTTGCTCAGCACAGAACAGATTTTTCTTAAATATTTTGAGATCTAAGAATGCTAAGAAATAGAATATATATGAGTTTTTCATTTTAAAATCAATGTCTATAGTCAGACCAAAAACACCAGAAAACAAAATATTCTGGGAAAGCGACATGGAAGTGAACTAATCAAGTATTACTGCAATGGGCACCATGGCTCCTGTCTGTCTTCAGACCCTGATGCGTATCCATCAGTGCGTGAAAGTGTCAGGCTGCAAAATGCTGCAAAGAGACTCTGTGACTTCCACTCAGGCTCTTTCCTGTGCAACATGCCGGGTTGTGACATCACCTAATAGTTGTTAGTGGTTTTGATGAAGTCATGGTGCCATTAGGCGAAGGCTCCAGTGAGCTACACAGGGTGGGTAATCATCTCTATCCTTGGATCTAAATATTTGATACAAAGGGAGATACTTTAGACTTGTTGGTTTCTTTGGTTTCATGAAATATATAGCATTGTTGAGAGACAGAGGATCTATGTTTTCTTCATTTGGTGATAGCAGTGATTCCTCAGCCAGGTTATTTTCATGCCTGGCTTTTAAAAAATGTAACTCACCCTGTTTGCACAGTGGAGCAGAAATAATACATTCAGCAGTGTCAGTGCCTGTGTGGTGGTTAATGTCAAACAACAGAGACGGTGTGGTTGCTCTGGGGATGGGGGTACAGGCTGGCTGGCCTTGCAGGGCTGCCAGAGTATTACTCTCCTTGAGAGATGAGAAGTAAATATTTTATTTCAGCCTTTGCTGCTACTGTTACGATAGTGCAATGGTGAATCTCTTAAGTGTCGAATGTTTGGGGCATGTCTGCAAAGGGTTCCAGCCAAACGCTGATATAAGGGACTGAATCTAGTTTTGAGAGAGAGAGAGAGAGAGAGAGAGAGAGAGAGAGAGAGAGAGAGAAGGAGAGAGGAGAGAAGGAGCTGTTTGCACACTTTCCATTTTGTCCCCTATTTTTCCCAAAGAAACAGTTTGAGCTTGGGACTTCCACATTGGGTGGTCCCCTTTCTGGGAGATTCCTCCCTGATTCAATGCCCTGTGAGACATTTGGAGGATGGGGCAGGTGGTGAGCCCCTAGCAGCACAGGTCATGCCTACTCTATCTACTAAGCGTGCTTCTGGTTAGGTTTATGTTTAGAATTTTTGATATTTTATGAGGAAAAGTATTATTAATTATTTTACTTAAAATTATTAAGTTTCTATGTCAAGAACTGAAAATAGATACATTTGACTTCCTTCTGTAGGCTGATCTGGAAAGCGAGTTGTACAGGGACAACCTGCTCTGTGTGTGTGCATGTGTGTGTGTGTGTGTGTGTGTGTTTTTAACACGTGGTAGACAGCCAGGGATTGGGTTTGCTCTGAATTGGACCTGCCTCTGAAGCTGGGCTCCATCAGTTACCAGCAATATGTTTTCATGCAACCACACTCACCTCTGCAGACTTTGTTATTCTCATCTATAAAATCATGCTGATGACCTTATTTACTGTATAAGGCTGTTGGAAAGATTAAGTAAATTCATCCTTATGGAGCACACAACTGCAGGGTCTGACACATAGTGAACATTTTATTATTCTTTTGAGGTGAATTCTGCATAACAAATACTGAGCCACGTAAACCTTGAAATGTGGATTGAACTTAGCAAGTACCTGTTTGTATTTAAGAAGAACAGTCCAACAGTTCCTTTGTAGGTTTGAGAAGTGCTGCACCTGATCAGGGAGTATTGATCAGAGGGTGTGCCCAGAGCTCTGGGGGGCCTCAGCAACTCTGTTCATAAATGGACAGTGAGGCATGAAGTCATAAAATGTTTTATGAGAAAACTCATGAAAACTTCAAGCCTTCTATAATTCTGATTAAGAATAGTTTAAATCATTCATATTTTATTAGAAAATGTCAGTGGTTATGAGTTAATCAATTTCAAATAGATTTTATTTGTGTAAAATTGGCATTTTAGAGAGTGAATTTATTGCTCACAGTTACCTCTTCCAACTTGAAATTATTGCAGTATTAGTAGTAAATGAACTCGGATTGAATCTATATCATTAATCATATATTCCCAAATTGAACTCCTAATAGTGTCTTATCAGATTGAGTAAAGAGTCACAGAGGATGCTGGCTGCCTTTCAAGGCTTGAAGCAAGGAGGAGGAAGTGGCAGTTCTAAAGGACATTCACTACCCGCAGATTTCTGGTCCTTTTTGAGTGCTTACAGCCTGCAATGGAGTCAGCCTACTATACTCTAAACCTCTGAAGCCGTGAGCCCCAAATGAACTTTTCCTCCTCTCGGTTGTTCTTGCCAGGTCTTTCGGTCACAGTGATGAAAAGCTGACTAACACATATTCCTTTGTCATGCTTGTTTCTGACTGCTACTTGCACATCATTCCTCACTTCTCCATAACCCTCCAGAGTCAATCAGCCTCCTTACCATCTGACTCCACAGCTCTGCTGTTGTCACCTACAGATCCTCACTTCTTGACAGTTCCGGTCTGTGATGACTATCTCAGTCTCCATCCCTGCCCCTGTCAATACTCTGGATGGCTTTGATATCTAAAGAGACAACCTTTCTTCTCCTGGCCCCTTGTTTCCTCTAGCCCTTCAGTCATCCATTCCTATGGTCTCACTCTTCATCTTGTTTTATTAATCACTGTAAAAAAATTTTTCAAGCATTCTGCTATCCAGCCACTACCTCTGACACTTTCAGTTCACTCTCCCTAGTTCTCGATACCAACACATTTTTTTTTTAAAGATGAACAAAGTATTATTTATTTTTTATGGTTTTAAATTTTATTTTTACAGACTGCGTTTTGATTCTCTGCACACAAATGGGGCACAACTTTTTATTTCTCTGGTTGTACACGATGTAGATTCACACCATTCATGTAATCATGCATGTACATGGTAATGATGTCTGTCTCATTCCACCATCATTTCTTCTCCCATCCATCACTCTCCTCATGACCTCATTTATTGTCTGCTGGGGTTTGCATCCCCAAGCTTAGTACAACCATTCCCTCCTGTACACCATCGACTCCATTGATCCCTCTCCCTCTGGTGCACTTGCCTGACAAGACCTAAACCCTGATTCTAACCAACATCCTTTTTTTCTTAGGAGAACCACAGCTGAAATTTTTAGCTGGATTCATAGTTGCATGGAATAAACCTTCTCCATTGAGATATAAGCAGGAAGAAGGGTTTTATGCAATTTTAGGGAAATGTTCTTAAAGGAAGCCTGTGTGTGTGTGTGTGTGTGTGTGTGTGTGTGTGTGTGAGGGGGGGAGGGGGACGGAGGGAGGGAGAGGGAACTAACTTTGTTCTTGGAATGGAAGTCTGAGCAGCTCTTTTTGGCAATATTTAGATCTTAATGATCCCAATGCGACATAGGCCTAGACCCCCTATCTTTGGACTCCTTCGTGTAAAATAAAAATAAACTTTTACCTTGGTATGATAGACAAAATAATAGCTCCCAAAGATAGGACTTTGCAGATATGATTAAGAAATCAGGTTGGTGAGATGATCCTGGATTATCCAGATGGGCCCAGTCTGATCAAATGAATCCTTAAAATTTGAGAACTCTTTGAGCTGTAATCAGTTGGAGAGAAAGATGTAACTATGGAAGTTGGATAAGAGAGGTGCAGCAATGCTGGTTTTGAAGAAGAGGGCCATGAGACAGGAGTGCAGATGGCCTGGGAAAGGCAATGGAGGGGGTTCTCCAGCGAGCCTCCGGAAACATGTGCACCATCATCAACACCTTGAGTTGAGCTCTTAAGACCCATTTTGGACTTTCGACCCACAGAACTATAAAATCATAAATTTGTGTTAAGTTTGTGGAAATCTGTAATATCAGCAGTCAGAAACTAATGCACTTGGTTAAGACAGGGTTATTTTGTATTTTCATGTTACAGCTTATTTAATTTCAATGAGTATAAATACTGAATGGCTTTTTAAGAAAGTACTCTTAGTTGTAGGTGGATACAATACCTTTATTTTATTTATTTATGTGGTGCTGAGAATCGAATCCAGTGACTCACACATGCTAGGCAAGGGCTCTACCACTGAGCCACAACCCCAGCCCACTGAATGATTTTAAATGAATGTAAATCCATTATTCTCAAGTGGGTTCTTGGAACTACCTAGACATCCAGCCACATTTCCCTAATAAATTTCTACTTTTGCTCTTCCAAATGTCATTTTCTTGCTTTTTCTCCATTCTTTAAACTGCTAACATTTCCTTTTCATAACTTTCTCTTTGTTAATGATGTTGTTTCTTAGTTAATTTAGGAAACAGACTCAACCAGAGGAGGAAACA
The DNA here is from genome assembly GCA_020662805.1 of Glaucomys volans. Lineage (NCBI taxonomy): Eukaryota > Metazoa > Chordata > Mammalia > Rodentia > Sciuridae > Glaucomys > Glaucomys volans. The sequence goes on from JAJEJO010000924.1 coordinate 328,097, forward strand.
GACCCCACCATCAGGTACACTAACCTGCTCACGTCTCACCTGTTTTCTTAGCATCTTCCCTTTGGAATGGTTAGAGTATGTGCTCCCATGGTCCAGAGGCCTCATATGTGCACTGGAGTCCATCCCCTCCCCTGACTCACAGATGATGCCCCTTCGGTTGTACCCCTCGTTCCAGCATTTCCCCTGCGGACTTGCTCCTACAGCACAAACATGCTGTAACATGGTTCACCCGATAGTCTTCAGGTACCACCTGATTTCTAGAAAATTCTAGAAAATTCTCTAGAAAATCCATGTGAGCTCTGTTTCTCCTCCTGCTCACAGTTTATCTTGAACTTCACTTGGACTTTAAAGTTTCCCCCAAACATCTCAGTAAGGTCTGCAGTGTTTTCCATGCTGCCAAATTCAATATGTGCCTTTTCATGCTCATTTTAATCTTTCCACAGCACTTTACGTCGTGGGTCGTCTACTCCAACCCCACTTTCTGCATTTCCTATTTCCTTTGTAGGATCTTCTCCTCTGCAGGATTTTCTTTTTTTCTTTTTCTTTTCTTTTTATTTTTTCATATGAATTGATTTAGTAGCTACACAACATTTGGGGTATAGGCTTAGAAATATTCTGGGTGCTAATATGTCTTTTATTGGTTCTTTTTAGTTGTACATGACAGTAGAATTCATTTTGAAGTAATTGCACAAGCATGGAATATATCTTATTCTAATTAGTTCCTCATTCGGCTTTTCTTCATCTTATTGACTCTTAATATTGGAGCACCCGAGGGCCTGGTCTGGTCTCTGTCCTCTCTGTTCTGTTCTTTGTTACCCTTGCTCTCTGAGTAACCTCATCTGGTCCTGTGGATTTACATACCTGATCACCGTGGTAGCCACCAGCCAGGCACCTCCTCCTGAGTTCCAGCCAATCATCTGTTCACCATTTCTGCCATAGTATCCAGCAGACATTTCAATCCTGGTGAGTGTCAGACTGAACTCTTGAGGGTCCCCCCCGCCACTTCTTTTCAAAGTCTTCTCCATCTCTGGAAATGGCAACTCTATTTCTCAACTGCTCAGGCCAATGATTTCAGTGTTATCGTTCACTTCTCTTCTCTCACTTTTACATCCCATCCACCTGCTGATCCTGCCAGCGTGACCTTAGGAATTGAGACCACCACCATTTCTTATCACCTCTACCATCACCAACTTAGTCCCAGCTGTGACCACCCCCAGCCCTGTCTATGTAAAAGTCTCCTGCCTGGCATCCCTGCCTCTCCAGACCCTGTCCAGTCTCTTGCAGTCTACTCTCCTCTGAATAAAGGGAGCTCTCTAAAAACGATGCTTCTCTTAAAGTGGAGTTTTGACTCTCCACTCCAGAGACTTAATACTGCAGTGTAAGTGACTCAGAATAAATACTAAGTTCTTTACTACTGTCACAAGTCCCTAAATAATCTGGATAATCTGTGCCTTCTCTGTCCCCCTGCTCTGACTGACTGATCTCTTTTGCAATTACCTTCCTTTCTCACTTGCTGCAGCGACACAGGGATCCTTTCTGTTCCTTGAAGAGACCATACCCACTTCTCTCTGGGTGTTTACACTATCACTTCCGCTCTTGGAAGGCTTCTTCCTCAGGCATCTGCCTGGCTCCCTCTCCTGCCTCGCTCAGGTCTCTGCTTACCTAGGGTGAACCCCATGACCTCTCCCCCAACACTTTCATGCCCTTTCCCTGTTTTGTTATTTTTTTTTCATAGCACTTATTACCATTTTATTTTTTACGTAGAGCTGATTTTCACTGCTCTTCAAGTCTATATCTGTGAGTTCCCTACTCATTAAAATTATTTGTAACCCCCCGATCAATACTTGTGCTGCTTCTGTGATCATTGGCAGATGTTCACAGAAGCAAAATATTTGTCTCCTGATGCACATGTTCCCAGATGAGTTAGAACATAGCAACCATCTGACTTTTTTGTTTTCAGCCCTTGAACTGTGGAGAAGTGTCCTTTCCAGGGCGTAGTTCTCACACTTTTATGGTTTTGTTGTTGCTGGTGATGGTGATTTCTATGTTCAAAATGGTCCCCAAGCATAGTGCTAAAATGTCGTGAGTTTCTATTTGCGAGAAGCCTGTGGTGTGCCTTATAGACAAGTCACATGAAGCTAAGCTCAGGCTGGAGCTACAGTGCTGTTGGCCGTGAACTTAACGCTCTGAGTCAAACGTGCACATATTGGGCAAGGCGCTTTTCAACAGAAACACACATAAAACAAAATGAAAATGTGATCAGAGGCTCATGGAAACCTCTGTATTTCTTTGAAGAGCAATGATTTATTATTCACTAATTCAGTATTGGTAGCAATGTCATAGGACATAAGTACTTTGAATAAAGAGAATTCACTGGTATTATTTCTTTGTTCATTTGGGCTTCTCCAGCAGAGCTCCATGAGAACATGGACACTGTCATTTTTCCCCCCTGCATTTGGAACAATGTTTGGTCTACAGCAGCATTGGAGAGACTTTTAAAAAAAACTAATAAATTCCCTTCGGTGGTCCAAAAAAATGAGCATACATTTCTCTTCTATACATATCTATTTACAGAGTAAATAAAAAATACTATTGAAATAAGGGCACTTGCTGATAGATGAAATGTTAGAGAAGCTAAGTGTCTTGTAGTTTACACAAAAATTAAACAGAAATAAAATCTCTAATTCCTTCCTCTATCTTAATGGCTTGTTCTTACATGTGCTAGAGGAAGATGCACCAGAGGTATATGCACCTCAGTTTTGAAGCTCCTGTCATTCAAAATTTTACACGAAATGGTTTCTTGTTTGCTTTGCTTGGTTGGATAGTAGGAAGGTCTTATGCCAGGAAATTATAGGATGTAAAATTTGGGAGGGATTGCAGATTCTTGCTGGCTTGTCCTCACAAATCTTCACATCCATCACCTGTTTCCATCAACTCTTGCTTCATGGTTAGTTTCTTACATGTTTAGACAACTCCACAACTTAGAAATGTTTTCCTCATAATTAATTGAAATCTGTCACCCTAACAACTTCCAACCCAAGTTTTCTCACTTAAATGCATATACCATTTTGTCCCACTTGCCGGTGACAATTGCCCATACATGTGTGGAGAGTGATAGTTGCTCCCATGTCCTTGATTTTACATTTTTCTGGTTCTTTTAAGGGTTCCTTTCATGATAGAGCTTCCTTATTTAGGGTTTGTGTCTCAGCAGCTCAAGAGAGAATATTTAAAAAGATTTGGTTGAAGCAAGATAATAGCCTAAAACTAATTGGCCAGTGGGTAGCACTGAGGGACTTTTAGAGAACAGTTGGATCTAATTTTCCTTTTATGTTGCTTTCTGTTCTATACTGGGTAGTAATCACTGCTTCCACCTCACTGTCTCCAAGCATTCTGTAGTTTCTGGTCCAATAGTCTTGCCTGACTGGTGCCCTGGGTAATAAAGAAGAGAGAATGTGTCTACAGAGAGATGACAGCTCTTACAGGAGGCAAGATCATTAGTGAAGTGATAGAGAATTCAACAGAAGAATTTAGAGGGTATTAACAAGAGATCATGAGCGTACTGAAAATCCAGGGAAGTACTGGGGAAGCTGAGTGGGAATTTGAACAACTTAGAGGAGGAAGTTTCTTTTGGCTAATGGTATCAGAGGTCTCAGTGGCTGACTCCATTGCTCTGGACCAAGGTGAGGTAGGATATCATGGTGGAAGGGCATGGTGGAGAAACTGCCCACTCATGAAGGTTGGGAAACAGAAAGCAGGGAAAGACCCACAAGGAAAATACAGCCTTCCAGGGCGCGCCCCCAGTGATCCACCTCCTCCAGCCATGCCCCACCTGTCTACAGTTGCCACCCAATCAGTCCATTGAAGCTAGGATGGACTGATTAGGTTAGAGCTCTTGCAATCCAATCACTTCACCTCCAAACTTTCCTGCATTAACACAGGAGCTTTTGGGGGCCATCTCCTTTCCAACCATAATAGCTAGTGTACTTCCAGGACAGCCCACACCACCCTACACTGCCTTCTTTCTTTCCTATTTTACTATTCTTTTCTCTCCCTTTACTTTCCTGGGCTTACATCTTCCTAGTATAACATCAGGACTTAATTTCTTACCTAAATTTTGTTTCTGAGAAACTAGGTTAAGGAGCTGGTTTGATGTTCCATCGTAACCTAAAAATGCCCCAATAAAACAGAAATAGCTAATTATCCTTTAAAATAACTAAATTATGAAAGGCAAACCCAATATCATTAATGGTATTTAATTGTTTGATATAGCTTGAATGTAACTTAGGCCACATGTATTATACAATAAAATGATTTTTTTATGACTTCCTTGCTTATTCTCTAATAGATCCACTTGTTTTATGCCTATTTTATGGATCTTGAAATATAATTTTGCTGGTTTTAAAGATTGTGATTATGGAAGTTCATAGATGTTAGAACTTTCACATCTGTGACATAAGTTGGTCTTCAATATTTATGTTAGGTCAAACTCTGTACCTTCTCCTATTAAAATATAATTCTGGTAGGAATATAGTTTCTGTTTGTTTATGTCATAGTTTATAACACCTTTAAGATATACATAGGATAAGAAGAGGATTGCCTATCATGGTAGAAAAATGAAGAATGCAGTTACTATTATTAAAGAATTGTCTTCTTTTTGTGTATAACTTTTTGAGTAGTCCTCACAATCATTTTTATAGTTAGGGAAAATTAATCAAATCCTGATCCCCATTATTATTAACCCATTAATATGATAGCAAATCCACCTAAATCAATAGCTCCTTCTTTGCCCAAAGAACCCCCAGTATTCCCTGGGGGTTGTCTTGAGGAGAACAGTGTCTCTGTGGTGTGAACATTTGGGAAAGGCTTGACCGCCCCTCTCAGTGGGTTTTGGAGAGGGCTGGCCAATGGGTCCACGGCAGGGAAGAAAAGGGGGCAGTGGGCACCGTGTCTGTGCAGTGAAAGGGCAAAGCAGCTGAAAGAAAGGAGAGAGAATTCAAGAGGAAGAATGAAGAGATTGCAAAAGTGTGAGAGCAGGAGGGACAGCTGTGGGTGAGGAAGCCTTGCAGACTTGGCACTCTTGAGCTGTAAATAGCCTTGAAAGATCATTGGTCTCGTTTCTAGGCTCCAGGCAAGAAAATGATTATCTTCATTTTGCTTGTGGTAAACCAAGAACTTTTTCAAGTAATATGTTCAAGATTTCAAAGAAGTAGTAAGAGAGGCATGATTTTTTTCTGCCCCTTTTTTTTTTTTTTGATGCTTTCTATTGTGACATAGAAAGGTAGAAAAAAATACGTGTGCGTGTGTGTGTGTGTGTGTGTGTATTCAGGGCGCAGCTATCTATGAATCTTAGTATTTATTCTCTGAGGCTTTAACAGTAAAATCAATTCAAATCAGCAGATATTTATTTAGAATCTATAAAATACATATTTATTTAGTAAGGAGTTATGAGGTTATAAAGTAACAGAGGTGCTTATTTCCAGTCCTAGATTATCCAGGGAAGTCTTGATATAAAACACTTTTACTCACTCTCTCCTCAACTACATCTATCGCTGTCAACCTTCGTAACCGATTTTGGTTTCAAAGATGGTTAAAGTCATCTAAGCACACTCTCTGCATTTGAATCCATGTGAGGGCATCACACATGAAATGCTGAAGCATGGAAGGATTGACACAGGTGCTGGCTCCCCATCAGTGGAGAGGGTTGGTGGGTAGAAGTGGCAGGGCCTCTCCTGCACAGTCCTGAGTGTGACCAGTGCCCAGCAGTGGCTGGTTTGGGTTGCAGCTCTGGGATTTGGCTGACATCACCCTGCAGTGTAGGCCCCCAACTTTGTTAGAAGCTGCCATTGGTCTTCCAAGGAGGCTGTGCCATTTTACAGCCCCAACACACTGCTAGAGAGCTCTGCTTGCTTTACACCTTGCCAACCTTCCTATTGCCCTTATTTATAATTGTGTGCCATTCTGGCAAGGGTGCAGTGGCATCTGACTGTGGTTTTAATTTGCATTTTTCTGATGAATAGTTATATTGAGCATCTTTCTAAAGGTTTTCTGAACCATTTGTATCATTTCTTTTATGAAGGGACTATTTAAATTTTTTACTATATTTTGTTGGACTATCTGCCCTATTATTATTGATTTGTAGGAATTCTTTTTATATTCCTGATGCAAGCCCTTTGTCACAAGCCAAGAATACTTTTGGATGCAAATAAAAGAACTTGACCAATGGCGAATTAAACAATACAATATCAATTATCTGATATAACAGAACAAGTCCCAAGCCAGGCAGCTCGTGGCTTACTAAGCAGACCTGCCAACCGTTTGGCTTTTCAGGCTTGTGCTTGTGGTTGCATGATGGCTGTCACTGATGAACGATGCATAATGCATGATGAATGTCACCTGCGTTTCCAGGAGGATGAGCAGGGTAGCCAGGGAGGCCATAGGAAGAGGCACCTCTGTGACCACTTATTTCAATGTAGAATAAAATTTGGTTTTCAGAAGCACTCCCAAGCTTCCTCTTATTTCCTATTGGCCAGAATTAAGCATCCTGAATATACATACCAGTGGCAGGAAACTGGGAAAATAGCATTAGGCAGTATTTTTGTATAGCCTTAATTGGGTTAGACAATGATGATTCATGCCCTGGGGCTGGGCACATTACAGGGACATGGAGACTGTTAGTTAGAAGAGAGAAATGGCTGCTGATCAGGTACCTGACCTGTCAGCACTAAACCCCCCAAAGCTGCATGCTATCTTCAGTGCAGTGAGAGATCCTGGTAAATTCGTGAGGCCCTGATAGGTTTATGGATAAAATAAGAGGTTAGAAAACAAAATCCTTGACTTAAATGCATAAAACACTGACACTACCACCAACTCCTATTAAATATCTGATCTCAGAGAAGCACTACTGGCTTGAACAGATAAATAAGGTGTTAGTTCTGATCACATGGCTACAGTAGGAAGGCAGGACTCTAAACCACATTGTCCCAGGAAACGAGGCCAAGTGAATCTAATGGGGCTTTTGAAGGCAAATGGGGGTAAGGGTCCGGGCCTCAGGTTGGTTTCCTGAAGGCAGAGCCTGAGACAAGGTCATTTCAGGTGGTTTATTGAGAAGTGATCCCAGGAAACAGGAGCGAGACTGACATGGAAGAGGAACAGGCAGAGCCAAAGCACATTAAGAATGAGTTATCTCTGTGAGGACTGGAGTGTAATTGTGCTGAAAATCTCCATGGAGCGCCATAGAACACGTGGAGTAATGATGTGCCCCAGTGTTCTCCGTGTGTGGACCAGCTGCACTGACATGACCTTGACTATTTTATACATGCCTCCTGTCCCCCACAACCTCCTAAATTGGAATTTCTGAGGGGAATGGGGTGCAGGATATTGTACTTAAGCAAACCTATCAGATGATTCTTATGCATGACCACACTGGAGAACCACTGGTCTATTCTACAGAGACAGTGTGTACCAATCTTATTGATTGTCTCACATTCCCCTGGATGGCTAATGATGTCTTGGTGGGTCCCTCATCCCCTGTCAGAGAATCCCATGGTAGAAAGTGAGGGGTTTGGGGTGCACCTCCATGGAGGCCCATAGACACCCACCCACAGGATGCCGATTTCTGTAACAAGGGCTGAAGGGAAAGATGGGTCTGAAGAGTATATAGCACAGGAGATGTCCTAGTCAGGAGAAAAGAACAAAAACAGGCTAGTTTAGATCGTGACAGCCCCTTCAATATCCAAACTTCATGGCGAGAGCTGGGAAATTACTTTCTAAAGCATTAAACTCTCTGCAAAGAGCCCTAAGCTCCTAGAAGGAAATACTCTGTGTAATTGCGTGGGACTTCAGCGTAGCAAACATTAACAAGACACATGAGGAACGGCGGCTGTTTGTGCTGTGGTATATCCTTGAGGCAGGTGGAGTGTTTCCATCTGTTCAAAGTGGCCTCCGTGATGTCTCCCTGTTGGGATCAAGTTAAAGAGAATGGATTTCCCACTTTATTGGGAAAAGCTTCTCAGCTGCAGATATTCATCAGCCCTCCTTCAGTTTCTCTGGGAATTTAAAGCTGTGCAGTTTCCATCTCTATTTTCTTTCATACTGCCCCCAAAATACTTCTACTTCTTTGCCAGCCATTGCTTCCTTTCCAGTTTCCTTCTTTCTCCTTTGACCTAAAAAAAAGAGTCACCTGTGATCATGATATGGCTTGAACCCCATTTGACAAAAGGAGGGAAAATTTGCTGTTGAAGTTGGAATGAACATGGCCTTAGGCCTGCGGTGGAGAGGCTCCTCCTACCAGGCCTCTGGAAGTGACATTTGATTTGACACATAGAATTGTAGGTGCTTGTTCAGATCTATTGCAAGGTGGAAGAGACAGGAGCATGGAAATGCAAAGATTGCGAGAGTGAACATATTTGTAGACTCTTTCTGTTGTGGGCGGGAGGTACTTTAAACCTCAATTGAAAGATTTCAGTCATTGCATGGATTTTGAGAGTCTGGGAAGAGGACTTCCTTGTTTCCCACCTGAGGTCTTCTGTTCATTCCAGGACATGTGCCCTAAAAACAGCCATGCATGGTGATGATGTCTAGTGGCTTCCTGCCACCAGGGACTCAAAGTGTCCATCACATACCCCTGCCTGGACTTTTGTGTCTGAGAAACCCAAAGTGGCACACTCTCAGTCATAATCCTGGGAGCTCCAAATTCTTCAGTTTCTTCTAGTTGTCCCTTTTTGACTTTTGACAGTGGCATTTGTGCATACTTAAGGCTCTGTGTGATTCTTTGTTCTGGTTCAGATGAAGACCTTCTGCTCCATGGCTCTGGCCCCAGAAAGCTTTGCTCATCTTCAGCACCTTTGGGAATTTATTCTTGGGGAGGGAGGGATCCAGAACTTAAGCAGGACAGTCTTTCATCAACAAATATTCACTGAGTCATACCATGCTTCAAACACCCATTAGTTGTTAAGAGTACAAAGAGGAACAGGATGTAGTTGCAGCTCAGAAATATTAGAAAGTAGTAGGCCTGCCCAAGTACCAATGAATGGATCATGGAAGATGATACAGTGGAGGAGGCAGCATGGTGTTCTTGGTGCTCAGACAAAAGTATTTATTCTTCTTGGGAAAAGAGAGAAAGGAAAATTTCACAGTGAAGGCAAAAATTGAGCTGGGTTTTGAAGGATGAGTAGGAGTTTGCTGCTTGAACCACAAGAGTACATTTTCCAGAAAGGCACATTAAGTGGGTAGTGTCTTTGGGTAACACCCAGGAATCCATCAGGGTTGCAGGACACTGTGATTCTGAGGGATAGCAGTCAGGGAGAACTGCACTGGAGGGTGAGCCAGAGGACAGGGACCAAACTTCTTTCTCCCAACTCTGAGATCCTTAGTGACTTAGGAGGTGTCATGAATATTGAGAAATCCAGGCCCTTGGAATATTGAGGAGGGGAAAAGAGGTGAAGAGTACACACCATAAGCATCACATATAGTTTTAGATATTTTGACAGAGTGGAAGGAAAATGGGTGCTTGTTTTTAGGAAAAGTATCCAAAGGAACTCTCTCCTCCCCTTTTTAATAAAAGAATTTAGAGGAAGATTTGCGAGAAAGGAAGATAATTCAGTGTTCAAGGTTCCAGGAGACAAGGAAGAAAATTGGATTGAGCTTAAGGGCCAGTCTTAGAAAGGACCAGGAAATAGTTCCCTTGGATATTGGGGGAGAGAAAAATGTTGTTGATGAATTAGCTTATAGGGCTGGAGGGGAGGGTGGAAGGAAAGGGAGGGAGTTCACGCCTCCTTCCTTCTGTTATTTGGAAGAGGAATCAAAGACACGTGGTGTGAGAGAGTGGTAGAGAGTGTTAGCCTTTTTGGTCTGCTGCTCGCTCGCTCTTCAGTAAAAGAATGGGGTCTGTGTAAGGCAAAGCATGAATTTTAAAATCCCAGGCCCTCTGCAGCCTGAGCATCGCAGTGGATCTTTGGGAGCACGAGGGGGCTGGACTAAGGAGATCTGTCTGTTTTCCTTGGGTTTCCACCTCCCTTTGGGATGCCCCTGCATCCATGCCTGCCTCCCTGTCTTCCTGGCTTCTAGGGAGCATGCACCATCTCCAGAGCTCAGTGGGAGCAGAGGTAAACCCCATTCTCCCCATTCTCTTCATCACAACTGAGGCAAGCCAGAGTTTTTAAAATGGACCACTCACAAGGGAAACCTGAGCTGGGAAAATATTGCAAAATTCAGATCTCCGAAATTTCCTGTATGTTGCTCACTTACAGGCTCCCAAATCCTATCCTGGTAAAACCGAGTCCAGTGCAGTCTGGTTTCTAAGGCTGCCCTCCTCTGGACTCCAGCTTTCCTCCACCAAGATTTCCCACCAAGCAGGTCCTGCTGCCTGGACCCCCTGAGGAACTCACCCTGCTGCTTTCCCTTAAAATAAAACTACTACCCAGATACCAGGAACTGCAATGAAGAGAACTTACCTGGGAATCCAAGCATTGCCCTTTCTAAGCAATGCAGTTATTCTAAATGGATTGACAAATGGCTTCTCTATTTTAAATCTACCATTATAATAATTCAAGTTTAGTTTTATAGTCTTCTTCCTCCAGGCTGTGATTGATCAGTCTTTGATTCCATGGTTGTTCAGTTTGACAGATATGTTTTGGCAAGCAATTGGCTTTTTTGAATAATTGTTGCAAAAATGTAAATTATCCATCTCATTTTAAAATTCTATGTAGTAAGTAAATGACTGAACTGGACTGCAACTCAGATCTGGCTCCAAGTTTGGTTTAAAGTTTAGTTAGATAGAAAGTGCTACCCAAAGAAATGACCAGAGCTAGCAGCGATTATTGACAGTGTTCCAGGTAACTTTGAGGGGGTCAGTGTCTTCACAGCCCCTTCCCAGTGAGAATTCACATATTTTAGCCTTTCTCTCAAGAAGAGAGGCACTCAGCTGTAACTGGTGCTTTCCTGTGGGTTACCAGGATGTCTTTAATCTACAATTATAGTGTGAATGTAAAATCGTATGCCTCCTCCCTTCAAAAATAGTATTAATATGGCTTCAATGCATCCTCCTCTCCCTTAGTGTGTTCAGTAACAGTGTTTTCCCTTGCAGAAATCACAGAGTGTGATTAAGAAGTAAATTCAGTTTCCTTTTCAGCATCTCAGCCCAGGAACAAGATTTCTAGCAACACATTGCTTTTACTTAGATTCCAGCTGATAGAACATTTTGCAGATTTTGTGGATTTAGAGAGCACATAATTTTTATGCTGAAGGTTTCCTGTGAGTGTGTGGAGTTGAGTCTGTCCCTGGGATGTGGGAAGAAGAGCTTCTACTGTGAGACACTCAGATACCACGGGACAGTCCTCACACTGTCCAGGACATGAAGATATCAGGAGTCCTAGATCCTATTGGCAAAATTTCACCCTCTGTGCTCTGATCCCTAGGAGAACAAAGGGATGACCTCAGCCTTCTGGGAATGTGAGACCTGTCCTGGAGAGCACAGGGTGATGTGTTTCCACAGAGTCTAGGTGACGTCAGTAGTCCTGGGCTTGTTCAGGAATTGCAGGCAGGGTCCTGCTCATTCATTTCCTCATCAGGACTTACTCCCTCTGGGAAGCCAAGTCAGAGGTTCCGTAGAGTAGGCAAGGAGGGTGGGACTAGGGTCTGTGGGAGGAACAGGGCTAAACTTCCTCTTGGCTGAAGGCTGTAATGAACACTTAGGGCCTAAGAGCAGATTGGAGGGATGGAGGTCAGAATGGGAAAGACACCTTTTTGGGTTGCTGCTCTCCTGTGTCGGAGGAGGGAAAAGCATCACCACCTTCAGCACCTCAGCTGTTACTGTAATTCTATGATAGCTTTATTTAAGCAGTAAAGTTACTTTTGAGTCACTTTCGTTTAATATCTTAAAAAACATTCTATATTTAAGCACCATTTACATCAATGTTATAAGTCTCACAATTTTTTGTTTTCAAACTGGAGGATCCTCTTAAAAATATTCACTAAGGGCTGGGGCTGGGGCTCAGTGGTGGAGTGGTTGCCTAGCCTGTGTGAGGCACGGGGTCTGATTCTTGGCACCCATATAAATAAATAAAATAAAGGTGTCATGTTCCTCTACAATAAAAAATATTAAAAAATATTCACTAAGATAAATAACCCTAACCTTTTTTTTTTCTTTTGGTATCATTGTTTAAATAGTTTAAAAAATATTTCAGACAAGTTTTGAAGCTCTGAAAGCTTGGATCCAAGGAAGAGAGAAAGCACTAGAGATCAAGGAGGGGGAAAGCAGGAAGAAGGAACAAAGCAGGCAGTGACATGGTACACACAAGATCAGTAGCAAGGGTCCTGTGGCTAGGGTGGGTTTTCACACTGTGTGGCTCTCAGGAGGCAGTGTTCATGGAAAAAAAAAATTCTGTGCTCTAAGTATGTTGATTGTATCTTTTATTAACTGGTTTTGTGACCAATTTGTCTGCATTTTAACTTCTTTATTTGTGAAATGATGGAGCTTGACTGTCTGACCACAAGAATCCTTTCTCCTCTCATCTGCTAGAAATCTGGATAATTTTGCTTACTTTGCATTTAAAATAACAACATACATGTTGAGGTCTTATACTTAATTTAACTTCATATTTAAGAAAACTTTTATTTAATTCCTTAATTTGATTTTGGTTGCATAACACCTCTTAGTTCAGGTTGATGTTTTGATTTTTTTAGGGCCCTCTGTATAAACTGCACTGACTGAGAATGACCTTCTGTGAGCACGGAGGTGGATCTGTGGTCATTATTAGCTGCTGTGGGCTTCCTTCAAGCAAGTCAGACAGTCTAAGGACAAAACCACCATGTTCTAGTTTGGTTTTTGTGTTAGGTACCAATTCCTATAACTCACCTTCTGTGACACTGAGGACCAGGACAGTCAGACACCTGTTCTTTCCCATGCTCTGCCTTAACTTGTGAAGGCCCTGCAAGGGGACTTGAGTGTTTCTTCCTAGAGGAGAGGCATTAGGTTGCAAAATGAATCAATCACCAGATTTACTTTGGGACATGTACCCCACCCTAGGGAAAGTAGTGCCAAATGCTCTTCCAGTGCCCCAAAGCCAGGGAGGCCTCTTCTATAAGTGTGGTCCTCAGGATCACGTAGTGGAGAGACTTTGGTTGGAAGTCAGGTCAAGTTCCTGGCCTACTTAATGGATCATTATGAAAAATTTTCCAGCCATACCTAAGCCCCAACTTTTTCTCCCACCATGTCAACAAGGAAGTTGTTTTTTTCTTACTAGGGCCACATTTCCCAAGGAGTGTTACACTTGTTACAAGAAGAAAGGGTTTCATGGTAAAATGGTTTGGGAAAGAGTGCATGAAATAAGGTTAATAGTTTTGTTAAATAAGAACTTCTTGTGGTTTCTACGTTGTGTATGTACTTTTGATCTAATAAGTGAATATGAAGTGAAGCTTTCCCCAAATTGATTTCAAACTGCTACTTTTTTTTTTTCAAGAGGTTGTTAGGGCAGGACTACTGGTTGCCAAAGTTCTTTCAGCTTTATGAATCCTTTAGTAAAAGATCATGCACGAATCATTTTAGAGGAAGGGTTCCAATGTCTATCAAACGCTGATATCCCGCAGGGCTCAAGACCCAAGATCCACATCCTGTATGAAGTCACTCTTTAATTCAGAGTTTTCCAACCTTTGACTCCACTCCATGGAGAGCACATTGTCATGGCCAACCAAAAAGGAAATTACCAGAGAGAGAGAGCTTCTGAATAATTGGATGCAGTGTCCTTGATTTACTGACTCCCCCGCCTGCATGCAGTGATGCTTTAGTCTCCAATTTCTCAAGTCCAACATTGTAAAAAAAGGGCCATACCTGAAAATCTAAAATGTGAGGCCTAAGAAGGAGAGGGGAACTCTTCAGATAATCAGGAGAATTCTTTGTGTTACAAAATGATTCCTCCCAGGTTTCATTTTGAGAAGAATGGAAGTTGGTTTTGCAATTATTTCTCTAAGTTCTGTAGTCTTTCGTTGCTAGCATTTTAGTAACTTTAGCGTTTACAAGTACTTTCTGTCAAGCCCCTGTCTGCCCTCCCATTGAGACAGGACCTGATTCCCTTCCCTTTCTCCAGGAGCACTGGGCTTGATTGAGGTATCTCTTAGGGATGTCAGGCTGCTTCCTCCTTCACTCTGCCTCTGGCCTCCTCCAAAGACCCCCTGCTGGGCAAGGAGGACTTTCCCACCAGCAGGGGACCACTGTTCAGGGGCAGTCAGCTTCCCCTACAACCTCCTTGTTCTTCTCCCAATGATGTTTGCAGCTTGGGACTTATTTATTTTTCAGATACTATCATCTGTAATTGAAAACCTTTAGAAATCCATTTTTTATCATGCCTCTGGAATGAACATATGTTCTATTTTGCCAGCTGTCCAAGTTGCTAAGACTTTCCCCTGCTGGTTGGGAAAACAGGTTCTCCTTTAGACAGCTCCAATGAATCAAGATGTACACAAACTTGATTTTAAAGGTGTTTCCTGCCTTGTTAATCCAGTCATTGTAAGACAAAGGCACCGTTGGATCGTTTCTATGTTGGCAATAAGCATTAGCTTTCTTCTAAGGGTGATTTGCCACTTCAGGCATGATTAGGCCACTTAAACACTTTTCTTTGCTAGTCAATGGACTGGGAAGTCTTTACCCTTATCAGGAGTGATGTGGTTCAAAGAAAACCTCAGCTCTAAAAGGGGGTGCATTTCAGCAAGGTAGATCCTAGCAGGTTGCTGGATCTTTTAATCAGCCTGCTTTACGGAACCCCTAGAAGTTCATCATCTCTAAACACTCCTTCCCTTCCTCATTAAGTGGAATTTGGTTTGATGTCCTTACTTTTTAATTTTTTTGGTAGGGGGTGCTTTGGATGGATATGCAATGTCCTTTTATAAATTTATAAAACACCAGATCCTGAGAAGGAAAGCTATTTGAGGAAAGAGAATGCAATATGTGGTTGGGGGTGAATGAGAGGAGACCCAGACATCGTGGCACCCCATCCACCCATGTGGTGTAGCTCAGGTCCAGGGAGACAGATGCGGGGAGATGAGGGTGCTAGCTAATTTCTCCTTTGACAGTGAAGCACAGTGAGGGGACCTGGGAGAAGGGATTCCCTTCGTGGTCTGCTTTGATGCCATGGGGCTAGGCCAACTCACTTCTGATACGGTGAAGTAAAGACACATCCCTGCCTCGCTTGGATCGCACAAAATGTTTTCATGAATGTATAAAAACAGGCAGTGGGGAGATTCCCCTGAGATAATAGATTTGGAAATTACAGGTTCTGATAATTAACTGAGCAAAGGCAAAGGACAAGGATTCTTTCCTTTGCTGTTTTCTTTCCATAGTCTGTTTGACTTACATGAAAAGAACATAGGTATTAGAATTGGACCTGCTAGTTTTGAATTCTGGTTCTGCTGATCACTCTTCATCTATGAAATAGTGACATCTCTTCCATGAGGTTATCAGGATGACTTGAAAAATTCTACCCCTTTTAGCATTTCTGTAGTTGTAACATGCAGTTTTTTCCTGATCTCTCCTCACCTTTGTGTGTTCTGATGGCAATGAAGCTCTGTCAGCTCTTACGCAGGTCATTTACAGCACCTAGATGTTAGGTTGTTGATTCATAGGGGAGTACTGATTTGTGACATTTCCATGTTTCTGACCAGTCTTTCTTCGCTGTCTGGCATATAAAATTATCTCGTCATGTAATCTTTTTGAAGACATTGTTAGCTACAATCAGCAATCCTAATGTTAATTAAAATGGAACAGCAAGTTAAAACCACAAGACACCACCACTACACCCACCAGAATGTAAAAACAAAAGCAAACACAGACTCCCCTCTAAACACATACACAATGAAAAGCAACTACCAAACAAACAAAAGATAAAAACAGATCTGACAACACATTGGCAAGGATGTGGAACAGCTGGAATTCACATACATTGTTGGTGGGAGTTGAATTGGCACGACCGTTTTGGAAAATTGTTACATAGTGCTAAGGAAGCTGAACATACAACTGGTGACCCATAAATCAGTACATAAATCCACCAAATATACCATGATGCTCTTAGCAGTTTTACTTATGATAAGCATAAACTGGTAACAATCCGATGTTCATTAGTAGCAGAATGGTTAAGTAAATTGTGGTGTATCCATGTAATGGAATACTACACAGCAGTGAAGGGGGACATCGGAGGGCTTCTTGATGCTGGTGATGTTTTATATCTTGATCTGGGAATTGGTTATGTTTATTTTAATAAAACTGATAAAGCTGCACAATTAAGGTCTTTGCATAAATGTACTATGTGAGTGAACGCTAAGTAATCACCATTTTTTATTTAAAAAAAATTCAGTGTCAAATGGCAAGAAAATTTCTTCAGAACATAATTAAGAGACACATCATGAATTCAGAAATCCTACAATACAGACAAAAGAAAATGCTGCTTATAATTCAGTACTCATGTAGTCACGCATTTATGTTTTCTTTGAGTTATAATTCATAAATAAAATGAAAAGACACAAAATGTATAATTCAGTAAATGTTGATTCACATATACATCCAGGTAGTCAGAACCCCAACCACGATAGGGGTCACTTCTGTTTCTGCTTCAAATTTCTCTGTGCTTCTTTCCAGGCAATAGCCCTCTTCCAGTCCCTAGAGAAAATCATCTGTCCTTAATTATATCACATTGGGCAGTTGTGCTTGTCTTTGGACATCATTTAAATAGAGTAATGCAGTTTACATATATATAGTTTCTTTCACTTATCAGGTTTTTGATATTCAGCCCAGTTGTTGAATGCACTGCTAATTATTTTTTATTAATATGCCACAATTTAATTATCCATTTCTCTGTTGTTGGATTTTTGGGGTTGTTTCCAGTTTGGAGTTATTCTGAAGAAAGCAGCTCAAAATTCTTGCATAGGTTTTTCTTAGAATATGTGGCCTAAGAAATCTTTATTTATGTTCAGGTTATATAGTTTCTTACATTTTCTTTTAGAAAATTTTAGACAAATTTTTCCTTTTTATGTTTATGACAATGACCTTTCACATTTGCTTTTATGCATAGTGTAACATGAAGGTTCTTCTTTATTTCTGGTCATCCAGTTAGTCCAGCCCCATTTGTTGAGCAGAACCTTTTCTATCCCCATTGGATTATTTGGCCATCACCTTTTGAAAATCAACCATGTATATATATGTAGGTCTGTTTCTGAACTTTCTATTCTGTTCTGCTGTTCTCTGCACTTATTTTTATGCCAATAACACACTGTCTTAATTACTTTCACTTTAAGTCTTGAAATCATGTAGTGGATATTCATTCATTTATCTTTAGCTGATACTAATGCATTTACAAACTTCTTTACAGGGGAAAAGCTGCATCTTGTGTCCTAGATGGTAAGTTGATTTCATGTTTGATTAGAAATAATCAGATTTTAGAAACATTTCAGAGTGATGTATCTTAAAATGCAGAGGTATTTCTGCTATACAATACAATTTTTTTTTCTTCTGCTACCAAGGATTGAATCCAGAGGTGCTTAACCACTGACCTATATCCCAGCTCCCTCCCACCCCTGCTTTTTCTCTTTTTTGTGATGCTGGGGATTGAACCCATGGCCTTGTGCTAGTGAGGCAAGCACTCTACCAACTGAGCTATATCCCCAGTACCTGGCCCTTTTTAATTTTTTTTTTTTTTTTTAAAATTTTGAGATGGGGTCTTGCTAAGTTGCTGAGGATGGCTTTGAATTCTTGATCCTCCTGGCTCAGCCTTCCAAGCCAATGGGATTACAGGCATATGCCACAGAGCCGAGCTACAATACAATTTTAATACTGCTCATCAAATGAATTGCTTATGGCTTTATTGATATTTCGGCCCTTATTATGAGGACACTTCTGATTACCTTGGAAAGATTTTTCCAGCTGATTAATAAAACCTGGGGTTGGGGGCAAAGTAACAAAGTCTCTGCTGCTCTTGATGATGCCATGGAGGGCTGTGAAACCTGGAACTGTCAGCATCTGATAATCATGAGGTGGTTTACACTGCACCCAGAGTGCAGAGAAGAAAGAAAACTGAGTCCTCAAAGAAATGATGGATTTAAATGCATGTCCTAATCCATCTCCAGCCTTCCAGTTATGGGAGCTCAGACCTTTTGTTCATTGTTCAAACCATTTGAACTGGGTTTTCTTTTACTTGCTTCCTAAAGCATGCCATCTGATAAGATCACATTGCATTTTAGCACCTCTTTGATGGGCTAATTCTTCATAGTGAGAATATTAAATAAACAAGGCGTTAGGTTAGGAATCAGTGTGTGAGCCAAGGTGTAATTTATTGATGAACTTTAGTCACGGGGATATATGATTCTAAAATGGAGGAAGCCACATAACTTTATAAAGTATGATCAAAATTGGGTGAAGTTTATAGTGCTGTGTCTTGGGTCATAGCTGCCTATGACCCACGTAGCTGCAGATGAATTGAGAAAGGTTTGGAGATCAAGTGAAACAAGAGCAACTACAGACACTGGAAGCCCAGAATCATGTTTCTTTGCCTGAGGAACCTCTTCAAGTTGAGGAAGGCTGAGTTTGCAAGGGAGGCCAAGTGCTCATGGGCTGAGGGACACGAGAGCAAGGTGGGACCAGACAGTGGCATAGGAGGGGCTTACGCAGTGTAGGCAAGTTGGGGCTCAGAGCTGCTTTTGCAAAGAACGTTTTCCATCAGTCATTCACATCCAAGTATACAGGTGGGAGTTAAGTTTCTAGCTCTGGTGCTGGGACTAGGGCCAGGCCTGTTTTCCTGCCTTGGGCTGAGAAACCCATGGTCATTAAAAGCAAACCAACCTCAAAATCTATAGCTACTTTATTTTTAAATGAAGTCATTATTTCAAGTCAAAAGTGCATAAAGAATTTCTGAAGAGTTTCCAAGGCAGAGAATTTCAATTCTGGTCGGTTTGAGAACAGAAGGAGTTTTTCAGTTTTCAATTTCATCGGAGGTGATGCTCCATAATTTGAACTTCTGATGCTGAAAATTGAACCGAAAATGAGACTCTTCTGTAGTTCAGCCCCTGCTGCCTTGTTGACATTATTATGATTACTTCTACGTTATCCTGTCCAGGTTGGAGATGGAAGGAGGCTCTGTCCTGGCCTTGGAGGTTCATGGTCACAATCCCAGGAAACATCTTTTTGGAAAAACCTGTGCATGGCGGGGAATAGGGTCTTCCACTGATTTGAATCATGGTATTTTCTACACCCAAGCACAGGGTCCTTTTTTGCTGATTTTATGCATTTTTATTCTTCTAATGGGGAAGGGTTCAGCATGCTATGGAAGGACCAGCTGCAGGGAGTTCACAGATTCAATTTCTTGGTTCCCTTTAAGAACTGTGAACAGGCAGGGCTGGAAGTTTACTGGGAGACTGTCTTTCTTGCTAACATGTCAATCTGGTACTCCTCTTGATTCATTCATTTACATATTTACAGGAGACTCTGGAAAAATAATGTGAAAAACCAGTAGCTTGCAACTCATGTTTAACCCACCATGAGATAAATTGAGGTTTATTGTGATTGTTTTAATAATGCATCTCCCACACATTTGAAAAAGGAAAAAGACTTGTGCTTTCCTGTGTGTTTGGGTGGAAGGATGTGGCCCTCAGAATAAAACTTTTCCTGCTATCCTTGAGCACATTTGTTTACATAAAAAATACTGTCAGCTTTACAAATAAATTCAGGCCTGCATCTAGCTCATCATAGAGAATTGTACAAAAAGCCTTTAGTCCTAAAGTGTACGTGGGTCATATGGAAGTAGGGGGTAGGATCATTGCTCAGAGCACATTCATGGCACATTGCTGTAGCCATTGGTGGAATAGCAAGTGAGGTCATAACATGCCACATATTGATAACATTGAATGCTAAATCATTTCCCCCTTATTGTAAATGTGGGGGCATTTCTGATTGAAATGCGTTCTCTAATAGGAAGTGGGATTTATTGTTCAATATTATTGTGTGACATATTTAAAAACATTGAATCATAAGTTCTATGGCCTTTTCTCTACTCCACCTTTGGGGAAATACTAAGTTGTTTTTATAACTCATTTTATACGACGGGATAATGGAGGGAAAAGCAAATAGAAAAAAAAACTCAGCTATTATTGAGGGAGGGGGGTTCAGAAGAGGATGCTGTTCTTTAAGAGGGTTTGTGGGAGAGAAAAGAGATTCCGGAGGAACAGTAGCCACATAGAGTGGGACTCTGAGGACATAAATGGGGAAAATATCATGTTTAGTATGTTTTCCTTTGTGCCAGGCAATTTATTTTTACTTTTTAAATCTTCAGAAAAGATCCAATCAAAATTTCCTTTTGCTGCTGAGAACAGCAGGAGATGGCCTAGTTTTTTTATGTATATGAATATTTATTCTGCTTCATACAAAAATGTTTCTTTCACTTGTCTTTCAAGCTTCCAGATCAATTATTGAAAAAAGTTTTTCCATTATTCCCTGTTCTTGTGCTACTGTGTGGCAGAGATCTGGGGCCTAGTGATGGTCTGGACAAGGGCCTGTAGCCCAGATCTGGCCAATGAGATATGAGATAATCCTATTGAAGTCTCTGGGCAAGTGTCCCCCTGATAAAAGGGTCATCTGCAATGAGGAGGGCTCTTTCTGAGCCCCTTTGCTTCTGCTTTGTAATGGCATTGCAATAGTTCATGACCATGAAGTGTCCCCCTAGGGGAAGAAAGAATGGATAGACTTGGTCCTTTACGACCCTGTTGGGCATTGAACTCTGCCTTGGGACTAAGGGTTCAAGCCTTCCAAGTGCTGTTTCCAAGTGGTACATGTCTGTTTTTCCTTGCTTTTGTTAATCAGTAATACATACCCTCGTGGTTGAGCCATTGGTATTTAAATCTGACTTGCAGCCAAAGGCATTTCTAACTGGCACGAAATACATTTAAAACTTCTGCCATTCATAAGGTGCATTCCAAACAAAACAGAAATAAATTGGAAGCTGGAGTTTGTAGAACACTGCCACTGTCATCTGTAGCATCTGATTTCCAAGGTCTGTTCCTCAGAACCATGTGGCTCCATTGATTGACTTCATAACAGGCAAATGTCAAAATTGAACTCAAAGTATAAATTTTAATTAGCAAAATTTAGCAATTTGTCTGTTTTACATTTTGGTATTCCAATTAAGATTTCATTCGAAACAGCTAAACCAACTAAAAATCATGGCAAAAGTCAAAAGGAAGCAGGGTATGTGGATGTTTGTGTACGTGTGCATAGACTAATCACCGCATTCATCTCATCATTTGCATTTATCTTTACTTTTTAGTTTTATTTTTGCAGTGCTGGTGATCGAACCCAGGGCCTCGTGCGTGCTAGACAGGCTCTCTACCTCTGAGCTGTGCCCCCAGCCTACGCTAAACCCCTCCTAGGTGCCATCCACTGCTGTAGAGGCTGGAGATTGAAAGCCAACCTCTTTGCTTCTCCATTTTGGTGAGAGGTACCACAATTCAACCAGATACTCAGGATGAAAACCATGATGGCTTCCTTGAATCCCACCTTTCTACACATCCTGCATGTGATCCATCAGCAAATCATCTGGGGTCTACCATCACAGCACGACCTAATTCCCCTCTCTCATCACCTTCTCCCTGACTCTCACCCTACCTCGAGACACCACCATTCCCACACTTATCCTCTCCATACTTTCTTCTTCATATGGTCACAAGAATGTATTAAAAAAATAGCCAGGTGCAGTGATGCATGCCTGTAATCCCAGGAGGCTGAGGCAGGAGGATTGCGAGTTCAAAGTCAGCCTCATCAACAGTGAGACACTAAGCAACTCAGTGAGACCCTGTCTCTAAATAAAATACAAAATAGGACTGGGGATGTGGATCAGTGGTCAAGTACCCCTGAATTCAATCCCTACCACCTGGCCCAAAAAAGGGAGGGGGTCATGGTATTTTTTTTTAGCTTTTCCATGGCTTTATATTACTAATTTTAAAAACAGATGCAAAGTCCCATCCTTAGCGTATACACTTTCTTTATGATGTAGCACCAAATGCTTCTCGAATCACGTCCTCCCCTGCTATTCCTCATTCCATCCAGTCCAGGTGTTCCAGCCTCCTCGCTGATGGCTGTGTGCACCAGGAGCATTCCTTCCTGAGTAACCCTGCACTGGCCTCCCTCCATTCAGGTCTCTGCTGTCACCCAAGGGGGTCTTCCTCTGAGTGCCTGCTGTCTTCTCTGGCTCCTTACACTGTATGCTGTAGCCCCTCCACTAGTTTGGAGTCCTTCCCCTGCATTTGAGCATTAGCTCCACCAGGGCACAAACTCTGCCATTTGGATGAATCTGCAGGGTGATGAATGACCTATGAACAAGATGCACTCTTCTCTCTGGTCTGGTTCTGCCCTTACTGGCGATGTCTTCTGGGCCCGTTTTTTTACTCTGTGTCTCCCTGTTTGCATCTGTGAAATAAAGGGAAATTTCAGGCCTTGAGATTTTTCAGGGCATCCTGTTGTCTTCGTCCATCCTCCCTGCTCGGGTGGCTTCTGACTTTGTGCATTCGGCCAGCCTGTTGTAAGGCAGGATAGGAAGCTGGCCTAGGTGCAGGTGCTGAGTAGTGCAGGCATCTCTCTCCTGATCCTTACAAAGAGAGCCCAGCTCGGGCAGCCAAGGGCAAGCAGGCTGGGAAGTCAGCACAGTCTTCTGCTGGACCATCCTTCACCACCCTCCTGCCCCTGCTGACCTGTTCCTCCCAGGAACAGAATGGAATCCTGATGCCCTTACGCTCTCATCCTAGGAGAAGGGCTTAGAAAACTGAGCTCATTCTTAAGGACCCAGGACAGACAGTATTTACTTATTTTTCAGGCATTTTTTTGTGGATTTGTGAGAAAAGCAGTGTCTTTGGTCTCTAAAGCCATGCACATCTCTTTCCATCACTGGCTCTTTCATAGCTGTGTGAGTTTGGATGGGCGTCTCTACCTCTCTGAGTCTCAGTTCTTTCACTGGTAAAATGTGACTGCTAAGACCCATCTGTGTCACTGTGATGACTGTTAAATGAAATGGTGCATGAAAGGTACCTACCACGGTGCACATAGCAGAGTTCCAAAGAAAATGACTGCAGAGAGGAGGAGGAGGTGGAGAGCACCATGATATTGTGGCCCACTTTGCCTCTCTAGCAGCCTTTAAATTCACTCTGTGTGCCATTTCTGTTTAAATCAGTGACCAGTTTTGCTTATAAGCATGGATGGGGAACTGCTAGAAATGAGGCTGAGCTAAATAGAGAGCAATAGCTAAAAACTTCAATGCATTCAGGTGCCAGGACCCACTTCAGCAGAGCCTGCAGCCTGTGTAGTGAGCAGTGCTGATGCTGTGGGACTGGAGAAGCTGGAGAGGCTACAGCTGGGCTTCTTCCTCCCCACTATCCAAAGGATCTACCTTCCAGGCTGGGGAGAGCTGCAGGATGGGGGCTGACCTGGACTGCATGTCCGAAAGCTCTAATTGTCCCTCCTCCTCACAGCTGACTCCCCGCCCTTCCTGGCAGCAGGGGCGAGGTGAGGTGGGAGGCCAGCTTACTCCTGGATGGTGACGTGTGTCAGGCACTGAGCAATGGGACAGAATGAGTGCTCAGTTCTTCTTCACCTTTCAAGGTTAGAGCTCCTGCACAGGAATGTGTGTCCAGGGATGTGGTGGTGGTGGAGGAAGAGGCTAGGCCTGGAGACGGAGGAGTCCTGTCAATACCTCTGCTTGATGACGGAGTGTGTCAGCAGAGGAAAACCTGTTTTCAGAGGCTGGGAATCTGTAGCTCCTGTCTGTCAGTGGGCAAAGTCATCTTGTTTACCTGGCAGAATCAGTTTTAGAGCCCATGGCAACAAAGGTTTTAGGGGTGAGTTACTCTAAGCTATTTAATTCAGACCAAGCATCAGGAAGCCCCTGGCTGTCCCAAAAAAGGGGAGCCTGTTTTGAAGCCAAAATGAGGGGTCTGGATTCCAGCCCAAGGAGAAGTGGCAGAAAGGAGCCTAACAAAACCATCTCATTTCTACCTCAGGATCTTTGCATGTGTTCTCCTAGGAATGCTTTCCCTCCTAATTCTGCATGGCTTCCTCTTCCCTTCACTCAGGTCTTGCCCTTGGGACACCTTACCAGTGAGGCTAGATTGGAGCCCCTCTCTCCAAATATCAAATACCCCTCTTCCATCCTACCTCCTGTAGGTCTCCAAGTGTTTACTTGGTGTGTTCAACATGCCTCTGAGGTTCAAAGTCAGTATTTGGTAAATGGAAGAACAAAATTCTCCTTTAGGAATTTCTCCATTCATGAATACATCTGCTTGGCAGTCTGTTTCCAGAGTATCTGATAGCAGTCTGAATTCAGGGTCAATAGCAATACCTAACAATTGATTGGCTGAAGCTTTCATTTGGCACAAGGGACAATGCTAAGATGCCCTGACTGGTGAGAACTGCTCCTGAGGTGACCTCCTGTTGTTTATCATAAGGTGTTTAAGGATATCCCTTTGAGACCCATCATGTGGTTAAATGTAGGAATTTTTGTAAAGTAATTCATTTCGTGTGAAAGGAACCACAATTATCATTTTCTTTTTATTTGAGTCTTGTGCCAGCAAAACGATGAAGCCCATCATTAGTGGGACAAGATTCACTTATTTTTGCAAGAAACATATGGCAACCCTAGGTGGAGTGGGAACTTCTTGCTTTAACCACCCATGTGTATTTTTAATTAAAGAATTTAAAAAAGAAAAGCTGTGGAAATGTTAATTGCTGTGACTGTGTCTTACCAGAGGGGGGCAGTTTCTAGGTCATTAAAGTAATCCCCGTGAGACTCTTCTGGCTTGGAAGAGAAGAAAAGCAGCCACTGGCCACCACCAGGTCTTTCATGGGCCAGTTATGAAGCCGCGGCTGGCTGAGCGCAGAGGTTAGTACTGCTAGTCTCGTTCACTGACTCACAAAATTTATGCTGATCACCCTGCATGCTGAAAATCGTCTCGGATTGGGGATCTGGAAAAGACAAACATCCTGTCCTCATCAGTCTTTCCTTCCAGTCAGGGAGACCCAGAAGATCAAAATAAGGGAGTTAAACAATATGTTAGAAGGTGACGCCTGTTGCAGGGGAGGGGATGGGGTTTAAAATGTGGCCCTCAGGTGACATTTGCACAAAGGCTAAAGGAGATTAGGGGAGAGCAAGAGGAGGGACACACCAAGGGGAAGGAGTGGACAGTGGAAGGTGCTGGTACGTTGGAAAATATGCAAGAGACCAGTGTGGCTGGACCTTTGCCGGCCAGTGAGGCATGGGGTAGGACAGGAGCCAGGCATGGAGGGGTGTCCAGTGGAGGACCTCTGTGCTTCTCTCTGGGAGAAACTTGAAGCCAGCGCAGGGTTTCACCATCTGATGCACAGTTTGAAAGGATTCCTGGACTGAATCATTTGGCAGCCCTGTGTTAGTTTGGTCCAAATATTCAGATCCAAAAAAGGACCTGCAGGCAGGTTGGCTGTAGGTGACTCGGCGACTCGAGCTCAGATCCCTGTGTGTGTTACTAATGACCACCACAACTTAAAGCTTCTGTTGTTTTACTCTCAGGAATGTCAAAGGTCAAAACTTGGGGGAAAGGGTTAGAAGCTCTCGGGTTATTTTCCCTCCCAAGGTCAAGATTCTTCATCCCACCCCTTTCTTTACTTCCCTGATTGAAGAGAAACAGTAGAACTGGGAAGTGGGTCCAGGAAGCTGAGCCTGGAATATTCTTGCTAGTGCCCTGCTGGGATGATCTTGGTCACAGCAGATGTCAGCCCAGAAGTCATATACTAAGATCTCCTGTGTCATTCTTCTAGACATTTTGTATTGATGCCATTACTCATTTGATGGTCTGTGAGCAGGGGTTCTATAAAACCCAGGGCAGTTTGTCTACATGGGTTTCTGATCCATTTTAAAATTTGAGAAACAGCCTGGGGGATGGGGTTTGGAAGAAAAACATTAGACTTTCCGAGTTTTTTGATTTGGCATGGAAACAAGAAAGTAGCAAGTCATGGACAGACCTTTTCAGGCAGTGGGGTGGGGCAGGATGCCCTACCTTGGATTCTCAGTGAGACAGAGGAAGTATGCAAAGGCTCATGGAGATGGGTGTGCTAGGGCACGTGGCTCCCAGGAAACTGGCTCACCCACTCTGCCTGTCTCCACAGAGGGTCCCAAGGCACACCCTTTACCAGGCTGGGAGACATGCATTTGTGAGGGGAGCCCTAGCATCTCTGGGGAGCTCTGAGCTGGCTCTTCTCTGTGAACCAGGAATGGTAGTGGAACGACTGCCATTGGATTGGACCCCCTGATTTCAGCATGAATGGGGCCAGCTGGCAGAGAGCAAGAGGCTTTATTCACCTATCAAAGGCAGTGTGAGCAGGGTCACTATAAGGGGTTATTAGCTGAAGTTGTCATCAGAATACTGCCACACTTGGAGGTCATTGTAATGGCTGTCAATCACATTCCTTGAGCAGAAACAGCTGGGCAGGCTCGGAAAGCCCCACCTGTTTTGCACAGATGGAGGAGTTCCACACCTGGCCAATAGAATTACCATGATAGAAAGTCACAGCCCTCAGCCCATTCCAAGACTTGGGCCAGCTCCCAGATCCAGTCCCTCGAGAATGAAGGGCAGTATAGGCCTCCCTAAGGACATTCTCCTGCACAGACAAAAATGTGTACTGTCATTCTTCCTCCTAAACTTCCATTGGCACTTGTGGCTGTTTATTAGGGGGGTTTGCACAGGGCAAAGGGGATATAACTAGGCTCTGGGGAACTACTGGATGCTGGAGATCCAAAAGGCCACTATAGTCCACCAGGCAGGTGATGGATGGAATTTGAATGTGCTTTGTATCACAGTTGGTCTGGAGTGGTTCCCAAACCCACCCTGTGGTTATTTCTCCAGCTCCAGAAATTGTAGTTGGAAAAAAAATAAATGTAGGTTGAGTTCCTACATCAGTTATAGCCTGTATTCTTTCAAGTTCCCAAATGTCCAGTGCTCAGGTGACTTCCTGTGCACAGACACACAGACATGCCTGTCTCTCCAAGATGTGTGTAAAGAGGGTGACCCACCCTGGCCATCAACTGCTTGCCCATGAGGCATAGCAGGCCACAAAGCCAAGGATGATGATGTTATGGGCCATGACCAGATACTGGAGGACAGGGAAGAGCAAACAGGTCCCTGTTCTGTGATCACTTCCATGTGTGTCTCTAGGCTAGTTATTTGTCTTTCTGAGTCTTGGTTTTCTCATCTTTAGGAGGGGAGTTTGGACTAGGAATCAGTGCTTCTTGACCTTGGCTGTGCCTTGGAATCACTCAGGGAATTAAAAAAAATCCCTATAGTGGAGACTGACTTCCTTGGTCTGGGATAGGGGCCACACACTGATGTGTGTAAGGTCTCCCCTGGTGATTCAAACATACCTTCAGGGATGAGTCCTTCTGGCTGAAGTTATCCCCAAAGCCCCTTCCAGCTCTGACAGGCAGAGTCTACAAAATATTTCTTCACTGAGAGAGAGAAATAAAGAATGACATTTTTGAAGTTAATGTTCCAAAGGGCCTTCAGAGGAGAAAAACCTGAAAACCTCTATTTCCAAAATTAAAATCTGCAACATTTATTTTTTTAGGGAAGAAATTTGGTCAAACCAGAGAGAAACTGGGCTGAGGAATGGTCTTGCTATATAATCTGATGTTGGTCCACAATTTTATGTTGAAGTCTAATACCTAATGGATGCTATCAGGGGTGGGGGCTTTGAGCCACACCCTCATGAATGAGATTAGTGCTCTTACAAAGAGCCTTGAGTGAGCCCCCTTGCCCTTTCTGCCAAGTGAGTATACATAGAAGGTGTCACCTGTGAGGAACGGAACTCACCAGACACCAAATCTGCTGGCTCCTTGATCTGGGACTGCCACCCACCAGAACTGTGAACCATGAACTCCTAGTCTTTACCAACTACCCAGCTTGGAGTTTTTGTTGTAGCAGCCTGAAGAGACTGAGCCAAAAGCAGAGTGTCCTTTCAGCCATTTCAGTGACTCTATGGAGGGCTGCTCAAAGATTCATTCACAGTGTGTGCCTGCATCCTGGACATGAGGCAGAATCTGCACCTTGCCGCACCCCTGACATTATTATTCAGGATTCCCTCTTCCTGGTGGTTTCACCTTCTTCAGTTTCAGTTACCCTTGGCCAACCATGGTCCAAAATATTAAATGAAAAATTCCAGAAATAAACAATTCATCAGTTTTAAATTACAAGCTGTGCCGAGCAGCATGATGAAACCCCCCCGGGGATGCGAGTCATCTCTTTGTCCTGCATATTCTTGCTGTATACCCTGCCACCCCAATTAGCCACCTAGTCGTCATTGTGGTTATCAAAGCACTGTGATGTTACGGGGGGTGCTTGAGTTGAAGTAGCCCTTGTTTTACTTAATAATGGCCCACAGCTTGAGAGTAGTAATGATGTAAATTTTAATTTAATGGTGTAATTTTAATAATAAAATTTACACTATAAAGTGTGTTGTTATGGTTGTTATTTATTATTAGCAATCTCTTCTGTGTCAATTTATAAGTTGAACTTTATCAGAGGTACATATGTATAGGAAAGGTGCAGGATATGTAGGGTTCAGTAATACCCCTGATTTTAGGCATTTCATGAGGGTCTTGGGACATGGACAAGAGGGGTTAGTGTATTATTATGGGTACACAGAAACACCCATCCCTTCTGCTTACTGATGGATGCTCTCACTTCTGAATCTCACTCTTGCCTCTATCTATGCTGATCTTTGATAAATGGTTGTTCCCCTTCTGGGATTGGTAAGATTAGTTCTCCTATCTGAGCCTACCTGAACCACAAACTAGCTGTGTGACCTTGAAGAGGTCCCCTTTCTTTCTGGGCATCAGTTTCCTCATCTGCCGAGTGTGTGACTCTAAGGTGTTTTCCAGATGAACTGCTCTGTGTCAGTGTCCTTTTGTGAAACTGCTGATCCCTCAGAGACTCATCGAAGCAAAACAGACCCCCGGCTGTTGCAAAGTGATTGTGCTCACTGATACCAGAAGTGGGTTTGTGGGAAGCGTCTTTCCAACCTAGTGCACCCAAAAGAATGGTGTTTTTCTCCCTGGCCCAGTCCCGACCCAGCTCTGAAGCACTTAGAGCAAGGACTGCTAGATGGCGCTGTTTCCCCAGATTTCCATGGAATCCACTTTTCAGCAGATGGCTGTTGGAGAATTAACAATTAATGTCCACTGTATCAGCCAAAGCCTGCGGAAAATATATTATACTCCAGAAACTACGGAGGGCTGAGATTGCTCAGAGACGTTCTACTGCCAGTTTGGTCCTCTGCTATCCAAAAAATGTAATCATACACAGCTCAGCCTGTCCCCAAATTGGCCCCACAATTAAGAGACATTCATAAAAAGGGTAAATAAGGAATATTATAATAAATGACTCTCATGATTATTTCCTGCCTAATGACACTTTCTTCTCAAAGTTTTTCTGCATATTACTGTTAGAAAACAATGGTTGCCATGCTGGGGAGTGACTATGTGGTGAAACCCATCTTGACATGAGTTTGTTTTGGAATAGCTTAAGAAAGGAACGCGCCAGGTGGGACCCACCGACAGCTTCTCTGCACCCACATGGTTGCTTATGGGGTATCCCAAGTGGAGGTGCAAGGGCTACAAAGGCAGCAGATTTCTTGAGTTTTCCTGTCCTTTGGTTTCCTACAAGGGTATTTGAGTCAAGAACTTAAACGCTGAAGATACTATTCTCATTGTCAAAAGGCAAAGAGGTCCTTTGTCACACAAGAGAGTTAGAGAAGTCAGTAAAAGAAAAGGGCAAACAGACTGTGTGGTCCATTCTCACCTCTGCTTCTTGCATTTCCCTCCCTAGTGTTTGTGACCTTCTTTATCACTGCTTCTGTCTGTGCCCAGCCAGGATGCTGAAAGGTAAACTCCCCATGATGTCAGAACTTTGGGGGAGCAGGGTACTGTAGGGTCTGCTTCCCTGAACCCCCTCTGGTCTGTTTTACTTGTGAGTCCGGCCATATAGGGGCAGCAAGTGGTGTGGCTGCTGGGTTGATGAGCAGAGACATAAAGTTCTCTTGTGGCATTGGCCTGGCTTTGAAATACAAACCTGCCTTTTCCACAGCATCCCCCTTCTCCCCACTTCTCCCTGCTAGAAACAGCAATCTGTCAAGATTAAATCATTAGCTGCTTCACCCTCACTCTGCCATGCTGTTCGCAGCTCACTTTTGCAGACTGTGGAGACTGAAAAAATGAAACCCATGCACGTTTCATTTCTGCTTAAATTTTGCCTCTTGTGAATTCATGGTGTGCATTGTTTAGACTTAGAAAAAAAATGCTCCCAGTGCCAACTCCTCTGGTGTGCATCTGAAAAAGAAACCATTTTCAATCAGCAGCATCAACAGCTCAGACCCCAGGCTGGTGCAGGAGAAGGATTTGAGTGTGAGGGTCAGGGTCCTGTTGGGGAGTAGAGCATCTCCCCTCCTGGCCAAGAAAGGCAAGGTCCCTTGACCCAAGGTGCCAATTACCATTTCCACCATTCTTCCCCCACAGCCCAGAGGCAGCTGGAAAGGAAGCCACACACTGGGAGATCCCAGAGTGTCTGCTGGCTCCCCAAGGCTTCCAGGCATTTGCCCATCTGGTGAGGCCTCCAGAGCGGGGGCCTAATTAGGCGTCATCTGGCCACCTGAGAAGGCTCAGTGGGCCTCCCCCGTCTTCCCGTCCTCCAGGCAGGACTCTGCTCTGCCAGCTGCAGATCTCTGGAGTTTGGTTTAGCAGCTGCCCTGGCTAATTATTGGATAGCAGTGTGCCCAGGTGGCTCTCTCAGACCAGAGGGGAGGTAGGGGCTAGGGGACATAAAGAAACAGGCAGCGAACCATCTGAGGGTAGCAAGAGAGCAGTCAGAGGGAAAGGAAGCAGAGGGCAGAGTTGGATGAACCTTGCAATTCAAATCCACTGAGTTGGAAGACGAGGAAGGGCTTTCCTGACCTGTAGCAGGAGAGTCAATCCATGGGTGGGCCACTCACGAGAGGACACCACCCCTCACAGCACACCTCCCACCACACGGTGATATTCTGTATTCCTTCCCTTTCCTTCCCTGTCAGCACCATCCTCTGTCCAGACTCTCACTCCTTCAGGTCAGGAACTGATGAACAGACTTTCATTAAGGGAACATGGCCTCAGAGCCTGAATTTGTGTGTGTCAGCGGGTGAGGGTGACAGTGTAAGGGCTTTAGCGAGAGAATGTCTAACTCAAAGTTATTATTTGCCAGTGGAATTTTAGGCCTCCAGGTGTGTGTATGTTTTATCAAGTTCCCACCCTGGTGTCCCCAGGTCAAGGCAGGTGGCTGAAGTGTGTGCTTGCTTGTGGGCAAGTCAGGTCTGCCCACTACTTCTGGGGTTTTTCTTTTGTCCTCTGATCAATCACCCCATGGCATGAGACAAACAGGAAGAATGTTGGGATAATTTAGAGGGAAGTAGAAAGGAAAGTAAAATCATCTACAATCGGCTGTGTCACTTGTAGGCCACTGAAATCCTGCTGTGTGAACCCTCACTTTCTAGGAAGCTGGACCAAGTCCCTGAAATGCCTAGTTAGACAGTTTTCTCTTCAGTATAATGTAGGCTCTTGTTTGAAGCAATAAAGTCAGGATGGGTGGGGTAGCAGCCCTGGATGAGCTCAGAATGATCACTAGTGTGATTTCTGGTCCTGTTATGTCTATGGTGTGTTATTTTGGATCAGTCACTGTATTTTCTTTCTGTTCCAATGCTCCCATCTTGACATGAAAAATGTTAAGATTATGCTTCTTTCACTGCACCAGAAGTTACTATTTTCTGAGAATATTGGATGATAGGATTTAATATTTCCATATTTTGGGGAAATGCCCAAGACAAAATGGCTATCTCCCCATCCATCCCACAAATATCATCGTGCAGTTGAAGGCAGTTTTGTACCAGAAAGGATAACTGGCTGATGGAGAACAGCTGCTTTGAGACTCCCCATACATGCCCCAAACATTGGAAGGGTGGGAGCTGTACAGATGTGCACTAGTTTTTGACAGCTGTAACAATAATTGGAAGGGTGGTGGGACTTTCAAGGTGGCAGAAAGACAATCTTGTTAGGTTTTGAAGTCTTGCCTGGTTCCCTCATAACTATCTGCTCATCCCTTAAGACTCCATGGTTGAGATGGGAAGCCTCTGCCTGGGATTCAGAGATTTGGATCTGTCAAACAAGACCTACGAGGATGATCAATTTTCTTCAAACACTAGTTCCTATGATTCCTTTAGTCCAGTTTTAGTCATTTTTCTTTCCTCCACAGGCTCTCTGGATATAAATCCCAGGCACACAGCATAGCCCCAGGCAAAGCAGAGAGGGGAGAAAGTGATGAAAATCTTCCTTCTTATGGGAGTCAGTTTTCAGTTGGGTGCAAAATGGCGGCAGGTTGAATTTCTTCACTCTTAAGGCCTTAGGGTCATTGTTTCAAATTACTCTGGGTCCAAGATAGATTCTAGAGGATGATTGTTATTATTTTCTGAAGGCCACTAATCATTCTACCTTTGTCCTACAGTTTCAAGTGAAAATGACCAAATCTTTAATTAAAGTTTGTAGGTTTTCCCAGGGGTCTATTGGCTTCTGAGAGTTGATTTGTCCTGGCTCATCACACTGGTGTGACAACAACCCTCTCTAGTGTCACTGGAATGGAAACCCATCCTCTGCTTGACTATGCCTCAATGAAAATAGCCCAGTGCATTCCATGTGAGCAGTTCAAATGCTTAAAGGACTGTCCCTTATTGTGAGCTAAAACCTGTTTCCTGGAAACTTCTGCTCACTAATTCTAGTTCTGCCTTCTGGAACTACAATAGGATAAATATAATCCCCTTTTCAGATGAGAGCTCTTCAGCTGAACTCAGTTATCACATTTCCCAGGTCTTCTTTTGTACAAGATACACATTCCAAGGAGGACTGCCTTCAAAAGCCCTCACCATTCTACTCTGGACATAATCTATTTTTTCAGCATTTTCATGATTCAGGATCCAGAAAGGAATACAGAAACTGTCTCAACATTTCCAACAGAGGAAAGTAATGCAGGCACTTTTGGCATTGGTGATAGAAGGACTCAGGGCACAAAAAGGTAAACACGAGACAATCAGAGATTGGTAACTTATAGAAGCAGCAAACCTCCTTAGAACTGGAGAATGAACTGGAAGAAGGGTCCCAGAGCCTGAAACCACAGCACAGGGCACCCAGGATGGAGCCTGACTAGAAGCTAGTTGGTAAGAGACTTGGGGAAATTTGGTCTCCAGGGTCCCAGGTTCTCCAGATTACAGAGCAGAGGGCACAGACAGAATGGTGGCTGGGACAAATACCTTCACAGTGCCCTTCCTAAAAATGTAAAGCTAGAAATTAAAGACTAAATTCTCCATGAGATGGGGTAAGGATGAGCAGTGTGGATATTATTCCCTTTCTTTCTTCCTTTTCTTGACAATAGAGTGCTACTGAAACTCAAATATATGTGACCTAACACATTGTTCTGACTGAGCTTGCAGTCAACTGCACTGCTTATTTACATGAAAGAGGTGAGCCCAAACCTGTGTTTTTAAAAATGAGTGTTTGATTGAAGTTCAGGTCTCTAGTGCATATATATATTTTTTCTATCTTTTCTAGGGTACTGTCCTTTTCTTCTGATAATGGTGCCTCGTCCTTCCAAGCCTGCCCTTGGAGATATTGCTTTCTTCCATTCTTGTGACTGTCTGTCAATCTTATGACCTCAGCAACCCTGATCACAGGCAGTGTGTCTGAGATAAGTTTTTAAACTTGTGTAGAGACACCAAGAGACAGAGAGTGGGTTGAACCAAAGCTATCATGGCATTCCTTGCCAGATGTAGGCTGGGTTCTCTACTGACATCCTGGGTCTATTCAGATCATGAGACTTCTTGAGACTGTTGTTCACCTTTTCTGCTATTGCATGCTCTGCACAGCATTGTTCCTTTAAGGTTAGCCAGGGTCTATTTCTGTTGCTTACAACCAAAGAACTGGGGCGATATTCAGTCCTTATTTGTATTCTCCGTAGGTGAGAAGTCACCATGTGGTTTGGTGGAGAACTTTCAAGTAGTCTCTAAAGACAGTATAACAGCTAAGCCTCTATCTCTGTATCCTTATAAATATTAGAAACAAAACAAATTACTGCTGACCTGGGAAGTATAATTGGGTTGGTAAGCTGAAGAGATCTGGCCTTATTGCAGTGAACTTCCACAATCTATGATGAAGATGAATATACGGAAATCAGACCTGGAGAAAAGATTTTGATAGTCATGTTGATGTGGTTGTTTTGATTTGGTCATAACCAAAATAGCTTTTGTATTTTTCAGTATATACATATATTTTTAAATTTCTTATTTTTCATTTCCTAAGAATGTGAACAATGAATATCTTGGTACCTTGCCCGATCCCGTCTTAAATTTATTGCACTTCTAAAATTTACTCAGAAGTAAGATGAAGATCAGGAATATAGTTTGTGTGTAATTATGTTAATTGCTACTTAGAACCTCCCTTAAAATTGAATTGTTGTTCAAGGCTCAAAATGTCTTCAAAATGGTGTCATCAAAACATCATGTGTCTGATTTCTATGCAGTCATGACTC
The DNA here is from genome assembly GCA_020662805.1 of Glaucomys volans. Classification (NCBI taxonomy): domain Eukaryota; kingdom Metazoa; phylum Chordata; class Mammalia; order Rodentia; family Sciuridae; genus Glaucomys; species Glaucomys volans. The sequence goes on from JAJEJO010000924.1 coordinate 362,732, forward strand.
ATGTCGTCATTACCATATGGCTATTAATTGGGATTACTCTCCGGAGCAAGACCAGTCCCCATCACTACATGGTATTTTATAGGTGAACAGAATCAAGTTTATAAACAGCCTCACTCTCCAATCACTCAACTGGACACCTCTTCATGACTCTCTTTCAGTCTGTGTTTGTTGATATTGTCCATAGGAATAGTTTGACAACAATTTCTTGAAATCTGATCCTGAAAGAATATGTTGATCTCCCATGGTCACTTTCCAACACAGAAACAAGGTTAGTTTGGTAAAGCTATTTTATAAAAATCATGTTGGCACAAATGAGTATGTATAATAATTATCTTTTAATTATTAAAAATTTGCTGGGCATTGATACTTTGCAACTTTCTATGAAAGAACACCCATTCCATGGTTTTAGAAAATGGAAGCATGTTCCTGTTCTCCCATGCCCAACCCCATACCACCCAGTGCTCCAGGCAGCTGCTCTGCATTCCCCACCTTCCTCTGGTGAGGTGAGGTGGGATGCCATTCACCTGGGACTGTGGCCTTGAACTCATCTGGAGTGGCCACGTATTTTCTTATTGTCTCCTTGTCCATCTCAGGTTTCAATTTCCTCCTGCCCATATTTGCTCTAGCCTTTGCAGTTTGAAGATCACTTTCAGTGATAGAGAAAGCAATATAGAAGTTGAATTGTCCTGTTTTTCTAGCTTTCAGTATGACACCACTTGTCCCACGATGGGCCTTTCTGTTCCTCATTCTTCTTCCTGCTCTTTTTAGGGCAAAGAGCTATTTTATTCCCCTTACACTGTGCTTTTAAGCATTGGTGTGGCTTGTAGGTGAGGTACTTTTGTGGTTGGTTTGTATTGCTTGCTGTGTATGCCTCCTTCCATATTTCAGGTGTTTCTGTAAGAATCTGAGATTAGAGAGCTCTCCATGGAGGTGTGTGTGTGTGTGGTGTTTTTTGAGATATTTCTTTTTTCCTTCTTGATCAATGGCATTAGTTATTGTTCAGGTAGAATTCTTGTCTGTGACCTTTCCTTCCTTTTTTAGTCATTTTAACCTTTATAGTGTCACCAGGAGTCATACTTACTTTTTCTCTGAACTTCTAGAGACCATTATTTCCTTGCTGCCTAGAATCTGTGTCTAATTATCGCCATGCTCTCTCTCTTCTTTGGCTGCCCAAAGTTCTAAAATGATGACGCTTCCTGCCAGGGTTCCCTTGACTGCATGGGGCTGATTGCACTTGCTGTGTTAGTTTTAAGTCTGTGAGAAACAGTGAAAGAGCAGTGAATTGAGAAGATCTGTGTTCAAATCTCCATGGACCTGCTGATGAACTTGAACAAACTCCTGGACTTGCCTGATTCATAGACCACCCTACAGGGTCACTATTAAAACCATAAGGAATGCAAAATGCCATTAGCTCGATATAGGGTAGCCCCTATTATTACTATCTAAATAATGGTTTGGTCTTTTGGGAAACCTTCTTTCTCTAGCATTTGTGCTACAGTATGTGTGTGTAAGTTGGAAGTTAGAGCGAATGAGTTAAAGCTACAGTGGGTAGCATTTGCACCGAAGTTTAAACATATTGGTGGCGGATAGCATACTGACGGTGCACCCAAGTTTTGACGAGAAGCTGCGTGACTCAGAGTCCTGTGTGGCACATATTTGCTTTGTGATCTTGGACAAACGGCTGGAACATTCTGTGTGTCATTTCCTTAGCATAAAATAATCCTAATTCATGAGGTTGTTTAGAAATTTAAATGAGTGAGTACATGGAACTGCTGAGACTGTCGCCTGGCAGTTAGCACTGAGTTTGCGCCTCCTGTCATGGTGCCCAGGGCTGCTCTGTGTGAGCACGGAGCTGAAAACGGCAGAAGCGCCAGCTTTGCCATGGGAGCCGGAATAACTGAAAGAAAACTGAGAGACCCTTAGGGATAAACAAGGCTATAGAAAGGGAACAAAAGAAAGCCACCGAACAATGCTGGCAAGAAAGCTTAGATCGAAGTCATTCCACTGGGAAACTTATGGACACTTTTGGAGGGACACGTTCAGAGGAATGGTACTGTAGGAGGGTGGGTTACCAGGACAGCTGAGCACCTGCCGTCGGTTTTGAAGTGCATCTGGCTGAGTCATTGGAGCCGTGTCTGAGCAGCCTCTGAAGGAACTGGACACGTGCATCATGACCGTTCTCAGTGGACGCTCAGGGAGGCTTTTATGCCTCTGTGTAAATGCTTTCCTTTTCCTTTGATTTTCAGAAGACCATCCACTCAGATTTTAAATATGAGCGCTCAAAGGCTAAATTGTGGAATTGAAGTCAGGGAGAATCAGAAAAAGGGAAAGCCCTCAAAACGAAATCTGTGCCTTTTAGAACTATTCCCTAGACTCTAAGGGAACAAAGCCTGCTCAGGGTTGGAATGAACATGTCTCCAAATACACGGACCACTCCTCGGGGAATGGGGCTGTTGCCAGAAGGGAAGAGACAGATGAACAGACACCTCTCCTCTTTTAATATCCTAGTCATTCAGCTGCTCTCATTTATGCACCTGAATGAGCACCCAGTTCTTTGTCCTGTGGGATCTTTTAGCTTTCCCTTGGCCCCATCAAGGAGGTGGACTGAGATGCACTCCTCCAAACCTCAGCCAGGCTGGTTTGTTAGCATCACCTGTGGGTAGAGGCATCACGATAGTGCTGGTGCTTCAGAGTCTAAATCCTGTCCTACCATTTTCTATCTGCTGCATCTTGAATAAATCTATGCCATTCTAAAACTGGGGATGGTGATAATCATATCCATCATAATTTTAAGTATTCAATGAATTAATACAGGGTCAGGCATGCTGTAAGCTCTCCAAAAGGGGGCTATTACTTGTTCTTCCAGAATTATCAAGGAGTTGTCAAGTATCAGTTTAGAAACTTTGTTCAGGAATTCCCTTCTCTGCCTCCCATAAATAATCTTGTTTATCAAAAGCATTATTCAAGGTAGATATTAAGGAGATTCCTGTCTACTTAAACTCATCCTTTATATAAGGTTGGGTCAATTGATAATTTTCCTGGTCTACAGAGTGGATTCAAAACCCACTTCCTCCTGGAAGACTCTTCCACTGTTTCACATTCAGGTGAGTCCCCTTCCTGGTTGTCTAATGCACTAGTGACCCAAACTTCAAAAACTCTTAAATGATTTTTATCACATTTGTATTTATGTCTCCTTGTTTCATCTGAACAGATCGTTTTTTAAAAATTTATTTGTTTTAATTAGTTACACATGACAATAGAGTGCACTTTGATACATTGTATATAATGGAGTATAATTTCTCATTCTGGTTATATTGACCCAGCTATCCCACTTCGTGGTTTATACCCAAAGGACTTAAAATCAGCATATTACTGTGATGCAGCCATATTGATGTTTATAGCACCTCAATTCACAATACTGAACTATGGAAACAACCTAGGTGCCCTTCAACAGATGAATAGATAGAAAATGTGGGAGATTACATATATATATATATATATATATATATATATAGACATACATATATATCACATTTTATACACACACACACGCAATGGAACATTTCTCAATCTTAAAGAAAAATGAAATTATGGCATTTGCCAGTAAATGGGTGGAGCTGAAGAATATTATGCTAGGTGAAATAAGCCAATCCCCCAAAAAACCAAAAACCAAATGTTTTCTCTGATATGCAGATGCTAATTCACAATGGGAGGGCAGCTAGGGAAGAATAGAGTTACTTTAGATTAGGTAGAGGGGAAGGAAGGGAGGGGAGGGGTATGGGAATAGAAAGGATGGTAGAATGAATCGGACGTTATTACCCCATGTACATATATAACTAGATCTTTAATTCTGAAGCACATTGCCAGATTCTCAAAGGCAACATACAGTCAGATATTTTATGATGAATTAATTTATATGTCTTGTGTAATCAATGACACATAAAGGGAAGACTGTGTGATAGATATATATATATATATATATATATATATAATATATATATATATATTTTAAAGGGTGTAGTGTTGAAATCAAGTTGCCTGTATTTAAGGTCTGGTTTTTCCCCTTATTCTGATCCATGACTTTATGCAAGGTCTTTAGACACTATGAATCTTGATTTCAACTATAATACGAGAGAAAGTGAGAGGCATTAAGTGCTGTAAAGCATGTGCTGAAGTGCCTGGACCCAGGGAGTTGGCTCATAATAAGCACCATTGAATCTTCCTTCTTCCCTGTCAATCAGACAACCTGGAGCTCCACCCACCTTTTTGCGTCCTTCATCAGCCTTATGATCAGTTTCTGATGTTTTTTGTGGACCAGTCTTGGGTTTTGGTTGGACTATCAAGATCCTCTTTTTATGCCCTTCCAGGGCTTCTTGAGCTGTAACATGCATAAATACAGCCACACACCATGTAATGCTGTTTGGCCAGTGTTGGATCACATATATGATGATGGTCCCATGTGATGATATTGCCCAATGACATCATGGCTATCTTGGTTGTGTATATACACTCTGTGTTGCTTGCACACTGACAAAATTGCCTAACAATACATTTCTTAGACTGTATCCCCACCATGAAGCAATGAGTGCTTTTTAAAAACATAGATCCCAAGAAGGCTCCCTGAAGGATTCTTTCAGGATCATGACAGGGCTTAGGATGTTGCATTTTAAGCCAGTACAAGGGGATGGCACTTGGCAATTCTGACCACAAGAGTTGTAGGAACCATACTTTGAGAAACTGCTTTGGAGTTTACTAAGTCCTATAAATAAACTCCTCATCAGTTTTATCCCCAAATGCCTCTAAGCAGGTATTCTTAATCTTGGGTGCATGTGCAGACTTCAGAGCCCCATGAGCTGCTTAGGTTTGAAGGCAAATCACATGTATATTCATTTCTTTGGGGAGAAGTTTGACGTATAGCTTTCATTTTACATGTATCCATGAACCCTCTTTCCCCATTGCTTAAAAACCAAACCAAGACAAAAACCTTAAGAACTACATCTCCATGCTCAGACCACTTTCCACCCCAGATTTCAGGATCCATCTCTTAAAACAACAGGGGGGTTCTGTATCAATGACTGGCCTAGCCCCGCATGGACATCCCCTCATGATATCTCCCACAAATCTCAACAGTTCTTATGGTCAATAGATGGTTCTTTCTTGCTAGCAAAGTTGCATGCATGGACAAGGCACAGCACACACAGACATGGCTCATCTGGCCTCTCTCCAACGGTTTACATCCTTACTAAGCTCAGGTTGGAAAATCCCTGCTATGCCCTGAGTGGTCTCTACACAATGTCCAAAGATGGAGGTCTATCAGGCCTTCTTTGGTTGAAAGTTGTCTGCAGGAGTTCAGCTTTGCATGCGGAGCTCATAGAAGAGTCACAGGTGTTGAGACTACCTTCCTTGGAGAAGGTTAGATTCCCCAACTTAGCCTGGTTCCTCTTCTGCTGGGGAATCCGGTTGTTTTTCCACCCAATTGACCTAACTCAAGATAGGATTTCCTTTCCTTCTTACCAAGGAACACAGTCCAAACACAAACGGACTCCCTGGGGCATGCTGGCAGAACCGGCATGCTGCCCTCTCTCATAGCTCAGCTAATTCCACTTTCCCTGTTCCTAAGCTTATTGGATGGAAAGCACCTACACCCATAGTCAGTGAAGCACCTTGTTGCTTCACATCTTCTCTTTACAGAGAAATATCAAACGTTCCTTTCAAGTGTACCGCCTCTGCCAATGCCTGATTCTCCATTTATGAGAATCCTGTTTCACCTGTAATGAGCTTACACACTGTCCCAGTCTTTGGGACATCTGTAATGGCTTGAGGGTATTTGCAGAGAACATATCCAATAGTACCTTACCCAGAGGTGATCAGGTCTAAAGATTGTGGCAGACGGTCTTCTCTAGAGACCTGATCTCCTCTAGGTTTGGTGTTGACGGATACTTGGGAGGAGTGCAATGCTCTGCCTTATGGCCCCTGTTCTTTGGCCCCTTTTTGTCCTTCACTCCTGTGATGAAAGATTTCCTGGAGACATTCAGCTTTGATTCCTGTGCTGCTGGAATCTGCCTTGCTAGTGAAGACCGCACACTGACTCAGGATAGAGAAGTGCCTTTGCTTCACTCCCACCCCTCCAACTGCTCTGTTCTCCTGCCTAGTAGCTTACTCAGAATGAAGGGCTCAGCAGCCCTGGGCTCTGGAAGAGAGCAGGCCAACATGGTGATATAAAATGCTAACAACAGCAGATGGCAGGAAAAGTTTCTTTTAGGCTCACATGAGCAGTTATTTCTCCTGGCGGGGTTTTATTATTAAATTTATTTCCATCACTTGGCTAGATAAGTCTGTCCTTGTGCTCACTTATCATGTACTAGAATCATTTTGCTTTTAATACTTGAAACAAAGAGCTGTTCATCACACCAATTACAAATATGCCCATGTGGTCCCTTGTGAGCCTGTCAACTCCTTCATATGGAGGCTTGTGTTAGAGCTCACCTTATCCTAAAGAAAATAGGTGATAAAGCCTGAAAGCTCAGACACTTAAGAAATAATCACTTCTCTGACCTTTTGGGGGAACCAAAAAGTATCGGTTCTTTAATTGATTTCAAATGCATTATCCTTATCTGAGGTCTGGAAGTCCTGAATCTAATCCCCATTTGACAAATATTCAAAATTGTTACTCTTATCCTTTGCCATCTTGTCTACCCTTGTGAATTTTTAATTTTTTATTTCCAGTTTTCAATGAGAGGAAGCCAAGTTCAGCAAGTTCTTTGAAAGTTGAATTTAAAGGGTTCTTATACCTTCAACCCACCCTCCCCTTCCCTGTGGAATTCTTCCCGTCATCATTACCAGCATCAGCATTTCTGTTACTTCCTCATCTCCCTTCTCTAGGTTCTATAACCGTCAATGGTGATCAATTCCACAGGGGGCAGAAATGGCAACATATTATTTATTTTTGACAATTTCTAGATTGGGAATCCTAGAGTCACAGAATTCCAAGAGGACAAGGGAATTCCAGATCATCTATCCTGAATTCTCTGCTTTCCCCAAAAGCAATATTCAAACAGAAGGAATTATTTTCAAGCAAAAATATCCTTTGGGATGAGAGAGGAAGTTAAAATGAAATGCCTTCTCTCTTTTCACAGGTTCTCTAGTTAGTAGTAAAGGATAGTCAGTGCAGGAGGAAAAAGGCCATCATAGGTAATTTTGTGAACCTAGCGATAATCTTCCCATTGTGGAGTGATGTGCAGTGAACCTGATTATTTCTCAAAGAACTGTCATTTTCCCAAGAGCTGACATTTTCAGCCTCTTGACGAACACCAACCACTGTTATCACAGCTCAACTTGAGCAATCAATCAGGGGTTTGAAACATTAAACTGGAATATATAATTTCAAAGGGGATAATTTTAGCAAAATTCATCCTGAACTGAAACAGCTTCAGTCCCCCTTTTTCCAAGAAGGGGACCACTGCCTGCCTTTTTGGCATTGACAGTCCCTCCCTGCACTCACCCAGACCTCCTCCTCACTCATAGGAAGTGAGGAGGGGCCACACCATGGATTTGTGAGATTTGGAGTGGCTGGGCTGGGCTGGTACACTAGAAGGTGGATTCATGCCTAAGGCAGTGCCCATTGAGAATATTCACATAGACAGTGGTGGCTTAGGAGCCCTGGATGTGCAATCTAAATCTCTTCCCCTGCACCTGCTCACAGGGAAATTTTCTTCCCCAGATAATGTATTCACATCCTGTTAGAAGGACAACCAAGAATTGGTAAGCATTCTATGGTGTTAGGATTTTTACTGCAGCCAATCTGCAAATAGGGAGCATTTCCCCTCTGCTCTTCCCTCCCCACGTGGGCACTATGCTCCCCAGGATGTGTCCTCTGTCAGGCAAGGAGCTACTGAACAAGCTGGCCCAGCTGCTCCGGACTCCCCCAGACCCCAGGGCTGAATAGGGACCTGGACTCAGACTCTCAGTTGAGCCATAGAAATTGCTTACTTAGTGACTTCTGTTGGTGACGGAAATGGTGCTGAGTAAGATAATATTGAGGATAATAGTGATGATAATGACAAAGGTCACAGGCTGGAAGGCAGGGTGCTGTTTTAGCTCATGAAGAACAGCTGATTTTAAAGTTTCCACATACTCATTATGGCTTGGGATTTTCATATTGAGTGTGATTCAAGGTCTAGTTTAAAAATCAGGCTTGTTAGGTAATTATGTTAGGTAATTACGGGGACCAATGAGTGGAAGTCATTTGAAGCAACTTGAAAGAGAGGAAGTGTGAGGAAAGAAAATATTTATACAATACTCACCATGTGTTGTTCCGAGCTCTTTCTAAATATATCTCCACTTAATCATCATCATCTTTGGGGATTGGTGTCACTTCCACTGTATGTACAGGAAGTGTGGACAAGAGCAGATACAGTTTGAACTGGTTATTTGTTAGTTTCCTGGCTATGTAAAGGGAGGCTGACTAAAGTGTGTCAAAATTGGGCTTTGAGGGATCCATGCCAGTGGGGACTATCTCATGTCCCCACCTAGTGACTGGATAACCCAGACCTAAGCCACTCATGGCATTACACTTGGCTGTACAGAGTGGTTCAGGAATGAACATAGGACCCATATAAGCAGGAGGACACAAAGAGAAGCCTGTTTGGGGGTTCTCAGAAAGAAACACTCTTGTTTTTGTGCAATACTATGGATGGCATATTATATAGATGTGAAGCCTGGAGCCAATGAAGCCATTGGTGGCATGAGGTAAACCAACCTGGCAAGGAAGCTGGCCCTGTAGAAGGCAGAGAAGAGACAGCTAAAGACAGACAGTCTTGGAGGATACCATTGAGACGCTTGAGTAAATGCTCTGAAGCTCACTGTGTCTTAGCATTGCCGTTCTATGAATCAAATATCCCTTGTATAGTTTTCCCCAAAGGTCATAAAACTTACAAATAATAAAACTGAGATTCTAAGCTGTTTTTGATGTCCATATCTAGTCCCTTCCTATGATAGCTAATGCTCTCCTAAGTGATTAAAATAGTTAAATTTCATGTACTGTGCAATAATACAAGTTCCTCAGCAAACAGCTAATATCTTCAAAACAATGGTCAAGATAGATGATGCTGATTTTGGTGTTCAAGTGGGAAGGGACAAGACGGGAATAGAGGAATCAGCTTAGAGCTATTGTTGTGGTGCTCTAGGAATTAGTACAAGCAATCCATGCATGTTTTCAACAATTATTTGAGCATTTACCCTGTGCTGAGCACTAAGATTGTAGTGTGACTAAACAAACTTGCTTTCTGCTGAGGCAGGGTTTATAGTCAGTCCAGAGCAGGGGTGCTAACTATGATCCTGAGCCAAATCTGACCTCTGCTTCGGTAAGTGAAGTTTTGTTGCCATACAGCCAGGTTTATTCTTTTATGTATCATCTATGACTTCTTCTGCACTAAAGTGGGAGAGCCGAGGAGCTGTCCCAGAGAATGTATGGCTCACAAAACCTAAAATATTTACTCTGTGACCTTCACAGAAAAGGCTTGCTAACTCGTGGAAGGAGAAGATATTGAGCCAATGGGATCATACAGTTTGCAAGTCTTGTGTGACAGGCTCATCCTACAAACTAACAGATTATAGATTTTTGTAGGTGAGACCTGATTGTGAGAGCTGAAGTGCATGAGGAAGATGAATTGGGGAAAAGAATTGGGGTTGGAACATCTACTTCTTGGAGGAAATGCTATATAAGCTAAGGTGTTTAATGAGTGGGGAGCAGCAATGTAAATGCTAGAGGAAGAGTATTTTTGATGGGGTATGTGAAACTTTGCAATGGGAAAGAGAATGTGGAAATAGGTCAGAGAATTAATTGAGAGAAGATCCATGTGGCTAGAGCATGGTGCATGGGGAAGAGGAGGTCAGGGGAGAGACTGGGAGAGACAGGCCAGGCCAGGGAGGCCCTAGAGGTCATGGTGTGCTGTCTGGATTTTCCCAGCCTGTGTTGGACAGCCAGTTCACTCATGCCCAGCTGCACCCGATCACTTCTCTTTAATAAAGAAGGAAATACCTTTTTTTTTTTTTTTAAGATTGATGCTTTGGTTCTTTGCTTTTTTTCAACATTTTTGGCTCAGTAAATCAGAGTGAAACAAACAAAACTTTCATAATATATAATTTGTATGTCCCTATTTACGAATGTATCATGATGAACTTTTCCTCTATTATGAGTAGATACAAGATGGGGAAGCATCTAGAGCAGAGCAGAGGATGCTGATTAACCACGCCATGACTGGGAGTTTCAGAAACCATTCGCCACCTGGTGCCCTTGAAAAGGGAGTGTTTTTATCTGGTGCTCCTGTCTCTAACCCTGCCTTTGGTACTCAACCAAGAAGCAGGAGTGGAAGGAAGATTCTAGAAAGAGCAGCCCTCTGTGCATGCACAGGGCAAACAGTGTTGGCTGACCACCTGGCCACAGGCAGGAAGATGTCTCTAGTGGGTCCAGACGACTGCATGGTAGAACCAAGGTCATCGTTCTTTCTTCTCCCTTGAGATGTTCTCTTGGGGAGTTTCTGGCTTCATTCAGAAGCTGCAGGGAGATGAGTCAGATGATTTATATGCCCCATCTCAGAACTCTTGTTTTACCTTCTAACTTGATGTCCAGTGGCTTCTTGGCATGCTGTCTTGGACGTCTCAAAGCATCTTAAACTCAGCATATCCTTAAGCCAAGATGCTAGAACAAGCTTTCGACTGTAGAGGTGGAGTGTCCCCCAGGCTGTGGCACCAAGGTTGACTTTCATGTTCTTCAGTATCCTTTTCCTTCACCTCCTTCTGCCATTAATCTTGTCTATTATTGTACTTGAACAGCCTCTATTAACTGGCTAAAGAGTTTATTGGTATAATCTCCCTTCCTTTTATCCTGTTACTTTGGACTCCCTGTGGTCGTCCACCATTTAAGTTAAACTGCTCTGATGTGCTTTTCTCAGACCATAACTTATGGGTCTAAATATAACTGATGACTGCCAAGGATTTAATAACAATTCCTTTAAAAACTTCACAAGGTAGATTTCTTTTTACAGGTCCATTCTGGTACTTAAAGTCCCCTCACATAATTCAGTGTCATGAAGACTGAACCTTGACCTCACTCCAACAGTGTTGCTGCTGACTTCATGACAACCCTGTTGGCAAAGCCTCCCTTCCAGAAATGGAACAAATGTTGGGGATCTCCTTCCTGCTGTGCTTTTCTGGAATTGTTTGAACTCCATTCAAGGAATCTTCCCACCTGGAGAGGGGGAAGAAAGGGTCAATCCTGTGGTGATACATTTCCGGAGTAGGGATCATGGAAGTAGAAGAGGTGGTCTGGAACTTACCTCTGACCCTGTCATATGTCATAAACGACACAGCTTTTGCTCTGAAAGGCCAAGAAAGCAATTTAAATTTACACTCCTTATTGTTCTCATGGACAATCACAAAGTCCTTCATTTCTTCTTAGTTAGCCAAGGGGAAATGTAGGCAATAGCAAATACTTTCAGTGGTACCTTGGTAGAACAGTTTATAATTAGGCTAAAAAAAAAAAAAAAGAAGGAACTTGGATCTTGGGAAGAGACTGTTTGGAATTTGGGATGAGTTTTCGTTGCCTGGGTTTGGTAATCTAAATCCCTGACTTCAGGGTCTGTTAGAGAAACTAATAACCACTTTTGTTTCTGTTTCTGGTAATTGCCTGTGCTGCAGTTGGCTAAGGCATCTTGCTCAGAGTTGGAAATGAAACCGTGCAGCCATTGTCTTGTCAGATGGTAAGCAAGCTGACCTTGAACGAGGGCAACGGGAGAGGAGAACTCTGGTCCCTGACTATCAACTCCGTGCTCTGTACAACCTTGGAATCAGCAAAGGCTCAGCAAGGGTGAAATAGGAACCTTCTAGATAAGTGTCCTACAGCTTGATTTTGTATTCCAAAGAGGAGAATGAGAAAGAAGAAGGCTGCCCTGACAGCTGGGAACTTACCTGGCCCTCTCTGTTAGGTTGGGGTATTAGTAGGTGCTTCCTGTTATTTGCAGGTAGGCTGTGGTGTATTCCTGTTGAAAATAAATGATTTTAAAGAACATGCATGTCAGGCAAGGCCACTCAGATCAAACCAAGATCACTTCTTAATCCTGTGTGAATATAGGTGGAAATTTAAATGTTATTGTCAACACAAAATGAGCACCTGTGACTTCCTTCTGGATACTGGAAACTTGTTTTCTCCTTTCCAATCGCAGCTCTGGCCTCCTTCCATCCTCACAGCCTTCTACCCAGGCACAGAATTGTCCCTGCTTGTCAACACGCCAAGCAGAACAAAATCTCATTTCCTTGCAGCATCTCCAAATCACCTGACAGAAATCCCAATTCCGTGATCTCTCCCTACCACATTCTCCTGTTGGGGCACTCAGGATTGCTCTTGGCCATTGTCCCATGTTGCAGCAAGGCTGAACTGCAGGCGTGTTCCTGCTGGTCTGTGAAGGGCACTGACCTCCTCCTGTACTACGTCATATCTCAGTAATTACCGGCATCTCGTCCATTGTGTTAAATGAACAGCAATCAAGAAGTCATACTTGACATCTTCCCCTCAAACCCAGACTCCATGATTTTACTGCATAACTCATTCCCATAACCATTTCTTTTCCTGCCTTTTCAAAGCCTTGGTGGTCCAAGCTACCCATCCTGTCCACTGCCGTTGTCTCTGACTGGGTCTCACCACAGCCACCCTGAGTTTCTGCAGTCTGCTTTCCCCACTGCAGCCAGTGGACTCCTTTTTAAATGGAAAACTTAAAAAGAAACCATTCCCGTATTGAGAGAACTTTAATGATTATTGTTCTTAAAATAAGACACAATTACTTAAGGTGGCTCACAAGGCCATAAGTCTAGCTAATTCTTACCTCTTCAGCCTCATCTCCTGCTCTTTCCTTCCTCTTTCTATTCCAGCCACATTGGTCCTTGATCTCTTCCTTGAACACTGCCTGTCTCCTGCTACCCCAGGGTCTTTGCACATGCCCTCTCTCTGGCATTACACTCCCCTCATCCACTTAGTAAATGATTATTTACCTTTCAGATCAATTCACTTGTGCCTCAGTGCAGGCTCCTTTGACTGACCCAAGTAACTCATTTTATCTTTCTTGTATCTCATAGGACCACATATTTACCTGTGGTAGCACTTTCAAAAGTTGTGTTAGCGTGATTCTTTGATTTATTTCTTTTGATTTTTGAAAATTTATGATAGTGTGCTTCTTGGATTAATACTTATCTCCTACATAAGTAGGAGACTTCCTGTACCTAGTAGGTGATTAACAAATATTTGCTGAATGGGTGAAGAGTCTCTGCTCTGCTGCTAATGAACTGCCTCATTCTTAACATGTCATTTAAGGTGGTGAACTGTATGCATCTGCTAACATAGCAAAATATCACAGCCTGGTGGCTCAAATAACAGAAGAGTATTTTCCCATAGTTCTGGAGGCTACAAGTCCAAGATCAAGGTAGAGTCAGGATTGGTTTCTGATGAGGGTTCCCTTCTTGGTTTGTAGATGGTGGCTTCTTTCTCTGTCCTCACATGGCTTTTCCTCTGTGCATGCCCCAGGGTGGGAGAGAGGGTGTGCATGGGCACTGTGATGTCTTCTCTTCGGCAACCCCAGCCCTATTGGATTAGGACCCTCCCTATGACAGCATGTAGCCTTAATTGCCTCTCTAAACCCCCATCTCCAAACACAGGAACCCTGGGGGCTAAGACCTTTGTGGAGGACACAATTCAGTCCCTGATATTAACCCTCAGATTCTTTATCCATAGCGGGGATAATTGTGCAAACACACTCCCTGGGGATGTTGTAGGGGCAGAATTAAACAGTGAAAGCCCTCGAGACAAAAAGTGTTAACTCGTGGAAGGACGAAGGAGCCCACACTGACCAAGAGAGATTGAGGTTGACATCCTCTCGGTGAAGAAATCATTTACAGGTAAGAGAGCCCATCTGGGGTCGGGGTAAGGACCGTTTTACTCCAACATGAGAGGCACTTTGTGTAATAGGTGGAGTCAAGGTTTTAGAGAATGAGCTGGACTTCTTGGAGTTGTTGGTTCCCACTCCTGGTCACTCCTGCAGGACGTTCCATGGAATGGAAGACTGGACTGGAGATCTTCCAAGCTTTCTTCCAATTTGGAAGTTTGTTCCTTGTGCTGCGTTACAAGGAATGGACCTTGAGTTAATCCTCTCTGACCAGGTAGATGAGAGACCAGCAAGCTTCTGAAAAGGACCAGACAGTAAATAAATATTTTAAGCTTTGCAAGCTTGGTGGCCTCTTTTGCGGTTACCCAACTCTGAATTCACAGCACAAAAGCAGCTTCGTTGTGTGAATGAAACACGTGGAGCTGAGTTCCAATAAAGCTGTATTTATGGAGGCTCAGATTCAACTTTCATATGATTTTCATGTGTCACAAAATACTATTTGCCTTTTGGCTTTTTTCAAGCATTTAAATATGTAAAAACCATTCTTCTCCAGAAGCCTACAAAAATAGGCAGTGGACTAGATTTGGCCTGGGGGCCATAGTTTGCCAATCTCTGAGGTATACCATTAACTTGGAACCTGAAATACCATTAACTTCCTGGCTATATGCTTGGACCACCAAACTACATTGATTTTCAGGCCTGGTTGGAAAAATCTACTCTTCTCTAATTTGACTTACTGGCTAGACAGAACATTTACTTTATTGCTTCCATAAGTTTCATTTTACTGCTGGCTGTGAAAAAATTACTTATCCATTTGCCAGGTTACAGCAGCTGATGCTAAGTCTGCTAAGCCAAACCTAGCCTTTCCCACGTTCCCTCTGCTTCTGGCCAGCCTTAATCCTGCCATATTCTCTGAGTCCCTGAGCTGCTGCCAATGCCAAGCCCCCAACCTGTAAACCAGCCTTTTCCAATAAGTATTTCCAATCTCTGGATTTTAAAAATACCCCAGTGCCGTATTTAGATTCAATTACAAAGAAGAGACATGCATGTTAAGGAAGAGAAGGGTAAAATGTGACTGATGTTCTACCAGTAGTTCTTCGGCCACTTGGCAGGAGCGACTCCATCCTATTTAAAGATTGTGGTAAATGACGATGTCACACTTTCTATAAGAGCCTGAAATTAGAGCAAACAAAGTCTTTTTCAAATGCCTGGACAGACATGATTCTACCATGGATGTTTCTAGTGTTGGCAAATTTTTTGGTGATTGGTCAAAATGTAAGGAAACTTAAACTCTGAATTTCTCCTGGCTACTGAGTGATTTCTCTCTGCACTCAAGTCTTCCTCTTCTTAGTATTTGAGACAAGTTAGGGTAATGTCACAGGTGCCTAGAAGTGACCACCTATGTCTCTGATGTATGCTTTCTCATGGGAAAAAGTACAGAATTGCCTCTGTATCATGACTGACCAAGGGAAGAAATTTGGAATATTCTGGCAATAGTGCTTAAAGTTTTAAAGTTTTTGTCTTGGGGCTATTCTGAGAAAAACACTCAAGTTCATTTATTGATGAGTATTTACTGATCATTTCTCAAGTTCAATGTCCTACAAACCCCATCAGATGGTTGCATGCTTGTGTTCTGATTTTAATCATGCCAATTTGTGATATAAATGTGCATATCTATCCCAGGTACTCCAGTTTTAGCTAATACCTGGGAGCAACTTTTTTCTAGCCAGACCTCCATGATTCATGCATTCATTCCATATAGTGTTATTTCTGACTCATGTTGTTTTCATTTTTGCAACAAATGTTTGATCATCTACCAAATGCCAGGAATGTATGAGACATTGAGGACAAAAATGATAAAGAAAATATATTTTAAAATAGTATACTGTTTAGAGGGAAGTTGGGAATGTTTTTTAAAAAATATGTCATTTCAATAGGAAAGACAGCAGAGCAGAGGTGTGGACCAGATGCCTTACAGTGAGCGAGGAGAGTGAGGGCAGTTTGGAGGCAAGGTAAATTAGGGAAGACCCCAGAGGTGGTGTATGAATGAGGCTGTGAAGAATGGGTGCTCCATCAGGGAGAAAACAGGAAAGAACATTCCAGGCAAAATAGCATAAACCTCTTACTATGTATCCACAGGGCATGATTTTTTTTTAACAATGGAAATTAATCATATCCTCACATCACCCGTAATTTTCTTTCCTCATCTGCTTCTCCCCTTCCTTTAAGGCTTTCTTGGTGAGGCTGGAATTCAATGACCTTAAATGAGTAACTAGTGGAAGGTAGATAAAGGAAGGGGCTTGAGAGGCAGTTGAACCATTTTCAACCATTTTCAACTTGTGGTGGATAGGCTTCTAAGGAGAGAGGGAATCAGTGTGAGCCATGTTGTAGAATGCTTTGGTGGCCATGACACATAATGTGGTGTTGGAATGTCACCTTGAAGATGATGGCAGTGTTGTACCTTCTGCGTCTCACAGCACACTGCAGACCCCACTTTGCATGAGGAGCGACCCAGGTGTATGTTGTCTGGCCCCTGATGGAGGATGCAGATCTGCATCCGTTACTCCATCTCTGCTGATGACTGAGAACAAGGCAGTTCACTCAGCCCTCCTGGGAAGAGTCTGGAATTACTTAGCAATCAGGGAAATTTGGCCAACATGGCAGATGGGTAGGAGCAACACTTCTGCTTGGCCTGAGGTTGAAAATGAGGTAGGCTGCCATCATGCTGAGCAGGGACAGGGAAAGCAGAAGCCCACAGGAAGGAAGCCATGAAAGCTGCCAAGGTGCATGTCAAGCGGGGCTAACGGAGTTCCAGCAGCCCGAGCCAGGAGGAGGAAGTGGTAAGTGGATACAGGGTTCCCTGCAGCACCCTGGCAGGTGGAGGAGTGCTATCACAAAACGCCCTGCTCTCACCACAGAAGGGAATTTGTTATTTGCCTGGTCCGGATATTTCCAAAGCTGCTTCTCTTGAAGGTGTGATCAAAATTAAGATATCAGGAGATGGCAGCTGCCCTACACTTCTCTTGACCAGACAAATAGATCACAAAACTGTTTTCAGATCCCTGGGAGATAGTGTGGAGCACTGGGGCTCTGCAGACCTGGCTCCCAACCAGCTCATGTCCCCCAATTCCTGGGACATTGGGCCAGCTGTTAGCCTGGCTGGATGTCAGTCTCCTAATCTATAAATGAGGGTGGAAGGGAGGCCAAAGAAATCATCTCCAAAATTTCTTTCCCATTGCATTTCAAAACATTGTGATTGTGTGTGTGTGTGTGTGTGTGTGCGCGCGTTAAAGAAATTATCAAATTTAAAATGGTAGGAATACCCAAATCACTGTTAGTGGGAACAAAAATTAGCACAACTCATTTGGAAAGCAATTTGGTAATCTACGTCAAGAGCCTTGAAAATGTTCATGCCATTGACTCAATAATTTCTTTCCTAGAAAACTACTCTCAAAAGTGTTCTGAAATTCAGAAAGAAAGAAAAGAAGATGTTCTCCTTACTATAATTTTTAAGTGAAAAATTATCCAGCAATAGCGGTGGGGGGCTGTGTTGAATTGATAGTCCATGACAATGATGACTTTCGTACATTAAAAATGAAGATCAAAGCATGTAAAATGAGGGTTAAATCATTTAAACAGGAAACAGGGAGATTACTGAAGTAAACAGGGAAACATTTGTTATAATATTTACTTTAGAAAAAACAAGATGCCAAGTTACATAAAGAATATGATTTCAATTATGTAAAAAGGCATAAGCAAAGTGGAAGAAATTATTAAGTTTAACTGTTTGGGGATTATTGATTTAATTTCTTTTCTCTTTTATTCTTTTCCAATATTCCATAATAAGCTTGTATTACTTTCATTATAATAAAAACTGAAATAACTCAAGTTTATGATTACTAGTTGGTCATATATATTAAGGAGCTGTCAGAAAAGATGGAAATAACCACAATTACAGAACTTCATTTGTTATATAAAATGAAATTATGTACCATATAGCTCAGCAGCTGATAGATTACTAGAAAGGTCCCTGCATTCAGTCAAAAACTCTAGGTTCAAATTATGGTCCTTACAAAACCTACCTTTTTAAAAATAAATCCCATCTGTGGATCTCGGGAGTGTTATCTGTAAAACAGAAATTCAACATTTATCAATACAGAACATGTGCTAAGTATCTGTGATGTGCAGCAGTAATATTAAATTGAAATATGATTCACACTAATAAAATATTCATACATTAGTAGACATCTTCACTGGGTCTTTGAACTTGAACAATGAGTGGGAGTCAGTAAAATAAGGCCTCTATAGTTAGAGGAAATAGCAAAATTACCATTGGGGACCTACTGAAGTGTTTTATGCAGGGAAGGGACCCAGAGACAAAGAAGAACAGAGGCCACAGGCTTGGTGACATAGGCCTGTATCCAAACCCTGACTTTGTCTCTTTCTAGCTTTGTGACTGGGGAAGCTGCTCAACCTTTCTTCACCTCCAACCTCTCTGCCTCCGCGTTCTACTACCTGCTTTTCATCAGTGTTGTGTTTAGAGACAACTTTTGTAAAGCATGTCATAAAGCGGTAATTCAAATCTTTAGCAAATGTCTATTGAATGCCCTGTATGGACAACATGTGGGAAAAGATGCTGAGAATAAACCATACACCAGGTAGACACCTTCCCTTGATCTTCTATCTAGAATATATGATGTTATTATTGGAAAGACTTTCTCACCATTTTCGGTGTGCCATGTCATCCCATCAATTCTCATTGCTGCTGTGATTTTCAACCCACAGGCACATATTAGATCATGGGGAGGGAAGATCAGATGGCAGTGAAAAACGTTCCTCTGGCACACCCTGTTATGTCCCTTTCTCCTTGCTGCCCCACTGAGTGCCTTCTGGGGGAGAGCAGATGTTGTGCCCAAGGGCTAGCGTAGGAAGGATGGGATGCCGCAGAGGCCTCTGGGAAGTGGGATGCTCCCTCCCATGGCCCCACCAGCCAGGCATTGCTGCCATCCTGCCCAGAGTTGGGAGATGAGGAAGAGCAAAGAGGCAGACCACATACTCCTTCCAGAGAGCTCCTTGGAGACGTGGGGAATAATTATGGCAAATGTTTCAGCAGCCACAGGAGGAGGTGAAGGGGGAGGAGGACATGGTGGGGGGCAGAGCCTGGTTAATTATGGAACAGATGCCCAGCAGCACCTTGGGGTGAATGCATTAAGGGTGGGGAGCTGCCATGCCCCTCCCCCTCACATTTACTCACAAGCTCCTGCAGCACCCAGCGGGAGCTGGTTTAGTGTGCATTTTGCCTCATTTGGAAAGATCTGCAAGTTCAAAGCCTTCTCCTTATTTCCAGATAGCATCTCCCTCCCTCCCTTCCTCACTGAGTGCCTCCCGTTGTGACCCTCTGCATCCCTCCTATTTTCCTTCCTCCCATAGGCAACTTGCATTGCTTTGCCCAAACTTGTTTGGGAAAGTGCCCTCCAGACCTTCAGGCAAAGGAAAAGAGGTGGGATGTCCAGGCCTCTGAGTTTCCCAGCCTCCCCTCTGCTCTGTGACCTGCTGGTGGCCAGGAGCCAAGTTCAACCAGCAGGGCCTCCTGCTGACTGTGCCTCTGAGGGAGGCCCTCAAAGCCTGCTCTGGAGACCTGGTGCCACCAGATATGCAAATCAGGCAGCAGAGACACAAAGAGCTGAGAGGCCCTTGTTCTGATGCCCTGCGTGGCCTGCCATTTGCTACTCAGAGCCTGGTCACAGTGGCTTGGGGCCTGAGGCAAAGCTGACAAAGACAACCAGGACTTGGTTGCCCTGGTTCCCCTCTGGTCTCCTTATTGCTCTTCCCTGCTGCATCTTCCCAGGAAGAGATAAAACCTGGAAACCAAAAGAGGAGAATGACTCCAACTTCACCCTCGCTCCTCCTCTCAGCATCTTCAAATACGAATCAGTCCACCATTGCTATAAGTGCTTGTGTTTCTGCTGATATTTTTTTCCTGGGGTGATTCTTTCTCCCTCTGGGTAGATGTTTAAGTTTCTGAAGGACCTGTCTGATTCAGAGCCATCCTGATCCACAGCAGAGATGGCGCTTCTCAGACAGTCCCCTGGATTTCGCATGTGCAAGTCACTCTATGGATGACATTTACGATGGATCAGGTGAAATCAACATGACTAGTTACCAGGGATAACTGTCTGTAATCTCTAGACTATCAAAAAAAGTGACTGGGAGATAAGCAGGTACAGATCCATTGTTTCTAATTCAATGGTAATTTTTCCCACATAAATGAGATGATTAAACACTATGAGTAATTTCGGCCGGATAACACAAGTGAACTCATTGGAAATGGGGTACTTAACACGTTATTGGCTTTATCATTGTTATGCTGTCATTATTCTCTGAATTTCATGATGTGGGTTGTCAATTAGATTCAGAAGTGACCTTTGAGGTCACTCAGTCCAATGTCCTACCCAAAAGACAGCTCTTCGGCTTAGCAAAAGCTGAGGTAAAATGCTAAATCTGTTCACAAGGCAGACACATAGAAGGAATGTGAAATTGGTGTGAGGCATTTGCCATGCTGGGGAGAAAGCGCAGGGCCTGAAATAATGGGCTCTGTCTGGCACCACACTCGGAGATCTATGACCTTCGTGAGACCATTTAAAGCAGAGGTTGCAAATTGGTTCCTCAAGGGTTGAATCCCACCTGCCAGGGTGTTTGGTTTGGCCTGCATATAATTTCTTATTTAAAATAGTAGTCTACATTTAAAAATCAGGAAAGTTCACATAAGACAAGTAGAAATGTTTTGTTTTTTCTTTAAAAAGTACAAGATCTGGAAACAATGGTATTGTGGTTGCTGTTGGAGGCAGTTAGCTGGAGGAGTTGCTTTAGATTTGGGAAAGCTCTCAGTTTGCTCCAGTCCTTACTGCACCCTAGTACCTCTCTGTCTCTAAGACCAGGTACCAGTGCCCCTTGCCCTATGCTTATTTAAAACATTTTCCTCTGTCCTTCCATCCCTCTGACAACCCTTTCTTCCTTCCTTTCTTCCCTCTGGGTGGTGGATTCCTTGTGGTCAGGAACTGAATTCCTTCTACTATAGATGGCCTGTATCTGACAGCCCACATTCCACGTACACTGTTGGGCTGATAGTGAATTTCTCTTAACTCTTCTTAGTTTCAAGTACAGCAGCAAGATGCATCATTACCCAGAAGAGACTAAACAAGGTAACAAGATCAGTGGTGTCTGTAAACTCAGTGATATGAATGTGAGTCACGTGATTTGAGGTGGCAAGAACAGCGTTTTTAGCCAGTCCTACCGTCATAAAGAGCTGAATGAAGAAAGACTGAATGGCATGAATCTGTCACCTGCTGCTGCTTCTCCACCAGAAGATAAGAAATTACCCTGCCAAGTTTGAGAATGGGGATTGAGTATAGCATGGAAGCCAATCATCAATCAGTGTTCAAATCAATTGATCACCAAAGCTCACACATGCATTATCACAAGAAGTGCTTTCTCAGGCTTCTCCTGAATTCTGGCAAGGGTGCCATGCAGGCCCTGCGTCTTGACTGGCTGATGGAGGCACTCCTCCAGATGAGCTACCCCCACTGATGCAATGTCATCCTCAGCCTCACTTTGTCATCCTTAAAAGCACATTCTTTTAAGCCTGGGAGTCAAGGATTTATTCCAGGGCTGTTGGAGTGTTGGCCACAATGAGCACCCAGGAACACTTGCTTTTTGGTCCTGGGAGAGCCCCCCAAAGGTGACCTTTTCTATCCAGCCCTGATTTCCAGCGCTGAGCACTGAGGAAGAGTTCTGCCTCCCTGGGGTAGCTCAGGCAGGGAAGAGAAGGGCCAGTTTCTCACAGGTTTCATGTCACAATTCTAGCATGTCAGAGTGTCCCATTCCTTTCTGGAGGTCTTGGGGGACATGACTGCCAGGGGGCCTTGTCTTGGAATCTGCTATCCTCTGTTATTCCCTGCCTGAAATGAACTTGCACTTGATCAGCCCCTTCTTCCTTTTGGGCTTTGCCAATCTCTGGGGCAGGGACCCTGGTGGGGGCACTGGAAAATCACTGCTCACCCATCCTCAGGCACCTGGCACCGCCTGAGGTAGCTGGCTTACCTGTCTGCTCAGTATCTTCTCCACACCTCTCCCTGCCTCCTCTGTTGCCCCTGATCAGAAGAGGCATTTCATCAATGCACCCTTGAATATAGAAAATCAAAGGGAAAGTGACTTACTCCATTTTGGCTCTTGGGTTTATTTAATTTGATTTTATGTTTTGCAATGCTGGGGAACAAACACAAGGCCTTATACTTGCTAGGCAAGACTTCTACCACTGATCCACACCCTAGACCCCTATTTCTTTTAAGATCCATGTAGTTATTTTGCCTATCCGTTATGCCCTTTTTGGATACAGAAACTGGTTGCTATTAGAACAAGTCAGGCTGAGGCCAAAGAGGCCTAGATCTTGAATGGGTTGGAGGTGGGTTTGCGGAAAGCAGGAATGATGAGGAGCGACTGACAGGCCAAGCACATGGACGTAGGGTGCAGCTGACTGCTTTATGACTGATGATTTGACATGTCTTCCACCAAAGCAGTAACTGTGTATCCAGAGAGCAAGTGGGCCAATTGTGGCAATTCAAGCTGCCAGCAAGCTTTGATGGCTTCTATAAACCATCAGTAGAAATATACCATGCTGGGTTGCTGGTAGGTGTTTCCTGGGATTTGAAGGCCACCTGGGCATTACCCCTAGGCTTTGTGGCTATAGCACATGCCCTTCACTCACTTGGTCTCCCTTACTCATCCAGAATAGCCTGCTTCAATGGTGCCTCTATCAAGCCTCATGCTGATGCAATTTTATGTTACTGTTCAAAACCTTTTTCAATGCCACTGCTTTAGCTACCTTGACCACGTTTCCACTGAGCACATCCCTTCATGAATGCCCCAATTCTCTGATGACTTCCTTACCCTGCCCCCATCCACTTTCTTCATCTGTTTAATCTGTTTGCTGTGCACTTTGAACCTTTGCCCTGGAAGACATGACATAACACCATCTATCTCTACTTCAACTGCAATGCAGGACATGTTTGAAATGTGCATTCCTCATGTATTATTCAGGGCATTATTGGAGATCAGTGTGCAAATCAGTTCTATTGGACACCCTGGAGACTGCAGCAGAGTCACATGCACTTACAAATTGGACGGTATCATCCTGAACAGCGAACTTGCTCTGCCTTCTGGGAGGAAATGACAGTTTCATGCATCTGCTGAAAACAATCATGCCTTTGAAGGAGATTGCCAGATCATGTTATTTGCCATTGGATGCATGTTCTTAAGTGGGACATTTCATCCAGGTTTGATCCACTTGGTTTGGAAACTTTGTTCACACCCAAACTTTGGCCAAGGCCCTGTTGAAGTCATGGGGAAGTCATAGGTTTCAAAAAATAAAAATAAAAATAAAAAAGAAACCTAAACAAAAACTTCATTCCTAGGACAGGGCTGCAGGGAGGAAGAACCCTTCCAGGGCATGCCCCTGATGACCCTCCTCCTCCAGCCACATCCCACCTGCCTATAGTTACCACCCAGTCCCTTCAAACTAGGATGGACTGACTAGGTTACAGCTCTCATAATGCAATCATTTGATCTCTGACTCTTCCTTGACTAGCCCAGGAGCTTTGGGGGGCATTTCATACCCAAACCACAACATCAAGTAAAGACTAAAGAAGAAGCAATTCTTTGTAAACCCAACTATAGTAGGACGAGGAGCAACCAGGTAGTTTTCCCACTTGTTTAATTCCATTCAATAAAAATTCTCGTCCATTAAGAAAATAATGTAAATGAATTTCTTAAAAAACCTGAACAGTCACGTGGATAATCTTAATTAGGAATAAAATGTTGGAGAAAGAATAAAAAAAAAATTCAATCCTTTTTGCTTAGCAGGCCTATGCAGAGGACATTCCCAGTCTGAGGACACTCATCACTAGCAGGCAGATGGTGCAGGGCACTGGGGAAGGCACGGTTGTGAAGGTGAGTTGAGGTGACTCCTGCTTTCTTTTCCAAGTCCTTTTACTCTGTTCCAGGGTCCCTTTATGCCTTTGGATTGTGCAATGCACCTCTTGACCTAGAGAAAGAGATTCACCCTCTGGATGGTAGTTGTTTTCCTTACCACGTTCCTCTAGGAATACTTCTGGTTAGAAAGACTATGGGGAGGCCCAAGGGGGATGTTTCTGTTGAGAGAGATCAAGGATTGTGGCCCTTGGTGGGAGACACTGGGGAACACACAGAACTTCCCAGAGCCTCTCCAAATCCTCATGCCCTGGCGAGCTCTTCTGAGCCTCTGGGTAGGGCCAGCTGTGTGCCACGTAGCCTAGACCATCTGGGTCATGTTCTCTGCATTAGCATTCTTCTTGCTTCAATAGAGAGCAGCAGCAAATTAGGGTTTTAGAGAGCACTATTCTTTGAGGCTTCAGTACAGGTGTGTACTAGACAGATTTATTTACTCACAAGCAGGCTGGATTTGAAAAGAGTACCTCAGTCAATTTGTTCCAGAAGTCTAAATGTCAGTATAAAAGCAGTCAATTCTGCTGTCGGTAGGTAACAGGTAGAGTTTAAGCACCTTTACTGTGGGGCCTGGCTTGGCTCTATCTATAGAAGGTCTCATGTGGAAAGTTTTAAATTAAGGGTGTTTGTAGGGGGAAAATGAATGCCTTTAGGATTTGAAGGAAAAGTACATTTCTCTAAGCATTTGACTCTTTACAGTAGCATCTCAAATGGTCAGAGCCCAGCACAACCTCAAACATTGGACTAATTCATTTAGTTGGGAGTTTGTGAATGTTTACTTGCTGCTAGGTACAGGGGTTAAAATAGGTGGAAGACAGATTATCATGTACATGTGTTCACATGTGCCCTTGTGTGTGTGTGCATGTATGTGTATGTGTACATGGGCATAGGGAAGTTGAGGGGGATTAGGCCTTTTGGTAATGATTCAGTGGGATGAAGGTAGAATGGAGGGAGGGTATGATTTTTATGAGAAAAGGAGGATAAAAGGAGGATCATCCAGCCCGACAATGGTGGGGGATGGAAGGAGAGATGAGCCAAAGAAGCTGATGCTGGAGCTGGGTCTTAAAGGATGATGAAGGTCATTGCAAGGAGAGGAAATGGGTTGGTCAAGGCAGAAGAAGAATGGAACTAAAGGACAGAAGCAAGAGGGAAGGTGATATCTAGGGAAGCTGGGAGTAGTTCTACAGTTGGGAGATGTGATGCATGTAGGGGTTCTGAGAAGAAAGAAGGTTGGAGAAGATTCATGTTCACGAATCTGAACATGAGGTGCTAAGGGGTTGGGAGCTCATTCTTAAAGTCAGGGGAGACTTGCTGCAGATTTTAAACAGACTGTGCATGTTTGAGAGGTCCCTCCTGAAACAGGGTGGAGGCTGGATTAGGGGAGAGTGAGATGAGAGGCAAGAGTGCCCATTATAAAGCAATGGCCATAATCCAGCTGGGGAAGCTTCCTCCAAGACAGTGGTGAAGGAGAGGTGGAAAGAGCAGATGGGCCTGTCCCTCGGGAGGGAGAAGGGTCAGAACTGGACACTGACGGAGATGCTGGGGAGACTGGATGACTCTCAAGCTTCCAGTGTGGGTGACTGAGATAAGGAGCCTGAGGAAGCTCCTCTATGAAGAAGACCCAAGTTGGAAGAATATGTGTCACCTCAAGGAGCTATTGAAAAGCTGAATTAACTTGTTTAGGAAAGGGAACTCTTAACACTCTAAACCAAACAGTCCAAGACTATGAGTGCAAATCCCAGGCTCAATAGGGAACCCTCTTCTGTCATGGGTCTTTCTGCATGGGGACAAGGATACATAGGATGGTGACCTCAAAACCTTACTAATCATGATCCAGGCTGAAATATTCAATAACATTCATTAGCACAGGAAAGTGAACGTGGGCATTTGATTTTGAATTTATTCATACTCTGCACATTGCCCACTTTGGAAATAATCTGAGACCATGTAGAGACGTAGACTGTTTAAGATAAATATTTCATAGGAAAGCCAAGGAATAGGAACTTTTCAGGGCACTGGAGCTGAACAAATGTCACCATTTGATGACAAAATACCACAAAACAAAATCTTGCATTCTTTCTACTGAGGCAAAAAAAAAAAAAAAAACATACTGAACTAATTCCTTTTAGGTAACAGAAAGCATACAATTTTTATCAGTCATAAAAATATATTTCTGCAATGAAATTTAAACAAGATCCATAAATAATTATTTCCAGTAAAGTAATACCAGCCTTGAAGGCATCTAAGATTTAAGCAGGCACATTCCATCCTCATCTCTAAGCCCATCCTTCAAACAATCTTTACAACTTTCTTTTCCTTCTGTTCCAAGGCCAGACCTCCATCCCTTTGTGCCCAGATGGCCACTGTGGCACCCTATGATGTTTTCCCCTCTCCGCCCTCTTTCCTCTCTGATCCTCCTATGCGTACCTCTCTTGTTCACTGATGTGGATGACACCCTGATTTATATTTCTAACTCTCCCCTCTCCCCTGATGCTACTCAGCACTTCCATGGGGATGTCTAAGAAGAGTCTCGACCTAGAACAGTCAAAAGTCAACCACTGATATTGACCCTCCACACTTGGTCTTCCTGCTGTCTTTTCATCCTAGGGAACAGCAATTCTATCCTTCCAGTTGCTGATTTCATTCTGTTGCCTCTACCTTCAAAATATATCCAGGTTAGGACCCCCTGTCGCCATCTCCACCCTCCTTTCTGCCACAATCACCAGGATTAATCACCTGGATTGTAGTAACAGCCTCCTACCCAGTTCCCTGCATCTGCCTGGGTTCCTTCAGATGTGATTCTGCTAATAAGTGAGTTAGATTGTGTCTCCCTGCTGCTCACAGCCTTCCAGCAGCTCCATCATCCTCAGAGTAAATCCAAAGCCCCTTCTGGCCTCATGGGCCTCTTTTTTTGGGTCTTGGGTCTTTCCTGGCTTCTTGTCTTACCAGCTTCCCCTTCGCTCACTATGTTCTCCCCACACTGACTGCTTTCCTATGTTACACCCCAAATCCCACTGGCCTCCAGCAGGAGTCCCCTGCCCTGCTCTCCAATCCTGGCTCATGTGGTTCTCTCCTGGGTCCTCTCCACCTGTCCAAAGCTTCCTTGTACTTTAGAGCTCATCCAGAACTTTCTGTCTCCATGAAATTTTCCTTGATATTCCAGTTGTCTCCAGCGTTAGTTTTCACCATGATGCTGGTCTCCTCACTGGTGGGAAGTGGCCTGGTTTCTCTCACTGCAGTGAATACAGCAGGCTTGGCACTAGCTAACAGCAGGATGATAACTTCCCTGAGACGGAGGAGCACTTCTTTGGTTAGTGTCCTTCTATATTCTATTATTTGGATCCTCAGTATGACTACCTGTCTACCTGTAAATAAATCTCATTTGGATTCTTTAGTGCACATTTATCTCTGTATCAGGCAAGAAAGGAGATGCAGGGGAACTGATGGGTATGGCTCTTAGAATGGTGCCGACCACCATTTGCTCAGCAATGAAGTGGAGTGAGCTACGGAGACACAAGACCACGTGGGTGAATCTCCCTTGCATGATGTGAGTGAGAGAAGCCAGGGGATACATACTGTCCGATTCCATTCCTGTGACATTCTGGAAAGGTGAAACTACAGGGATGGGCACAGACCAGTGGCTGCCAGGGTCTGAGGGTTAGGGAGGAGTGACTACAAAAGGACGGCGTGAAGGAATCTTCGGGGGTGATGCAAATTTTCTGTGCTAGGTGTGGAGGTGGATCTGTGGCTCCATAGTTGTCAGCCCTCAGAGCTGTATACAAGGGCCCCGGATTTTACTGTTTCTGAAAAAAATTAGGAAATGCAGATGAGAAAACAACAGTGCCTAACACTTTTAAGCATATAATAAATATTTCTACCACTAAGCAGGGGGAAAGCCCTGCCCTGTAGGGAGGGAGGTAGATAGCCATGGCAAACTCTTATTTACGTATGGAGTATTCTCTGAACAAAATATAACATTGGTTGCAAATAAAACCAAATGTTCTGGTTTTTGAAATATCCAAATTGTTTTTGTTTTATAGGGATAACATATTATCTCTTTAAAATAATGCAAGGAAAACTTTATGAAAACCTACCTAAATGGTAATGACTTTAATACAAAAATAAGTGTTTTAGTTTTTTAAACGGCTCTGATATCCAAAGAAAAACATCTTTGTTGTTATTATCCCTGTGCAGAAAAAAAAAAAAAAGATCAGAAGCACATATATAACACAAACAGAAGTAACTGTTTCTTCCATTTTTCGGAGATAAAAACTGCAAAAGGGAATTAATGTTGAGGCCTACATGCGGGAGACACTGACGAATTTATTAGTTCTTACAATTACCCTGCGAGGAAAACAGTGTTATTCCCATTTTATGGGGGGAAGGCATGAGACCCAGAGAGGAGAAATGACTTACAGATTTCAGGGCTGGCTGGTGGCCAGGCCAGGATCCACTCCCGGTCTGTGTGGCGCAGACACACATTTCTTGCTGTGCGAATGGAAGCCAGCCAGCAGCTCAGCCCACAAAGGGAAGTCTCCAGCCTGAGCAGCGTGCACTCTCCAGCCTGGCCTCCACTGAGGATCTCTGTCTGGCAGCGGGACCTGTAACCCCAGGCTTCTGTCCTGTTAGTGGCCTCAGTTTTGTCACTATGGTGAGGAAAATCTGTCCCCTTGCGAAGTCACTGAGGTGGGTTGGGATCTAAGTCACATCCTCCTCAGCTGCAGTGCCAGCACAAAAACAAACAGCCTCTGAGGGGGCCCTTCTGTCAGGAAGATAAATGCTGTCTCATTGATTCCCTCACCCAGGAGCTTGTCCGAAGCGGCAGCTGCTAGACTGAACCGCTTTGAAGATTGAACCCAGGAGTCCAGTTCCAGCCTCACTAGCAGTCTTGACAAGCAATTCAAATTCGCATGACACATTTCAGTCCCTGCCACAGGCAAGGATGGAGAATAAAATGAATGAACGGCACAACTTTGCCAGGGAGATCCTCAGAGGGCTGCTGGTGCAGATCACAGTGACATAGGATTTACAGCCACCCACCCCAAGAGTTACACAGGCAGGAATGAACTTCAAGGACAAAGGGGAATCCTGAAGGGCAAGGGAGTCAGAAAAAGGGAGAGTGTGCAGTCCACTTGTACAGGAGATGGTGAAAGGTGAAGTCCCTTGATGACTTGATGAGTGTACATAGATATTCGTGTGCATCAGGGGTCCTGTTCTTGTACCAGTTAATGGCCTCACCCCATTTCTCTCATCAGCTCCCCCCGTGTCTCTGCCCTGTGTCTGTCACCTGCTACTCACATCTAAAGTCCTCAGAACATAGGGACTCAGGCCATTAACACCAGTGTCCCACACACTAAGGAAGTGGCACAATGTCACAGGTAAGATAAGGGTATGGACAAGAGCAGAGATCATGTCCAGGCTACCCACGTCCACCTGATCTCTCACGCTGGAGGAACCTCATGCAGTGGTGCCACTGTCCACCAGGTGGCACTCATAGTTTAGCTTTATTTTATTTCTATTGCCGGAGAAATTTGCCCTAGTACCACTGTTGGAGAACACATGACTTAGGCTTCCCCATTCATGAGCTGATTTCATGTACTGTCAAGTATTGGGTCTTATTGTGTTTTGAACAATTGCAGCTTCTTCTTTTCCTCTGGGACCTTGGGAGCAACTGTGTAAGGGAGTAGCATTGTGACCTGAGCTGGGAGAGTAATTTCATCCCATGTCCCCAGCCCCTGCCCATAACTGCTCTAGGGATAAACTCTGCCAGGTTTTTTTTTTTTTTCTTTTTCAGTTTTTCTTATCTCTTGCTTCCCTGTTCCTTCCCTGTTCCTCTTCACAGCCAGAATGGTGTGACCAGCTGACAGTTTACCAGCACCTGCAGAAGCATTGCCCTTCCAGGGTCATTACATGGTGGCCAAAGCATGGCTTGTCAGTCTCAAAAGGTGCTCACTCACTTTAGGGTGTCAGGGATCAAAGTCCAAAGGGAAAGCCTGATGGTAGTCTTCTCTTTGGGGGAGGACATCAGAATGGGTCGGAGTTTGAGATGCTGTGACTGGCTTTCCTATGGCAGTACCCTTTGGGCAGGCTGTATGTAGGGCTGGGCTAAGAGTCTCCGAAGCCTCTTAGTGATATTATTGGATCTGATCCAGTTGTTCAAGGTTAGGAACAAAAGATGTGAACTATCATTCCTGCCCTCAAAGGATCTAGCCTACTTGGGAAGATAAGAAATTTAGTCACTCCATTAACACACAAAGTAATCCCTGATAAGTATTATAGGGTGACAAATTTGTTTTGAGAGTCCATAAGGAAACCTGTCCCAGAGTCCTGGGAGGTTGGGGAAGTCTTTAGAGAGGGAAAGGCGTAGGTCAGGCTCCTGTGGGATCAGGACAGCAGAGAAGCCTGAGCAGACATGCCTGGAGGCAGGGAGGATCCTGCACCAGAAGCAAGGGTGTGGGCCTGTGGGACCAGAGAGCTGGGGCTCCATAATTGGACCCCTCAATAATGAGTGGTTCCTTTAAAAATTCCATTTCATGAAAAGATCAAATCACAGTAAAACCCCAGTTCCTTACTTTATGGAATGATAGTGTCCCTGAAGCCCAGAAAAAGGATTAATCTTTAAAGCAGTATTTATTTCTATTCTTATTAAGCCCTGAGACTGACCTCATTCATTCAACATATATTTATGGAGTATTTTCATTGCACTAGATGTTTTGTGGGAAACTAAGATATATCAGGCAGAATTATTCTCTCTGGAGTCTTTATGTTAGGAGGGAAGACTAAAAATGTGAATATAACTAAACTGTCAGAGAGAAAGACAAAGGCACTAAGGTGAGTAAAGAAAAAACATTACAGGAGTCCAGAATAAGAGAAAAATTATTTGCAGCTGGGGGTTCAAGGCCAGGTGTGCTCCTGTTGTGACAAGGGCAGGGGAAGAGTATTTGCATGGAGGAAATGGCAGGCATAAAATAAGGAGGCTGGGAAGAGAAGACTGAGTGGGGAGCAGAGCCCAGGAGAAGGGACTTGAATGTTTGGGCTGGGGCCAGATGACAGCCTCAGATGGCAGGTTAGGAGTCTGTGTTCAGCAGTGCACTGCAAAGTACGCCTTTGGGTACATGGGCAAATTGATCTTTTTAAGATGTGTGTTTCAAAAGATTAGCATGTTATACCAGCATGTAAGGTGGACTGGCAGAGGACAGAAAGAAAACGGAGGGGTGGGGTTGAAAGTCTATCTTACCAGTTCTGGGAAGAATATGACTTCCTATTTTGGCATTATTTCTTATCCTTACAAAAATTATCAAAATCCCAAGAGAAAAATGAAAGAATCGAAGTCATGAAAATTCTTACTTAGGTTAAAATGGGAGACGTATATAATGCACAGATCCCAGAAATATGTGTTCATGGTTACTCAAAGTAGCCAAGAACAGAAAGAAATAATGCAAGATGAAGTGAAGAAAACAGACAAGGAGAGGGGGGAGGGGCAGCTACTTCAGAAAGTACTAGCTTTTCCTGGAGGTGAGGAATATACTCGGAAGTGCAGAAATCATACCCGTGTTTACTACAATAGATGTGGGACCAGGTTAATAAGGGATATTGGTAGATGTGTCAGAGAATGGATTTGGTAGAGAGAAGCAGGGGATGGAGGTTTTATAGATAATTTTATCTATGGGCCACAAGTGGAAGAATGTTTCTGTGTTATCATAGATTGTATTATAGATAGGTGCTAGACTTCCTACCATAAAGTTAATTCCTGCAAATAGCTGGTTCTGGGATTCACTGAGGACCAGGAAAAAGAATGAGCAAGTACTAACTAAATATAAAGTACCTTAAGAATAAAAAAAAGCAAGAGAGCTTCAAAACTACTAGCACATAAAGAATGTTCAAGACAGAAATATTACTACAACGTAAAATACTGTGACCAAATATTTTACTGCCAATTGAAAGAAGAAAATATACAAATTAACTATCTCTACAAATAAAAAGTTCAAAGAAAAAAATTTAAGAATTTGGGGAAAAGGTGACAAGATAATATGAGAACACACCGTTTGGTTACATCTCAGAAGTAGAAAATGGTAGATATAAAAAAAAAATGTAAGAAAACCATTGGAGAACATATTATCTGATGTGAAGACATTGAAGAAGGAATGAGAGAAATTACAAAAACGAATGCAAATTCAAAAAATACACACAGATTTGATGCAACTTTGTAACTGGAAAAGAATGGCAAAGGGCCTTCAGTATTACTTCTTAAAAATCATTAAAACACATTGATTTAAAGTGTTTGACATGTAAAATCTAGCCAAGAAGTGATCAAAGAAAAATGCATAGCTTTAAATATTTATAGGAATAAAAATGTTAGATATCCAGTTCGAAAAATTTGTAAAACAACAATGGATTAAGCAAAGAGAAACATAGAGAAGCAATTATCATAAATAAAATTAGGAATTAATGGATAGGAAAACTGAAAATCAACAAACTAAAGCTATATCTAAGAGCTACCATTTTACCAAAAAAAATAGAATAAATGAACTAGTAGGTAATCTAAATGGAAAGGAATACTCTCTATTTCAGGAGGAGAAAGAGGTAATTCAAATATATAATATAAGAAAATAATAGAAGAAAATCAGTACAGAATAATAGGAAAATTCAGGTCTAGTTACATTTTGCTCAGTTTTAAGTATGTGAGTAATTTTGAAAATTTGGTTTAACGCAATCAATCAGTTTCAAAGAAAATGCAATTTATTAAGACTAACCCTAGAACAGATAAATTTAGCTTAAATTAACCTGATTTAAATCAAAGAAATGGATAATCCCAATCAATTTACTTCCGTAGAGGAGTTGGATTCAATCAAACCTTTTCTCTCTCTCTCTCTCTCTCATTCTCTGTCTGTCTGTATAGCACTGGGATTGAACTGAAGGGTAGTCTGTCACTGAGCTACAGCCCCAGCCTAAGATACCTTTCTGTAAATACCTTGATTTGTAAAGTGACACATTGATCTGCACACCTTCAACTGGTAAAGACTAATCAGGTAACCATACCTGTGGTTCCTAGTTGGGCAGCCCCTTTCCAGCAGCAGCCTTAGAATTATTTCAGTGACCAGCAGAAAGCATTGTCACACATATATCTCTGTGTAGGTAGACTTAACATTATAAAAATATTAATTCCCTCATGCAAATTTTAAAATTTGATATAAAATTATACAAGTGTTTTAAAAATATACAACATACTTTTACATCTTATATAGAAAACCAAAATATGAATACCACCATAAAAATTCTAAAAAAAGAAGAGAAATGACAGGAAAATTGTTTTGACACATTATATTTTTTTCTTTTTCTTGTTTTTTTCTTTTTTTTGGTACCTAGGGGCACTTAACCACTGAACCACATCCCCAGCTCTTTTTAAATTTTATTTAGGGACAGAATCTTGCTAAGTTGCTTAGAGCTTCGCTAATTTGCTAAGGCTGACTTTGAACTTTCAATCCCCCTTTCTCAGCCTCCTGAGCCTCTGGGATTACAGGGATGCACCACCATGCCTGGCCTGATTTTGTTTGTTTTGTAGTGCTGGTTTTTTGTGCATGGTAGGCAAGTGCTCTAGCACTGAGCTGTACTCCCAGCCCCTAAAACATTATTAAGTCACAAATTGTGGGATACCAGTGAATGAATTGATGAATGACCAAAGGAAAATAATTAAAAACCCAGAAATAGTTTGAAATGAAAATGAGCAAATTTAGAATATAATATTTGAGTACCACATATCAGTGGGGGAAATGATAGAATACCAGGATAAACTCCAAATAGATAAGAGATATAAGAATAATAAATAAAATCATAAAAATAAACAACTAAGTATGGGAACATTTTAAATTTTAGTTTGGGGAATATCTTTCTAATTATCATTCAAAATTCATGAAATCATAAAATTGGTTTGGTTAATTGGACCACTGAAAAACTAAAACACTTCTGCTTAGTATTTTTAGTTTTCTAAAACATAGCCTTTCATCTTGGGTCTAAATAAGTTATTCAGTTTAAATGCAGTGATAATAATAGAGCATCTACGACCAAGTTCATGAATGAGTAGACCATGACAGCTGCATTACAACTTCTACCTAATTGACAGTTCTGCCATTGATTGTTAAGATCAAAGATGCAAAAATCTTCTGAAGTTCTAGTGTCAATATTGATGACATATAAAATATACACTTGTATTACTGAAGGTAAATATTCTATGTACCAACTTGAATCTAAGATAACTAATAATTGATCAGTGGAAATGTAATTATGGTTTCAAGAATTTGCCATAATAATTTATATATCTCTCTTTGAAAGATTAATTATGTTAATCTTAAAATAGTATATCAGATATAATCCTAGCTTTCATTACAAATTTCAGGACATTTGTCACCCTTTGGCTGAACATTGACTAGGTGCTATTATTTGTATCTAGCAGAAAGTAAGGAATGGGATTCCATTTTACTGACTCTTTGCACTCCCATGTGCACCCAGACCCACAATTGTGCACACAAACAGCATTTTTCTCAATATGTTCCAGGGCCAAAGAGGACTAATAATGTCTACAGCAGGGAAAGATAAGCAAGAGCATATTCATGAATCAGATTTCTGTTTTTAGTGCTATTGTGTGGCATAATTATTTGTTACCATAAATAACAGTATATGCCTTGGTTGCAATTTTCAGCATGGGGAAATATTAACTGTCTGCATCTTTTCTGGGAAATGCAAGCTCTCTTGTTTTACTTCTGAATAAATCGCACACAGAATCACTTAATATCAGGCGCTGATTACCAGAGTGGACACAGAAGACTCTGTCTCACCCAAACAAGTAGTCAACATTGTCGATAGCAGTAGCGTAGTGGCCCAAACCACTGGTTCTGTCACCTAGAACGTCATCCAGGACATCCACAAAAGATGAGCTCATTGGAAAATTTCTATTCACCATTTCTTCAGGATGGCTGACCGACCTCCAACTCCAGTTCCAGATATTTTCTTAGACCCTTCAGGGTTAAGCATTTGATCCAAATCCGTCAAATTCTTTCAAAATTTATTTTGGAATAAACTGCTCACCACGGGCAGAATACCACCTTATTCTGTAAAACTCAAAGAACACTTTGGTCATTGGATAAATGTGTTAATTGTTTTCTTCAGCCATAGATTTTGTTTTTTAGTCCAGCTTTTGTCCTTCATTGTATGAAGTACTGATTATAAATCTAAAGAACTAGGAATGTGCAGCTGAAGGCCATTAATACTCAATTTATAGTATCCAATCCTGACGACATAGGTCTTCCAGAAGTGGCTTATAAATATTGATTTTACAATGGAAAACTCCAGAAAGAATATAAAAAATCATCCCAAACACACAGTATTCTAGAGATTTTTCAATTTTTTTTAAACGCGAGTCTATGTTGAGTGTGACAACCTCCTCGTTGCCCCTGCTTGGGGGGGTGGCCTCCTGGCCTGTGGACTTGGCCCTCTGCTAAAGAGTTAAAACATTGGCATGTTTGTCATACCCCTGCCTAACGGTCCCTTAAGCAAGCCACAAATCTTCCTTGCTCTGGATGACAGTTAATGAACTGTAAACGTCTTGCACCAATATTTCTACTTCATCTGCAAGCTCGAAGAAGGCAAGTTTGTTTTTCACCCTCGATAAGGACTCACTGTATTTCTTAGGCAGACAAGGATGATTTGTTTTCATGGACCTCTTTTTAGTTTGGAGGACATCTTTGAGCTTGGGAATTTGATTGAGAAAAGTTCAAGCTTCTAATTATTCTTGGGATGTTTTATGTGCCTGAATATGTTTTATTAGCCCAACAATATTGCAAGTGCTTCTAACTCTGTGACCTTGAGAGAGATACTTAATCTGTTTAGGCCTATTTCTTCATCTATAAAATAAGCATTACAATACTTGGTGTTATCACCTTATAAGCATCCTTAGAAAAGTCAAATGAGATATTGACTATTATGTTTTCTTATCATTTAAAGTGACCCAATCGAACATTATATTAATACTCAAAAGTTTAAAAAAATCACATTCATCATAATGTAACATATGCATGTATATGTGTGTGTGCATATGTGTTTTTATATGTGATATATGTATATTTAGATATGTATATATTCCTATACCCACTAGCAGGTTCTATGAAGTGTACTTATTTTTGAACACTAAGAAAAAGGAAATAAAATTGGACATGAGAAAACAATCGATTAGAGCAACAAAACATTTTAAGAAGCTTCTGTTGAATATTCTAGAATAACCATTCTATGTGTACCTCAAGTCATAAGTATAAACTTTACCTTAAATTTTGACTGGAGCTCCTTTGTAAATTCTAATGTTCTTATAAATCGCTGCTTCATTTGAGGTCTGTTTAATATTTGCCAAAATGGTACCATTAGAAATGCTGTTAACTTTTTAATTCCACTTCTCATTTATCTTTCTGTGATATTAGAAAAAAAAATTTGTTCCTTTGCATTTCTGTTCCCTTTCTTAGCTGGCATCCTCTCTTATCTTATGCAGCTGGCACTGGGCAGTGCACCAGTATTGACCCAAGTGTTCAAGTAGATTTTTGATGCATATTTCTCAGTTTCTGATCCTTTTTTCAGGAGTCTACTAATTTCATAATGAAATGTACTGAAACAATTCTGGATCTCTTTTAAAGCAGACTTAGCTCCTCTTTTGTACTGGAGAATTTGTTCAACATATATTTTCTAAATCTCATTGCCAGTTCAAATCACAACTCCTGGTTGTGGTGGAACCTGGCCCACCCCCAGACAGGATTCTGGAGCGCTTAAAAAGCTTCTTGTCTGGCAGGACTGTTTGCTTCAGTTGCTGCATCCGTGTCTTTAAAATGTTGATATCAATAGGTTATTGCCATTGTCTATCTCCTCTTTGAAAATTTCTTCATTCACTTAAAAAAAAAATTAACCAAAGATCATCTTCTTATATAAATTTGCTTAGTTTTTACCTAATGCTCTTTTTCTATCCCATAATTCCATCCAGGAGGTATGTTACATTTAGCCATCTGTCTCCTTAGGCTCCTCTGGACTGTGACCTTGACAATTTAAGGAATGCTGCTCAGGTATTTTTAAAGGGAATGTCCCTCAGCGTGCACTGTCTGATGTTTTTCTCATGATGGGGCTGAGATTATGAATTTTGGGGAGGAAGAACACAGAGGTAATACAATTAGCTGAAGTTTATCATTCTTCAGTATCTCATTATACCATATCAGGGGTACCAACCATCAATTTCACTTATCATTGTTGATATGAACTTTGATCTCCTGGCCAACTTGGTTTCTGCATTGTGGTCTCCTGGAAGGAAGTCACTGTCTACAGTTTACCCTTAAGGAGGATTAGGGAATTAGGCTCCATTGACTTGAGGTGGTGCGCTTATATAAATTACTTGGAATTCTTCTTCACAAAGGATTGCCCCTTCTATCCCAACTATTTATTTATAAAACCATCTACTTAGATCAGTATGGACTCAGGGATATTTGCTTTGTGCTTTGGGTTGCAATTCAGCGTATCTTCATTTGGTTTGTTGGTCATATTGTCCCAGATTCGGGCATCAGGAGCTCTTGCAGCTGGCTCCTCTTGGCAGATCCCTTCATTGTGAGTCTTCCCTCTTTCCTTTGTTCACCCTCTTTCTCTTTCTCCACTGTCCCTACCCTGTACTTCTTTCCTTTCTGGCACTACAAGATGCTCAGGCTCATCTTCTTTATTTCCTTCACCAGTCCTGCAACCAGCCTTTTCTCCAAGAGTTCCTGTTTCCTTTTAATGGAACCAAGATCTGAGAGCTCGGTGTGCCACCTTTTGGACCATCCCAGCTGAAAAAGCAAAGTGATATGTGTATATATACTATCTCATGTTATATACGTATTTTTGAATACTTCTAATTTAACAATCTGTGTCTATATTAAGCTCAAATTTAGTATATGTCTATATTAAGCAGATGCTAATTCTATTATACTGCACAATACCTCTGTGAGATAGCTCACAAGTTAATTCCGATGTCTTCAACTCTAACCCACTGCCACATGGGCCACTCCTGCCATCTGCACTTGCTTCTCTGTAACCTCCTACTCCAACAGTGAGAAAACTGACTCCCCCCACCCACCCTTCATTTAAAGTAGTCAATCCTTATTATACATGTTTCACAATTCTATCACAATCATTAACCCATATCTGTTTCTTTTGATTTTAGTCTTAGTCTTTACTCAGTCCCAAAGTTGCTTATGTTGGCACCTTTCCCCCATGCCTCCTTCAGTGAGGATGTATCTTAGGATTGTACTGCAGTGAGATACACACACACACATGCACACACACACACACACACACATGCATATACATACACATATTTCTTTTTTATTGGTGAATTATAATTATATATAATAGTGGGATTCATTATACCACATTTGTACATGCACATAATTTGATCAGTCTTATTTCCTATACCTTCCTTTTCCCTTCCCTCTTTCCCCTACTTGTTCTAATCTACTGATCTCCCTTCTATTATTATTGTTTTAATTAGTGAATATAATTATATATGTATATACATATGTAGATATGAGAGATTATATATGAGGAATTATATATATGTGTAGATATATATGTATATTTATATGTTTTTACACACACACACACACACACACTTTACATAGTATATGTTACTAGGGATCAAATCCAGGCCATGTGCATGCTCTATTCTGAGCTACATACACTCCAGCCCACTGTACCAAAATTTGGTTATTTTTCTTTTTTTTTTTTTTTTCATATTCTCCATTCTGGCATGCCCTGACCCCTTTAATGATTTTTGAAAATTTGTCCTAATCTATTTAAATACCTTTAAACTTCATGACCTATCAAAACATTGGGGGTTTTCTATACATCTGTGCTTCGAGTTGGTCTTTTTTGGCACAAGCACATGTGTATGTTAACACTTCTTCATCTGAAAAATCAAGTACAGAGCCTGTGTTCTCTGTGTTAATTTGTTCTCTTATCCATAGACAGAAAAATCTACTCTAGCTAGTTTGAAATATATTATTATTAATAATAACAGCAGCAGCAGCAGTAACAGCAATAATCCAATGTAGTCACATGTTGACTGTGTCAGGCTGCATTCCAGATGCTTTGCATGTGCTAATTCCATTACACTGTACGGCAGCTCTATGAGATAGCTCCCAAGGTACTCCACTTTTCAGGTAAGGAAACTAAGATGTAAAGCAGTTAGATGATTTGCCTGAGATCATGTAGTTTGTAAGAGATAAAGCTGGAATTGAAGCCCAGAGTATATTCTTTAGCTGCCGGAGTGGAGTCATTGGAAGGACAGGAGGGACAATTCTAGGCTAATCTCTAGTGACAACTACTAGAAGGCACATGTAGATCTGACCTGGTAAAGGAGCTCCAGTCCTATATTAAATGGAAGTCCCATAACTTCCTGCTTCCTTGCTTCCCAATCATAGGCCTATGAAAGTGGGTCTGGTTGGAGAAACCTAAGTCACATGCCTAACTCTAGGATTCCAAGAGACAGACAGAGAATATGAGAATTAGGGCCTCATATTTTCAGTATGGCTCCAAAGGAAAATTGTTTTTATATCCAGCCAAGAAGCATGGAAATAGAACATCAAGTTTTTAGTTCTCATGATAACCTTAATTCTAGATGAGGAAACTGAGGCACACTGAGGTAAGATAACTTTCTAAGGTCACACAGCTAGTGAATGAAGAAGACAGATTTTGAATTCACAAGTCTACTGTAAAAATTTAAGCTTTTAACCCTTAGCAATACTTTCTCCCTAGGACTACTTTTTATTTATTCTTTATTTTCATAATTTTAAAATTTGTTCTAATTAGTTATACATGACTGTAGAATACATTTTGACATATCATACATAAATGGAGCGTAACTTCTTATTTTTCTGGATGTACATGATATAGAATTATACCAGTCATGTAATCATATATGCACATAGGGTAATGTCTGGTTTACTCCACTGTCCTTCAACCTCCCTACCCCCTCCTCTCCCTTCACCCCTCTGTCTAATCCAAAGTACCTCTATTCTTTCCTAGGGCACTTGCCACCTTATTGTGAATTAGCATCCACATATCAGAGAAAATATTTGGCCTTTGGTTCTTTGGGATTGCCTTATTTTGCTTAGCACAATATTCTCTAGTTCCATCCATTTACTGGCAAATGCCATCATTTCATTCTTCTTTATGGCTGAGTAATATTCCATTGTTTATATATACATTTGCTTTATCCATTCTTCTGTTGAAGAACACCTAGATTTATTCCATAGTTTAGGTATTGCAAGTTGAACTGCTATAAATATTGATGTGGCTGCGTCAATTAGATGCTGATTTTAAGTCCTTTGAGTATAAACTAAGGAGTGGGATAACTGGGTCAAATGGTGGTTCCATTCCAAGTTTTCTGAGGAATCTTCATACTGTTTCCCATAGTGGTAGAACCTATTTGCAGTCCCACCAGCAGTGTATGAGTACACATTATCCTCCAATCCTTGTAGAAGTACCTTTTTCTAGGTAGTTGAACAGTACAAAATGATTTGGGATTCTTTTTTCTGTTCAATTTCTTCCTGATTGTCCTTCAGTTAAGTACTCCCTCCCAAATCCCTAAACCCATAGACACTAATTCTCAAGCTCAGCTGCACCATCCAAACTTAAGAGCATGAGCAATGTCTCTAAGGATGGGCAGACAGGTCTCAGTGGGGGCCCCTGGAACATTTTGACCATCGTGGCTCTGCTTCTATAGTTCTGACCACTTAATATTAAGCATTTTAAAACATTCACAGTGCTTCAAAGTGGTAAATTGTTATCATCACTGATAATAACTTAAAGGGGAATAGGGTTGGTATCTTCTTATTAGTGTTGACTCCTCTGGTCACAACCAGGTGTCTGCAACTGATAGGCCCTCATCACTCCTTAATGCATGAGGATTAAAGTAGAAAATTCATACACTCCTGTGAAGGCAGCAGCCTCCTACAGCCTCTAATTTACTTGAACTCTGACCTCTCCTGGCCAATCTTGAGGTTGTGTCTTGGGAGAAAGGGTGAGGCTCCTGCAGAATCAGTAATTGGAGAAGGAGGTGAATGGTTTCATGAGATTTGCTGTCCCCTCCCCCTTTACAAGACTCAGAATTCAGCCAGGAGTAAGAGGCTACTCTATTGCTCCTGTGTGACTGATTCCCTTTTGTGGTCCCATCTCACCTTGTTTTGCTGGCTTCTGTCTTGTGCTCCTTTGCACAACCTAGTCCTCTTTAGGTTCTGGTGCCTAGGGAATACTAATGAAACCTCATATTGATTGCAGTGAAGTGTAATCAGGAAGAGAACCAAGCTGGCTACAAAAATTGCAAATTGCATTGAATATCCAAATATCAGTGAGTTTTGAATGATCTTGTCTTGGATTATCTGTGCCACTGCACCCCCAAATTCCTCTTCCCTGTATGAATGACCTGCAAGACCTCAAAAGCCTTATGGGACAGAGTCTTTTTAGTAGACTCCAATGCAAAGCACATTTTACAGGGCTGCACTCTTCTGGGTGACTCTACTCTGTCTTCCTTTGCATTTTAACCTCTCTACTCCCTGCAATCTGAGAGGATGATTCTTTAGAATACGATGAAGGTGACATATTTTCTCTTCTATAGGCCTTGTGTTATAAAAGTATACTCTGTGGTTGATTGTATTTTCATTTCCAAGTATTTGATCCCTTTCCCCTATCAAAGGATTATACATGCCCACCCATGGCCATGTGACTTGTAGATCTTCTGTGGGAGCAATTTATATGCCTGTCCCCCTTTACTTGGCCATATGATACACTTTGGTCAACAGGATGTGACCTGTGTGAGCAAAAGATTTAAGAAGAGGATTAGTCAGTTTTTTTTTTTTTTTGTCACCATGACCAAAAGATCTGTCAAGAACAACACAGAGGAGGGAAAGTTTACTTGGAACTCACAGTTTCAGAGTTTCAGTTCATAGATGATTGACTCCACTGCTTTGGGACCAAGGTGAGGCAAAATATCATGGTGAAAGGATGTGGAGGAGGAAAGAAGCTCAGGACATGACAGACAGGAAGCAGAGAGAGAAAACTTAGCTTACCAGGGATAAAATATATACCCCAATGTTCTGCCCTCAGTGACTCACCTTCTCCAGTCATACTCTATTGCTATGGTTACCACCCAATTAATCCATATGAGTGGGTTAATGTATTGATTAGGTTAAAGCTCTCATAACCCAATCATCTCATCTTTAAACTTTCTTGAATTGTCTTACACATGAGCTTTTGGGGAACACTTCATACCTAAACCATAATAAGAGGCATCATTGATTCTGATAATTCTCTTGCTCTTTTTTCTTCTTCCATAGTATCTCATGTCCCAAGTAAGGACTGATTCTTCAACCTGGGTCCCAGAAAGAGGAGACATGGGGTGGGGGTACAAGGCTGGCTAGAACCATAGCAAATGAGCTATGGCCCAAAACAATTGGTATGTGTGAGCAATAAATGTCCATTATAAGCACTGGAAATTGTGATCCTCATTTCAGTAAAACTGACTGACACTCCCAAGTGTAGTCTGAAATAAAAACCATACTAAAGGTTAGGTAAGGCCAACAAATTTTAATCCCCCCATGACTATTTCACTGGCTTGTTTGGCATCATTTATTCAACTTATTTTCCAAAATTTGTTTCCTCATTTTATTCAGGCTCCCCGTTGTGATGGTGCTCCAAACTTGAGCTCAGCCTCCCTCCTGGGTCGTCTGAAGAAACCATGTTTAAGTGGACAAAAGGAACTCTCCCCAGGAAGTCAGGGCAACCCACAGCTAATCTATTAACCAGTTCTGTATGATTTTTGAAAAGTAATAAAACTCAACTGTTACTCAGTTGCTTTATTTTTCAAAAGTAGTAGCTTAGTCCAAATAACTTCCAGTTTGATTCAGCTACAAAATGTATAAGACCTGGGGAGGACAAAATATAATGTCTCCTTTCCCTGCCCCTGTTGACACATGGAACGAACTTGTGGTGAGAACGTTGGTCCACCACTGACTTCTAAAATGTCAGGATGTTGATTCACCTCTCTAGGGCTCGGTTTTCTCCTCTGAAAATATATGTACAAGAATAAAACTGAGAATCATGGAAATGAGGGACTGTACAATATTTTAGCCCCAATTTTAGCTTTACCACTTAAAAGATCTAGAATTGAGGCAGTGTTCAATGTTACACTCAGATTTCTGGATACATAGTCCAGTGCCCTTTGGCCCACACCATCATCCTGGTGACTGAGTCACACCAGGAAACCAAGAACTTCAGTTCCAACAAAAATTCTGCCTTGTTCAAGCTTCCAGTAACACTCAACACTGAGTTACTGCAATTCCCCTGTGTATTGATGTCATTCTCCTTTTGTACAGG
Source organism: Glaucomys volans (assembly GCA_020662805.1). NCBI lineage: Eukaryota > Metazoa > Chordata > Mammalia > Rodentia > Sciuridae > Glaucomys > Glaucomys volans. The sequence goes on from JAJEJO010000924.1 coordinate 406,129, forward strand.
AACATACTCTGTCTGTCTCTTTTGGGTGCAATCTTCCTTTTCAGAAAAGTGGGTGTGAGTATCCTGGGCTGTAGTGTCTGCCATGGGAAAGTCAGCCATGAGAGAACTGTCCAATTGCCCAGGGTTCTGCCATTGCCCAGCTTCCTACAATGCTTTCAGCATTGCAATTGGTTTAGTATTTTTCCAAAATGTGTTCCTCATTCTACCTGTTCCCAAGATATTCCACACTCGAAGAGTGTCTGTGCTTTAACTAGTTGGGGAAACACTGCACATACAATATCCCTCTTGGAGAGTTTCAATGTCCATTATAGTTCTTAAAACTCCTGTAAATCCTCGCAAACAAAGGTTGTTCATTATTTATGGTTGTTGAACCCAGTGTTCCCAAAGCATATTTAGTATTCAGGTTTTTTCTCCTCAAGACACATCTGCTAACATCCTGGTTTCTTGAGGTGAGTTGAGTCTAATCTAAACTCCAGCCTCATTTCAGTCCCATGCATAGAGGTCTGGGCAAGAGTTTCAGCCTTGGCTAAGCATTAGAATAACCTGTGAAGCTTTTAAAACTCCTGACACCTAGGCTGCCCCAGAAATAATTAAATCAGTGTCCCCAGGGGTGACTTGCAGACCTCAGCACTATATAAAGGTTTCCATGTCAGACCAAGGTTGGAGAATCACTAAGTGAGAGAAAAGGACATTCCCTGTCCCTGCCTGCTAAGGTCAGGTGAGTTAACCTTTCCTAATTTCACAAGAAATTGGGGGAATGTGTAATGTTCATGGTGATTCAGTGGAAATGTCTACTGAAGAAAACTAATAGTTGCAAACCCTTCCTTGGCACATAAACACATCTTAAGCACTTTACATGTGTTATCACATGCCCATGTGTTATCACTAAATTCTCTCCCCAGACCTGTGGCATAAGTGTTTTTAGTTATCATTTTGCAGATGAGGAAACTCAATTGAAGGCTTGGGGATTAAACTACTTAATAAAGAACCAGCCCCCTGATAAGGGGGAAAATGGGATTTGAACTCAGGTACTCTCACTTCCAAATCCCTAACAAATGCTATGTTTCCTTCTGTGAACCTCTGGGTGGTGGGGTGATACTGATCTCAGGAACTTTAGGAGAACATCAGGTGCAGCTCAGATGGGAGCCCCAGTATATGCTCCTCCAGGTCATTGTCTTCATCTTCATGACCTAGGCAGATCTGTCTCCTTCCCCTTCAGCCCACAAGGGCAGCAAATATGGCAACCAGAGCTTATCCAGAAAGCTGGGCAGAGGAGAAGAGTCACTGATGTTCAGCATGTGCCTGAAGCAAAAGCTGGCAAGATCTCTGGAATCAAGGGTTGTAGAAGGACTTGACTAATGTGTAAAGAGGAGAAAGGAAAGAGTGGGGCATTGAATTAGTGAGGCCTGGAAAAGGAGCACCTTCAGGAGGAAGAGGGGAAGGGGAAGAGCTGTGAGCCACATGGGGGAGTGTGCCTGGAAAGCTCACATGTTGACTGAATTCTTAAGCAGTGAACAGTTCAACTCTTCCTTGCACAATGGGCAGGTGTAGAAGTATCTAGAACATAGAGGAGATAGACAAATTCCAGTCTTTTGGGGAGCTTCAAAGGACCAACTATTGGGTAGCAAGAAGGAACTCCCTGCAGACAATGGCCCATCAGAGAAACAGTAGAGGACCTTCTACCTCCCCACTGAGAGATAACTAGTAACAGCATCATGTCACCTGGGAGCTTGTTGCAGATGGGTCACTGTGTCCCACCCCCAGAGCTTTGGATTCAGTGGATCTGGGTAAGGACAGGAATTTTGCATTTCTAACCAGGCCTCAGGTGATGTTCTTGCTGCTGGGTTGAGAATCACTCAGTGCTCCTGTCACTTGTCGGGAGGGGTCTGCCATGGGGGATGCACTTTGGAAAAAGCTGCCCTCAGCTCAAAATTGCTTCGGTGCCTTGCCTAGGAGGGAGGCTTCCTGCCATCCACCAGGCTTCCTGTTCCAAAGCTGCTGTGACTCCTCTAACCCCAGGAGTCCCCAAGTCATTCTGTGCATTAGGAATCTTAACACTAAACTGTCTCCTCTCTTTCAACGGCCATCTTTCCATTCCTTGAGGAAGTACAGGAGGAAGCCCATCGGCAGGATTCAGTATCATGTCTTCAAAGTCCTTCTCCCTCCTCTGAGACTCACTGACTTTTGCCAGCTGGAGGGAGTTCTCCTGCCAAGGGGTCCCCTCTGTGGGTTTCAGAAAACAGCTTAGCTTTCCAAAAGGAATTGTAGCCTGAATGTTGGGAATGTGATTAAACCCCAAGTCTCTTCCACAGGCCTGCCCCAGAAGTTCAGAAGGATTATGCTAAGGAACCCCCAAGGCCTGCCTCCAGCATCTCAGTCCTCCTAGACAAATATGTAACTGAGCTCCAAAAAGTGACCCCAGCTTACAAAAATAAAGTCTAAAGTTGACTTTATTTATTCTGCATTCTTTTTCTCTGCCTCCCTTCTTTCCTCAGTCTCCCCACCTGGAAAAGACATGGGCTTAGTTGTATACAACAAGTGACTAAACTATGATGCCCACTTAGGCGGCTGCTAGTGAAGAATACTGCTCCATTATTGTTCCTACATTGTATTATACACAAAATCATACGCCAGTGGGGTTTGACAGCAGGCAGGAGGCCTGAAGGGAGTAGACCTGAATAGGAGAGACAGAATGGAAAATCTGCTGACTTACTGGTCACAGAATTCCTAATTTTTAGTTTATAGTTCAATATACTCCACCTTTTGTGTGTACATTAATGCAGACAACTTGAAGACAAAGAACCAACTGAAGGTGTATCATTTTTCCAGTGTGGAATTGATGACTTGTACCAGTGTCCCATAAGCCTTCAAATGTTTACAGTTAAGAGGCAAGGAGGTGGGTGAGGCCAGGCTAATTTACATATTTGAAGTCACATCTCCCTTGTTCAAGTGCTACATTTGGACAGGCAGGTGTTTGCCCCCATCAGTAGTCTTGATTCTGTCTACATATTGGGAAATAAAACAGTGCACGTAAAGGGCCCAAATATTCATCAGGTGCTGTATGGGCCTGTGCACACAGATTCCAGTCAAGTTTTGTAATATCAGAAGTATTATTAGCTCCATTTTCCAGCAGAAGCAGCAAAAACTTCAGAGAAACTGGAAAACTGTGTCTTAGCTGGTGAGCTGCAGAACTGGGACTTGAGCTCTGAGAGTCATCTGAAGAGGCTCTTCGCTGCTGCCCTTGTGCCCTTGACTTACTGTGTGTTCAGTTCCCTCTGTATCTTCCCACTTGGCTTTGGGTTCTTTAAGATGTCCTGGCAAGTCCACAAATTCCCCAAAGCCCATTCATCTGCCCACTGCCTCTTTCTCTTCTCTTGAGGCTCTTCTTATGAGCTGTGAATCCACACTGCTTGTGCCTGCCTCGTCAGGGGTGTCTCACAGGACTGGAGACAAGAAGTGGTCTAAAAAAGGCCTGAGGGATAAGGGACTTCTTGTAGTCCAGCAGCGAAGGAATGTAGAGCCCAGAATCACCCTGGTGAAGGAACTCCTCTGCCCAGGGAGAAGAGGGAAGAGAAAAAGTTGAAAAATGCAGAGAAATTTGCTGGAAAAAGTGAAGAAAGAAGGTTGGGGCAGCTTATGCCTCATGGCTTCTCTTTTCTTTGGTTAATCTGAGGCATTATTTCATGGTATCTCCCCTCAGAACTCATTGTATTTGAAGATCTGTCTATAACATGTACTGGCCATAGGGGTTTTGGGGGTTCCTTGCTACACCTCAGGGAAGACAGGCCCTGACTGAACTTTCTTGCTATTTATTGGACTTGGTGTTACAGTCTCTGAAGGGAGGAGGCCACTCCATTCCTAAGGGAATCTATAAAGAGTCCTTGAGATGTTTTATTAAAACACACACACACACACACACACACACACACACACACACACACTGACACTACCAGGAAGAGAGGCAGGCAGTATGTCCAAATAATTAATGACCTACCTCTTAAGAACCAATGTTTCTTTTAAAACTCAAGCTTTTTGAATAAAATAGCATTTTTAAAATGCATTGAATACTTCACTTTCTTTAGAAAGAAGGACATTAACCATAAATGGATTTTTTTTCTTGGTCCATCTCTAGAGCAAAATCTTTCCATATCTATTAAAATTCAGACTCACACAGGGCTGTGATCCTGGAGGGGCTTCTGGGGTGGGGTGTTCAGGGTTCAGGGCTGTTAAGTCTTCCATGAATTAGTACAGGGTATGAAGTTCCATTTGACTTTGTATCAGCTTTTTGTAGTTTTTCTGTCTCCTGTTGACCACAGTCTCTGTAGTGTGCAGATTGAGAGATCAATAGAAATGCATGTTGTTATGAACTTTAATGAAAAAATTATTGCTCTAATAAGTATTATCTTCCTCAAAATTGGTTGTGAGTTTCATTACCTTTCCTTTCTTTAAGCAGATACAACCATAGATACAATCTGAGATATTGTTTACAGACTGTGCTTGGTGACTAGGTAAATTTCTTTTTTCTTTCTTTCTTTTTTTAAATTTTTTTGTCTTTTGGTGACAACAAGTGGAAGCTACCATTTTCTCCAAATAACACCAGGGCTCCATGCCAGTAATTGATTTTGTCATCAGATCTTCTAGTAGCATTTTAAATTAACATTCCCACATATGGGTTTAATTGGAATTTAATAAGATAGTTAGTGCATAATAAGTAAAAACAACATGATCCTAAAAACATATTTGCTGAAGATTAACCATCACAGAGATGCTTATCTATTATGTAGAAACCCCAATAAATACTTTGAGTACATTAAATCGTAAGTAAACATTGTGCATCACTTCAAGTAAATCCAGATCTTCAGCCTCATTTGTTATTCTCTCTTGTAAGTAAACATTGCTGCTTACTACAATTAAATATATTTTCATATTATCATTTGGTTTAGCACAATTTAGGGTTAAGGGAAAAAGGCCTTCAATTTTAACATTAAATAGACTTTTTCGGTCAGTAAGTCTGGGGTGGGACTTAAGAATTTGCATTTCTGACAGGTGTCCTCTTGATGCTGTTGGTCTGGGGACTAGTCTTAGAAAAGTACTGATGTCAAGCATTGTCTTGCTTTAAAATTAAACACAGGTCTTCTCTGCTTTACTTTAATATCTAGTCTTAGTTAAATCTATAGGAAGAGATCACAGTGGCCACATATTTTTTGTCACTGTCTCTGTTTCCTTTCCTGCTCTTTCCTTGTACTGTTTCTTCCTTTTTGGTTTGAACTAGTTCTGTGATGACTTAACCAGTAGAATGCAGAGGGAGTGATACTTCAGCAGGACTGGCAGGTTTTACTGCCTCTATCTTGGCTCCAGCTGCCATGCTGTGGGTAAGCCCGAGCAGAGAGCCGAGGCCACTAGCCAACAGGCTTGTTGGAGCTCCCAGGCACCCATGAACAACTTGTCAGTCATGTGAGTGATCTGTCCTGGAAATTGAGCTGCCCCAGCTTGCACAAACTGGGGCAGACAAGCCACCCCTGCGGAGCCTGCCTAAACTGCAATGAGAATGACTAATGTTGCTGTTGTTTTAAACCATTGTGGGATGGTTTATTGTACAGCAACATGTAACCAAAATTTACCTGCCTAAAAATCTTCTGTGAGAAGTCAGGCACAGATTTTGAGTTTTCCTTTCATGAGCACGTGTTGTAAACTCACAAGGAAAATGTTGACAAATGCATCAAGAATCAGCAAAGGTTTATTTCAGAATATGACTTTGCAGTTTTCTAGTCCCCACAGATAGAGTTTAATTTTAAGTGAGCAAATTACTGTCAACAAGGGCATCATTTTCAACGTTTTGAGGATGTCTTTGCATCCCTTCAAATATAATCCCATGAGATCAACAATGCTTGCATTTTCCATAATTATAATTATTTTGCCTTAAACAATGAGACTTAGCTGTTAAAATGTAAAGAACAAATGAATGGGTTAGCACCTTATTGTTCAGTGGCCATTTGAAACTTAACATTAGGACTCTCTTCTCCCATAAGAACGGGCACTTCCAATATCTTCAGTGTGCAGACACATGCCCACATTTTCAGTCAAAAACCTTGTGTATTTGTAGAAACATTTGGCTCTTTTAGCATAGAAACAAAGCTCCTGTTTTCATACCTGTAAGCAGATCCCATTTCTGGAACACACAATGAAGCTGATCAAGCTCTCAAGATCGTGCATGGGAAATTTATATTATTGATCATGAAACTCACTCAGGGCTGGTGGTGTAGCTCCATTGTAGAGTTTATGTGAGGCCTCAGATTTGATCCCCAGCACCCCCTCAAAAGAAACTCGTACTCAACTTTTAAAATGTATACTCATAAACACTCTACTTAGCAATTATCACTTATGTAAGTACAATACAGAGTTTGGTGTTTACGATTTGTTCAAATAGTCAATATTATTTCAGTTTCAATGTACTTTAGATGCCCAATTCAGGAAAATAATATATTGCCATACTTTGTACTATGTTCCTACTGTGTTTTTATTACAATCATCAAAAAGCAAAGTGGTGTTCTCATAATAAGGGATGTTCAACTTAACTCAACAGTTTATTGCCCATAATACCTATTCTGCACTAGACAGTATGCTGTGCACTGCAGGGGGTTGAAAGATCTCAATGAAGTGTAGTTGATGTGATGAAAATAGAACAAAAATGACTTCAATCCTAGTGGACTACCAGCTGCATCAGAAAAGTACAAAATATTTCAAATGTTTCCAAAGAGATATCTGTTAAAATTTGCTGAGAGAGATAGCGAAGCCTTCTTAAAAGATTCAGTACAACAAGACTCCCTTTCAATAGAATAACAATTTATACCTTATAACTGAGTCGCTTATTTGACTTCTGCAGTAGCTAGGGTAGGGGTTCTTAAAGTGTGTTCCCCAGGTCATCAGCAGTGGTATTTCCTGGGAGATGGTTAGAAATGCAGAATTGCAGATCTCACTTCAGATTGACTGCATCAGAAACTGGGAGTGAAATCCACCAGCAATCTTGAGTTTTAATCCTTCCCAATTCTGATACATGTTCTTTTGATTTAACATATGATAAGACTAGGAAATATTGAAGCTGGATCTTACCAAGTAACTAAAACCACACCAGGAAACCAAATTCCAAATATTGGTTGTTGAAGGCCCAATGAGTAACTCTCTTTTGAATTGAATTTGAAAAATGGGTAGAACATCACAGTCAATGTTGGTTGAGATTTAGGGGGTATGGAAAAGGCCAGAGGAGTTATTTCAACCAGATGAAAAATATTTTGAGATTTTAACAGACAGATTTGAGGAGATTGACTTTTAGATTTTTTTTTTTTCCTGTATTGGGGGTTGGAACCCAGGGGCAATCTACCTCTGAGCTACATGTCCAGCTTTTCTGATTTTATTTTTGAGAAAGGGTCTGACTAAGTTGCCAGGGCTGCCCTCAATCATGTGATCCTCCAGCCTCAATCTCCCAAGTTGCTAGGATTATAGGCATATGCCACCATGCCTGGCTTGGTTTTTATATTCTTTCCTCCATGAAACATATCTTAGGATGCTTATTTGTTTGTATTTCCTTATTGCATCAATTCAGACTTTGAAAAATCACTTTGTGACTCTTCATTGCATCTGGCTGGAATTCATTTCCACAAAGAGTTTGGGTCTTTATGCAGCTTATGCTCCCTTTTCTTGCTATACCACTTTGAGAATAAGTCTAAAGAGCCACAGAATAATCCCATTTCTTCTGTTACTTCAATGGAAGAAACTGTAAAAAAATTACAAATGACTCATAATAAGTGATCTGAGGATCTTGATGAGCTCCCACACATGCAACGACCAGAAATCGGAGATAAATTTGGCCAGTTCTAGCAGCTTGAGGCAGGGACCTCTAGAAACTGCTGGAGATATGCTGCCAATTTTCACTGCATCTAGAGCACAGAGACTCTGCTGGGACATCTTGAGAATTGATTCAACTTCTTGCTTGAGGTTTTGATAGCTGGATGAAGACTCTTCAAGGTAAAACCTTAAAAAATGAAATGAACCTTTGGAGCACTGTTCAGGTGGAATAAAATGTTGCCTAAGTTTTAAATTAACAAATGCATATTGATTTTGACTTTTATCAACTATTTTAGTAACTTTTAAAATCTAGTTTCATTTTAGTCCTTTTTATACATAGTAAAATTAACTCTTTATGGTGTGCACTTTGAGTTTTGACAAACACGTGTAGTTTGGCCACTACTTTCATAACCAAGACAGAACAGTTCCATCACCTCAAAATAATCCCTTAAAAAGCACCTTGGTAGAACCTTTGGCACCTCCCTGTCCCCTGGAAACCAGGACCTGTTTTCTATTCCTATAATTTAGCCTATTCCAGATAACTTTATCAATGGAATCATACAGAATGTAGCCTCTTGTATCTAGCTTTTTTCATTCACATAATGAATTTGGAAATTTTCCTTTTTCCTTTTTCTTTTTTCTTTTTTGCTGAGCTGAATTCCATTGTATGGATGGATGTACTGCAGTTTATCTATATCTGAATTTTGGAATTCATATATATGTGATTACATATGAATATTTGATTGTTTCAATTTTTGGCAATTAAAAATAAAGCTACCATAAACATTTGTATGCAGTTCTGTGTTAACATAGCTTCTGTTATTCTGAGGTAAGTACCCAGGGGTGAGATTACTGAGTCACATGGTAAATGTCTGCTTAAGTTTATAAGAAACATACAATTTTCCAAAGTGCTCATACCATTTTGCATTTCCATCAGCAATGTATCAGGGTTCTGGATGCTTCACATCCTTACCATCATTTGGTTTTCTTTAATTATTTTTTCTAAAATTTAGCTATTCTAATAAAGATATGGTGGGTATTGACAGGTGCAGTGCTGCATGTCTATAATCCCAGCAGCTCGGGAGGCTGAGACAGAGAATCAGGAGTTCAAAGCCAGCCTCAGCCAAAGGAAGGTGCTAAACAACCCAGGGTGGACGGGAACACCCATATGCCACTTTATTGTAGTCCATTTCACTATTGTGGCTTCTGTGTGTTCATTGGTAATAAAGGTCATTTTGCAGCCAAATTTGAAAACTCTTTCCTCTACTCCCCATGTCTTTCTTTTAGAGGGAAAAAACAAGCATTTATAGTTTTGCATAATTGCCCAACAAATTCTAAATGCTTGCAGACAGGTCTACATTTTTTTTTTATCTCATTTAAAGTAAAAATAGATCTACTGAATTCTCTGGATAAATTCAGATACTCTCTACTTTACTGGAAGAAAAACAATGAGCAAAATGGCTTTGCTCTTCAGATGGTAAAACGCTAACATCTGGGCCTTTTTTGAGAAATGGGATTACAGACACAGCTTTCCACTTTTCATCCTGAAATGAGATCAAGCCAGGTTGCATAGTGGAGACTTGGTGTGCTTTGTAACCCATCATTGTATTGCCACAGTGTCATCTGAGTCTCCAGTTAAAAAATGTGTCTATTGCTCTTCCTTGAAGATTTTGGGGTAAAGATTTTAAAAACAATTTTTTTTGAGACCAGTGCCCTCACATAATTTGGATGGCCTTTCAAATTGGATAAATACTGTCCTAAAGGAACCAAGCCTGGATGTAATGGTAGGGTAAGGTAGCGTTGAGTTGAAAAGATTTGGGGATCATCATCTCCCTTCATTATTCAGAATCACAGGCAACTGGGCCCTGCTCAGGTCATTCTGTTCATTTGTGGAGAAATTGTTAAGAGTACCTGGGTTTCCCAACTCCTTCTGAGATGTGGGTGTTGTTCAACCAGGGTGGGCTCATGGCCAGTACTTCCATGGAGATGAGAGGAGAGCCAATGGCAATGAGTTACGAGGAGAGAACTTTCTAGCAATATCCAAAAGGCAGCTTATGCAAATACTTGGTACCTCCACAGGGCTATCTACTTCAGAGGGCCATGCAGATGACACTGAATTAATCCTTCTTGTCTGCACCCAGATAGAGATGACTAGTCTTGTTAACGCTGTCTCTTGAGGCATCTCTCTCCTTCTTTGTGTCTGCATTGAGGTTATTACTCAAATTTGTACTGTGAATCCATTCAGCAAAAAAATGTGTCTGATTTTATGTTCTGTATCCAACTAAGTATGTGCTCAGGATAGGAGGAAAATGAAAGAAAATTGGTTTTTTCCATTCTTTGGATTAATTGAATCTTACTCTGTGCTCTTTGAGTCTCAGGTATCTGTAAATCACTGCAGGAATTATCTGTTATCTACAATGAATAAACCTATTCACTTTAAGGACATGTGTGAAAATAAGGGAAAATATCATTTACTATTTGTAGGAAAAAAACTATTTTTTGAAAGACTCACAAGTTAATGTCCAATAGAACTTCTTTGAAAGAGGTGGAAACTCATGTTCATTTGCTAAAAAAGAAAAAATAATTAAAAATGAAGGAAGAGCTCTATTACTTGATACTTATACCATGTTAATTATATATATATTACATACACACACATTTGTATTAAAAGAACATCAATAGATTTTTTTCCTATAAGGACATATTTTTATTTTGTTTTTTATTATTTGTTTTTTATTTTTACAGACTGCATTTTGATTCATTGTACACAAATGGGGTACAACTTTTCATTTCTATGGTTGTGCATGAGGTAGTATATGTTCTTCAAGTAAATGGGCTTCTTCATTAAAGATATCTTGTTTTTGAACCTAAACTCTATAATCTTATATGATCACTCAGACTACTCAAATTTCAGATAACTTTGGGAGAGGGTTCCAAGAATCGAATTCTCCTAAGAATATATAGGTTTTAAATATTGAAATGCATGTGTTGCAAGTAGGTTAGGGAAATAATACAATCTTGCCCACAGAAGACCCATTTGAAGTCACATTGAGGAGAGAAACCACTTTACTGTGTCAGGTGTATCAGGTTTACATATATGTCCTGTGGCATTCAAGTGGCTAAGTTTGGATAATTTTGCATACACATTTATACAGTAAAGTAGAAGAACGTACAATTAAAATGTCTCATCTCTATGGAGATGTAAAAGGTTACACCTAGTGCATGTCTCCCACGTGACTCATGAAACTTCCGTGTTAATTTTGGAGGTTTGAGTTTACAGTTCCTAGGGTCAGAAGACTTGTGTTCTTGCTTTGTGTGATCACAAAGCAATGAGTCCTGTGTCCTTATAGTTTTCAAGGAGATACGCAAAGGAGCAGAGAGAGGGAAGGCATCCACAGTGCTTCTTAGAGAAAATTTAATATTTTACACTTATGTGTGCCTTAAAGCCAATTTCCTAAGAAATCTTCTAGCAGTGATTTGAGCAATGGCTATATATTTGGAAGAATGTTACCTGCTAGAGTGACTATTCTGAATAAAAACACTAATTTAGATATACAAGTCTTGGTGTATTTACTTAAAAAATCAGTCCCAGTTCCAGTTTGCATGTGGGCTGAATTGCTAAATGTGAAAACTCATTTAAAAGTCATCTTGCTGAGTCACCCATTCACCAAAAACCTGAGGGAGGTAATTGAAGAGTGGGAGTGAAGACAGAGCAGATGATTGGATTTGCTCACAAGAGGGAGATTGGAGTGAGGACCCCATTTGAGGAGCTGCCTGCACATAAACTGGGTTGTCATAAAAAATGAGAATTAATCCAGACACTGCCCCAACACTAAGGAAGTGCTGCTCTTATGCCCTAATGCTGTGAACTTTGACTACTTGACAGCTGAATGGGAGCTGAGGGAAAGTGACAAAGGTAAAGGAAACCAGTGGAGGTGAGCCAACAAATAGTGAAAGTTAGTATTTTCTTCAAAGTAGAAAGTGTTATGGGAGGCAACATCATTGTTGCTATTATTTTTGTGACCTATTTATTTATTTTATTTATTTTTATTGTTTCAAGGATTGTACACAAAGTAGAGTCACACCATCTGTGCTTTCATGCATGTACACAGGGCAATGATATCTGTCACATACTCTGTTATTGATTTTACCCCCCACCCGCCCCCACCCCTCCCTTCCCTCTATGCTAGCTATCTTTCCTCCATTCTTGCCATCTTTCCCCCCCACATTATGCATCATCATTCATTTATCAGAGAGACCATTCGGCTTTTGGATTTTTGGGATTGGCTGATCTCACTTAGCATAACAGTTTCCAACATCATCCATTTACCTACAAATGTCATAATTTTATTCTTCTTTATGGCCGAGTAATATTCCATTGTGTATATATACCACAGTTTCTTTATCCATTCATCTACTGAAGGGCATCTAGGTTGATTCCACAATCTAGCTATTGTGAATTGAGCAGCTATGAACATTGATGTGGCTGCATCACTTTAGATCATTTCTATCCAATACAATTTTCTGTGTCTGTACTATTCAATATGGTAGCCGTTAACACAGTGGCAACTGAAAACTAAAAATGTCGTTAGTTAACTCAAGAACTAAAGTTTTAATTCCATTTAATTTTAATTAATTAAATTTAAATAACCCCATGGACCCAGGGGCTACCATGTTGGACAGCACTTTAGAAAGAACTTAGTATTTCTATAATACAGGCTGAGCATCTCTAATATGAAAATGTGAAATTCCAAATGCTCCAAAATCCAAAACTGTTTGAGGGCTTACATGACACCAGAAATGGAAAATTCCACACCTATTCTCAACTTTGCTCTGCACAAACTTTGTTTCACAGCAAAAATATTAAAAACATTATAAAAATATCCTTCATTTTATGTGAATAAGGTATATAGAAAACATGAAAGAATTTTAGGTTTAGATTTGAGTTCTATTTCCAAGATATCTCATTATGTATATGCAAATATTCCACAATCTTTAAAAAAAAAAAAACAAACCCAAATCCAAAACACTTCTAGACCTAAGCATTTCAGACAAAAATTTTCAACCTGTACTTGGAAATCCATGTTTTTTTCCTTAAAACTGAAATTTTAATTTCTAATTTATTTTCTTTAGTTTTCAGTACTATATGGCTTACTGAGAAGATAGAAAGTATTCATACTTTAAAAAAAAATGCTTATTCCAAATAACTTACCCCTGTGTCTGCAGAATTACTGGCCACAGAGGTTAAGACATCTTTCGGGACAGCGAGGGGAGAGAAGTGAATAGTAGTAGCAGGCTGCTATTTGGGGACTTGAGGTGCCTACAGTGCTCAAGAGCTATTTGACCAGACATGTCTTAGCAAGCTAGATGACAGAGAGGTCAATAGATCACCTGTCTTTGGTCATTTTTCCTATGTTCTCTTGTTTTCCTGAGATGATATTGGGTGACTGGAAAATCTGCAGCTCCTCAGGCTGTGGCACTTCGGTGCAGAGCCTAGGTTGTGGAAGAAGCATATGTGCTGTGGGAGCTGTCCTTCAAAGGAACCACGATGGCCAGTGTTGGGGAGGACTTATCTCTTCAGATATGATTCTTTACCCTGCCACCAAAATGCTGGCTCTTTTCTCTACAATTTTCTTGTGAGAGTTAGAATTCCTTCCAACACAGGGCCAGGTGTTTAACATCTACAGGTTGAATATCTGAGCAAGATAGAATTGCTTTCATTTAGAATCCTGCTGACTTTATTTATATTCCTTAGACACACTGGAGGGACACTCGGGATGCTGTGACACTATTTCTTCATTTCACAAACTCAGTCCTGAAGTCCTGAGACCTAGTTTGCATTTGATTATGTTTTTGTAATCATTAAGATGTGACATATTTGATTAAGGGATAGGCCATTAATAATATTTATCCTTAAATCCTGAAAACATTGGAAAAGATTTTGTTTTAATTTATTTTTTTTCAGATCATCAATCCTGTAGTGAGTCACTGGCTACACAAGCAATTTGCTAGGGTGGTAACTGTTCTCTGGTGTCATTACCCTGATTGACATCAGAGTCTTGACCAAAAACCCCAGTGCCAGGGCCCTTGCCCAATACTGGTAAATAAATTCAGCAGCTATGACTTTAGTGACCCTGAGAGTCCCTTCTTCCCAAAGGTGATTTGTTGCATTTGGTGAAACTATTGAACCATTCTGGAGGGAGAGCCTCTGTCCCCATGAAAACAGGCCCCTCTGCTGATTGTTGATCATTGGGATTGAGCTGAGCTTCTCAAGGCATCTCCGACACTCTGCCAACAGAGAACCACATGAATTCTTCTGAATGCTGCCTCTGGTCCCAGCAGAACATCTCCCAACCTTCTACTTTTCTGAGTTTATTAGCATCCTTAGCCTGAGTTTGACTAGTGCATTTTCCTCTGTCTCTTCCATCTAATTTCCCATTTGCTCCTTACTTTGTTCTTGGTTCATCTCCAGCCTGTACCTGTGCTCCTGAATCCATCTCAGGTCTTCACCCAATCCAGAGCACCTGAGTGCAAAGCCTTTCTCTGGCCTCCTGCTCACATTTCTATGGCCTCCCTGAGCAGCCTATCTCTGCCACAGAAAGCAGATTCTAATTCCCTGTCTTTAGTTCCAGCCCCCATAAATATTTTTAGAGTAATTTTCTGGGTGAAGAAGAAAGATGACTTCCCTTAATTCTGCACCTTTATTTTCTTTGTCTCAGCTGCTAGTTGGGAGCAGAAAAGGCTAGACTTAGGGGCACTTTGACACAGCTGCTAGGATCCTGTGATCATGATATAATAAATTTATCTAGACTGGATGGTAATGAGGATGCTTATTTGCATATGTTCCCATACAGTTTAACCCAAGCACTTTCATATTCATCATATTTGCTCCTCTTAATCTGGAGTAAAGAAAGTATGGATCATAGAACAAGGTAGGAGCTGAAACAGCAATAATCTAGGGCTTTGAACTTGCTGAATGTAGGAGTTTCAACCCTGGATTTTTCAAACAATATTTCTGCAGTCTTGTTACTTTTACTGCTGTACTTATTCCAGTTAATATCATCACAACCTACCCCAGTACCCAACTTAGAAACTTCTGACTCATCTTCTAATTTTCTCTATCTCTGCCTACTCACATCCATCAGTGGTTGTTGAATTACACCAGGTAGGCCAGCACCTATTCACCCGACACAGAGCAGGGTTTGAAAGCATCAGTCTTCATCCTCCCCTGATGGGAAAGATTCCTGGTGTCATGAAACAGCATAGTCCGTGCAGTACACACTATGGGGGGTGATCATTATCACCCCTCATGGTGATTCTCAGTCTTGGCTTCATATTTAAGTCTATTGAGGAGCTCTTAGAAAAAATAACTCCCTGGCCCCATAAAACCAGAATCTGCTCTGTGTGTGTGTGTGTGTGTGTGTGTGACTCTGATGTTATCATTGTTTAAAAGGTCTGGGTGATTCCCATAAGTAACCAGGTATCCAACACGAAGGAGGAGGCCAGAGATTGGTGGTCCATACATGTTGGTTGGAAATAGAGCTCTACTTTATACGGTACAAGTCAGATTCTCTGAGGTTTGGGTTCTATATCTGTGCAACGGGAAAAAATAATAGCTTGCCTCACAAATGCTGTAGAAATCATTTGGAGGCGTAAAGGAGAGCAATTTCTGAGTGGTGAAGTACTAAACAATACAAGTGACTTTGGCCGCTACCACTTCCTTGTTTTATCCAACAAAATAGCTTGCAGCCAATTCATGTATCAGCATTAGAGTGATTTCTCAACACTGGCCAAAAATCCTCTTGCCATGTCTGGGGAGATAGACGGGGCTAATAATTTTAAGCACACCTGGTGTAATTGTGGGTTCTAGTTTGAATGCACACCACCTTCCAACACTATTTTTGAAAGCCAGCTAAGATACTGGCATTACTAACACCACAGGGCAGTGAGTTCCAGAGGTTAATTACAATCGGATACTCCTATGCCATTTCTAATGTCCTGCTGTTACATGTCACCCAGCGTCACCTCATTCTTTTTCACAGAGCAGCAAAGCCAATCACCCCCATGACCTTTGCTTTTCTTCCCTTTATTTTAGAAGCAAATACACTTTGGCTTCTTGAATTAGACAACTAAAAAATGGTGAAAACAATTGTGAAACAATGTTCCAATTCCTTTGTTTGCTAAAACTCCCAGGATTCTGGCTAGATGCTTACATGTCTGAGAGTAACAGATGAAAAGTGTTGCTATTTAACTTCCAGAAAGACTGGCCTGGAGGCTCCGTCTTGAGTTTCTTTCTTAAGGTGGTAAAACTCCAGGAAGGTCTAACTCAGTAACCCAGCTGGTGTTTGTAAGAGCATTAGCTATCCTGATGCCAGGAAGTGGATGTTACAGATCTTTGAAGAGCTGTAGCAAGAGAGATGTCATTATTTTTTCTAATTAATTCTGATTATCTGATTAGAGAAAAAAAGCCAACAACACAGAGATAATACATTTAAAATAACCACGATTTGCCTTACAGATTATTACTTTAAATTTTGTAGTGTATTCTTTGCATATTTTATTTTTCTGAAAATATTCTGCTTATAATGTGATTTTCAGGATTTTATCCAAAAATGATTTCATTTTATGGATATTTTGATAACACAAGACCTAACCTGTTACCCTCTCTCTTTCTCTCTATACACTATGGCATGTGCACACAAATAGGGTATGCTAGACTTCGCACTATGTGCTAATTTTTAATAAGGGCCATTTTGGAAAAAAAAAAAAAAGGAAAGGTTTGTTGTCCGTATTGTCCCAGAGTTCCTGGGTTGCCAGAGTGCAAGCTCTTCTCTATGAAGCAGATTTCAAGTTCACATTCACAATAATCCCACAAAGCACACATTGCAGAATCTCTATCACTCTCTGTTTCTCATCTTGGATAACCAAGCAAGGTTAAAAATATCTTCATTCCAAATGATATTATCTATAAAGCAGATCTACCAGCAGCCCCTTACTCCCTTCTAGGCTCTAGCGAGCTGTGAACAGTGCTAATGAGCAGGTGCTGGGACAGGACTGCAGCACTGCTGGGGTGTATGACCAGAGCCCCTGATGTCTGTCCATTAGCAGATGGCCATCAGCAGGATGGAGGAGGGTCAACTGCCCTTGCAGCTACATTTAGCAGCCACAGTGAAGGGCCTACGTTCAGCCAGGCCTGAGCAGAAATAGAATCGCCATACTGGAAGAGTCAAGCTAGCTTATCAACTGGGTCAGCTTCTGTGTTTCCATATGGAATCAAGAAGATGCTAGTCAATGCTACAAAATTTTGGGTGCTAAAAGTTTAATGACCATTCCCTGAAGTGTATATTCAACTATGTTTTCCAGTGTGGGATCCCATCCACCTCTAACTGCGCCTTCTATAAACAGCCTTGCAAGACACCCTGTGCTTCTACAGCCTGTCCTCACCCAGACTCCACTCTGGAGGCACATGTCATGGTGCCCTGACACCAATGGACATCACTTAGGAGAGTTGAATGTTAGCGATTTCTTTTTAGGTTGATGTCTTCTCTATACATGGTATCTCACAAGTCTATGAATATGTATGTATTTATCATCCATTTAACCACCCATAAAGAAGATTTACAGAATATTTACTAAGGTCCTCAGTGACTACACAGAACTACAAGATATAATCTTAACCACAAAAAAGCTTCCATTCAGGAGGCATAAAACTGATGCATATGAAACATATCAGAGATTCTAAGGGAGAATATGGTTGGAAATAAATTCACATAGTGAGCTCAAAGACATGTCAGAACAGAGCAGAACTGATGAAAACCAATGAGTCTGAAAGGCTTCCTCCCAGAAGTGAGATCCTACCTCAGTCCTAATGAAAGGATAAGAAGGATTTGGATGGTCTGGGGTAATGAGAAAGGAGGGAGGTATAATCTTTAAACAGAACTGAGCTGCGAACATGCTTGATTCATGAGACATTGAAGAAATTGGACAAATCCATGGCAGAAAGATATGTTGGTAGCTATCTATACATGGTATAGGTGGAATTTAAGTTCTAAAAGAGGAGAGGAAGTCACTTGGAGGAAAGGGGGAGATGCTGAATAAGTTCAAAAGCAAATAAAGCTGAACATCTCCATTTGCTCTTGAGTATTATTAAATTAACAAATGCTTTTAAGTGGTTCTCTTCTGCATGGCTTGCCTTATTCCTCTTGAAGTCCTTTTTCATTGTAGATCAGTTCCTCTAGGCCAGTGATCGCTGTGTTGAATTATAAAGCCTTATACAACTATTTGGTATAGTGTGGAACATTTCCTTACGTAGAATGAAGATGCTGATTTTACTTAATTTTCAATAATGCTCCAAGGGTGCACAGAGTCAGCCCATTTTCTCTCCCTGTGACCAACTGTATGTATTATAAAGATGGCTTGCTATGGAACTGAATATTTAAAACATGCTATAGTCCCTATGATCTTCCCCTTTTCTCTCCTTCAGTCTTCTCCTTAGACCATCAAGAGGTAAAGAAAAATAAAGTCTAGTGATATCTGATCTTTGTGATGAGTCTTCTGGATTTATTGCTAGTAGTTACATTTCAAGGTTGAATGTTTCTTGGTATTCAAGTATCAGGAACTCATTCTAAATCTTCTGGACTTGAAATGGTCCTGAATACAGGACCAAATCAAATATCTGTTTAATCCTTTTCTTATTACATACAAAAAACGTGAGGAATGAAGAGAGAAAACAGCTCTTTACGTCTCATTAAGGAATGGCAGTTGGTCCAACCCAAATCACTGGCTACTTTCCTGTGCTCCTTCTGTCTTCAGCTCAGCTCCTATCTGCCTGCCCTCTTCTCCCATGACCACTCATCATGCAAGCATGTAAAATAAAAACATTTCAATTAAAAAATTAAGCCATCAATAATTGCTCTATACTAATATAACTATGGTTAACATTCTGATTTATATCTCTTCAAAATTCTTCTTTGTGCACAAGATTATTTGGTGTGTGCTGTATACATTTCATTCAAATGAAATCACAGTTATATTTGTTCTTTAACCTATTTTTCTAACCTACATTTATCATGAGCACCTTTTCCTGCCACCAAATGAATACTGAAGATTCCATTGCACACAATCTTATGGATGAATTATAATATTTGAATACAATATCCTACTGTTATATTTTAAAATTATTTCCAGTTTTATCACATAGCCTTTTATTTCCTTAAGACAAATTTCAACAAATAGAATTGCTAGGTCAAAGGATATGTGCATTTTTGAGCCTTTTGATACATATTACCAGAATGCCCCTTGGGAAGGTTGCAACAATTTGCTCTCTCCAGGAATACAGAACATTCTTTCTCTGCACCCTCAAACAGCAGACACTAACATTTTAACCTTTTGAAATGTGGTATGTAAACCATTCTGTGCTTTCTTGGTTTTAATTTGCATTCTTTGATTAAAAAATTATATTTTTTCATGAGTTCATTTGGTATTGTAAAAAAGAAATCTTTTTCTTGAGGTCAATGAGCTTAGATTTTGTGCAATGCACTGACCTTCATAGATCCAATTAAATGGTATTCAAAGAACGAAATAACTAGGTTATTAGACCCTGCACATGTAAGCTAGAGGTTATATTCAGCATTGTCCTTCAGGGTTCTGTGGGACTAGAAAGTAAGAAATAAATGACATGGATGGCAAGGCATCTTTAAATTCCCTCAGCTGCATAGGTACTGACTTATAGAACAGTATGCCAGATTAATACTTTTATCTATGTTTTTACTCCTCCCTGGATATTAACAATTATGCTTTAAAACTTGGTCAAGTTCCATAAAAGACACCCTGGTACTGTGTCTTCTTGGGAGAGTAACACCTCATTGCATTCCAGTTATCTTCTCTATGATCATTAGAATGCTACCCTCTTTGCCAACCATATCCAATTGTAGCTGATCCATGTTTCCCTGCATGGTTTCAATTCTTAGCATGCAAAATAATCACTACCCATCTTTGCTAGCTAGGTTTTCCTTACTTAGTGTTTTGGTTTTTCATTGATGTGACCAAAAGACCTTCCAAAAATAACAAAGAGGAGGAAAAGTTTATTTTGGCTTATGGTTTAAGAGGTTCAGTCCATGGTTGACTGACTCCATAGCTCTGGGCCCAAGATGAGGCAGAATATCTTGCTGGTGGGGTGGGTGTTGGTGGTAAAGGAAAGAACAGCCAGGAAGCAGAGAGTGAGCTCTGCTCCCTGGTGACAAAATGTAAAGGGATGGCCCCAGTGAGTTGTTTCCTACAGCCACAACCTACTTGCCTACACTTATCACCCAGTTAATCCATATCAGTGAATTAATTCACTGATTATGTTACAACTCTCATAGCCTACTCATGTCACCTCTGTTCTTGCATTGTCTCAAACATGAGTGTTTGGGGGACACCTCACTTCCAAACCATAACACTTAACTTGGTTATCATTCAGTACCATGGTCAGTCTGGAGATGTACCTTCTAAGTATACTTGTATATCATTTATGTCTGCATGATACAAAAAGAACAGTGATAAAAACAGACTTTTTGTAAATTTTTGTTGGAACATGATTCCCTTTTCCTCCAGGGAATCTTAGAAATCAGAGCCTTCCTCCATGGATCTTCCAGCTCCCAGGGGAAGGCTTCCCTCCTGTCTATCTTCATAACTCTCAGTTCCTCGAGTAGAGTTGTAAACTTTTCCCATGGTTAATTTTATAGGAGCCTGTATCCTTCATTAAATTATGGTCACCTTGGGAATGAGGGAAGTATTTTATTCCTTTTCACAGCATCCAACACTGAGTAGCTGATTAATAAAAATATATATGGCTTGAAAAATCAACTGGATTCCCAGTGGAAGTTGGGAAAGGCGTAGGGGCAGATCTTCAGAGTGATACTTGCAGGATGTCATGAGAAACCAGAGGGAAATCCAGAGTTGTCTGAAGGGTAGAGTCTCTGGAAAGGTTGTGGCATGGTCAAACTTGGTTTATTCTGCAACTTGGTCTTAAGCTACTCCTATGGGCTACTGGTTTTTAAACTCTTGGATTTTACATAGTAGTAAAAATTTAAAAAGTGATATTTGATCAAATAACAAAAAGAAAATACTTTAATCATCATTTCCTATAAGAGATTTGAGAGATTTAGGTAATCCTAAAGGAGGAATCATATGCTATAAGGATAAAGAAGAGCTTTAAAAGAAATGAATGCATATAGCTCATGAAGAGCTCTCAGCATCATCTCCATTGTTCTGTTGGATCGTGAAGAGTTCATCTCACAGTAGTACCAACATGCAGACTGGCATATCAAAACAACTAGTGTGACCCAATATTTGAGATGAATGAGGACATAGTAGTTTGAGAGCAGAGAGGTTTTCTCTGACGAGTGAACCATGTACCCTTCCTTTGGCCATCAGGGTAATGATGAAGAAGTTGCATTTCACAAGGTAAGGAACACATTCCTCTAATTCTTCATGGAATAAAAGAGACTTGATGTTACAGTTTTTTGGACTGTATGATGAGGGAAGCATTTGGACCCCATGATGAATGGTCCTGGAGACAGCACACAATGTCTTCCATTGCTACTCCCTGGCTTTATAATAATCATCTTGATTGGACAAGATCCTAGGAATTTTTTGCAGCTATGACATTAGCCTTCTGTGGCAGGAACTGTAAGCAAACCAAAAAAGAGACTCTGGCTTTTAATTCCTCCTGTGCAAAGGAAGCATCTCATGATATACTTGGGGACATTGAATTTGGGTCATGTAGAAATCTGAGGAATTAGAATCAGTCATTTGGGTGGCATTCCTCTCTACTCACTTGCCTTAGCTGGTAGTCTAAAGATACTAGGGAGGTCCATTCCACGTTTTTTGAGGAATCTCCATACTGCTTTCCAGAATGGTTTCACCAATTTGCAGTCCCACCAGCAATGTATGAGGGTACCTTTTCCCCCACATCCTCACCAACATTTATTGTTACTTATATTCTTGATAATTGCCATTCGGATTAGAGTGAGATGGAATCTCAGTGTAGTTTGAATTTGCATTTCTCTAATTGCTAGAGATGTTGAACATTTTCATATTTGTTAATCATTCATATTTCTTCTTCTGTGAAGCATCCATTCAGTTCCTTTGCCCATTTATTGATTGGGTTCTTTGTCTTGAGGACACATTTTCACATCCAAGTTCATAGTAACATTACTCACAATGGCTAAAATATGGAAGTACTCAAGTGTTTATCATCAGACGAAGGGAAAGCAAAATGAGGCATGTCCATACATGAAGTATTATCCATCCTGACAAAGGAGGAAAACTCTGACATGCTACAGCTTGGGTGAACATTATACCAAGTAACACAAGCCAGCCATAAAAGGACCAGGACTGTATGACTCCACTTATAAGAGACACAGAGAGGAGTCAAAATCACAGAGACAAAAAGTAGAATAGCTGTTGCCAGGGGCTGGGGAGAGGGCTGAATGGAGCATTATAGTTAATGGGCACAGAGTTTCAGCTTTATGAGATGAAAGGAGTTACAGAGATGGATGGTGGTGCTAGTTGCACAACATTAAGAATGTATTTTATGCCACCAAATTACACACTTAAAACAGTTAGACTGATGAATTTCAAAAAAATAGTGTTCTATATGTCATGAGAGAACAGTCAAATGCTAAGAATCTCCAGGTGTGAGTGAGTCATGCATGGAACAAAGACTGTTTGAAAATACAGACAGATGAGGAACAGAGATTAACAGGAAAGGGTGGGAAAAGATCCCTTGCTAATTCTTCCCAATTCGACTTATTGCATTTATTTTGTCCTAGGGATACATGTTTTCTGCGAAAGGATTTGCAATATGTCTTATGATGGTCTAGGGTAAGCTAAATGTCAAGTTTGGGAGCTTTATCCTTGTGTTCTATGTAACGCTAGAATTATCACTTCTCAGCATTTTCTAAATATTTATCTCTGGAAATCACGTTCCCTGGTGCAGAAATATTGACATGAAATATCTTTACCATATAGTTGTTAACATAAAATGCAATAAATGGCAGGAGCAATTCAAACATCTGTATATCCCATAGATATTTTTTCAGCACCAACTGTATGCTAGGCAGCATGTTAGGCATGAGGAATGAAGAACAGTGAAGATATGGTTAAGAACACATCTGATAATCATCTGGAATCAAGCTCTGGTCTAGTGGGGAAATGAGAAAAGCAGACTGAGCGCTCATTTTGAATCAAATAGAACATCTCCTGGATATGAGGAGTGTGCTGACAATATCATGCATTTTCTGCAGGATTCTCCTCTCCAAGCAACACTCCCCTCTCCAAGCAACACTTCTATTGGAAGGCAGAATTTCTTGTGGTCCATCCACTTGCTGTGCACTGGTCTGTGCTGGACTCCAGAAGATGGAGAGGAAGGAATCATTGATTAACCACACACTCACTGTGCTTGGTGTTTTCACCTGCATACATGCTGCAGTGGGCTTATATTTGTGTACTCCCCAATTCATGTTAGATCCCTAACCCCCAAAGTGATGGCATTTGGAGATGAGGCCTTTGGGAGTTCATTAGGTCATGAGTGTGAAGCCCTAATGTTGGGATTAGTGATCTTTTTGGAGAGGAAGACACCAGAGTATGCTTGTGTGCTCTCTCCTTCTCTCTCTCTCTTCCTCCCTGCCTCCTGTATTAGGGCACAGTGAGAAGTTAGCTGTCTGCAGGCCAGGAAGAGGGTCCTCACGAGACACTAAATCTTCCAGCACCTTGATCTTGGATTTTCTACTTGTTTTAACTGTAAAAGATAAAGGTTTGTTGTTTAAATCACACAGTCTTTGGTGTTTTGTTATATTAGCCTAAAATGCCATATTTTACATAAAGTCATGTCTTGTGAGTAAATACTGTGTTCATTTTATAAATGAGAAAACTGAGGCCCAGGAAAGTAAATAGCCCAGGGTCAAAGACCAGATTCTCCCAGTCTGAGAGTCAAATTCAAGCTCATATCTAATGCTAAGCCTAGAGATCCATTCATCATGACATGAATCTTATTGCTTTAACTTTAATGTTGTATGTTAAACCTTGGGAACTATTAAGTTTTTGCAAATCAAGGTGGGCAACTTGCTTGTTTGTCGTGGGAGTACACAGTAAAGAACACATCTTTTCATGCAAAGCCTTGTCTTGCGCTAGGAGACTAGTTCTACTGCACACTTAGTAAAAGAAGAGGCTGGTGGCATCTGAGAGGAGAATACTTCACTGAAGTTTGACTCAAAACTGTCAAGGCAACAATCCTCAGGGGATTGCACACGATAGTCATGTCATTCTCAGCTCCCAAGTGTCTTTGATCTCCAAGTTGTCCAGCTGGTCCTTGTGTCTTCATCTGCTCCACCTTAATGTTCTGCCTAGCTCACAGGGGTATGCTGAAAGATTCCTCTACTTTGAGTTCTTTGACTCAGGTTGTCACTTTTGGGGAGGCTTTGGCCCCACACCTGGCTGCCCCCATTTGTCATCATTGACACTTTAGTATGGATTCAATTTTGCTTTACTCTCATCTCCATGGATTAGATGTCTTTCATTCTCTAGTTTCCGACCACTGCCAAGCTACATAGCATGTGAGTCCATGTCTATCTGCCAACTCTGCCTACTCTTCTAGAACAAAATGCCTTCAGCATTTCTTTTTCAAACAAATATTCATAATAAATAAAATTCATTAATGAGAAAAAAACCTATGTGTCATATATTATACCAGGTTCTGGAGTCAAAACAGTGGAACAGCACACACATTAATTTTATAACTTAATGTGGGTGTATGTGTGGGGGGATGTGGAGGAAGTTAGTGTTCAATGAAAACAGACAAGAGGAGTTTTTATTTTGATCTTAAAAGGGGTGGTTAAGAGAAGGTTTTCTGTTTGGAAGCAACATCTAGATAGAATCCTAAAAACTCATGTGAGCAGATTTTTAACAGGTGGAAAGGATGGGTAAGAGGAAAAAATCATCTACTTAAGGGACTTCTCACCAATGGGCCCAGAAACACAAGAAAATAGAGTTGAGCTTTGGGAAATGAACAGCAGGAGCTGACACTAGAAAACTAGGTAGGGGACAAAATCACCATGCATCTTGTGAGTCATGTTAATTACTTTGTCCCCTGTCCTGAGATTAGTGGAACCTACTGAATTGTTTTGAGGTGACGGTAGAGAAATAATGACATAAGTAGATCTCTGGTTTCTGGAGGATCACTCTGGTAATTGTGTAGAGACTGGTGTGGAATAAGGAGAGAGAGTAGAGATAGAAGACTGTTTAATTTTCTTGTAAGCATCTCTTTTTCAAGTGAATGATGGTGGTCTGGAATAGGCTAATAAGATAGAGAATAGAAAACAATGCTTGAATTCAAGATGTATTCAGAAGAGAGAGAATTCTGATTGGTCCATTTGGCTATTGATTAAGGTAGTCAGTTGGTTCTTTTTTTTTTTTTTTTTGGTCCTGGGAATTGAACCCAGGTCCTTGTGTTTACAAGACAAGCAGTCTACCAACTGAGCTATACCCCCAATCCCCAATCAGTTGGTTCTTGGTAAATACTTTTAGTGCCTCAAGATACTTCACAAATATGTTTCAGAGAAGGTGACCATTGAGCTGATTAATCAATTTATCAGTTCATTTTAGGGAGTGTTTGCTAAAATTAATGTCAGCATTAAAATTTAAAAAGCAATTAAAAATCATTTCTCGTTCAATGTAGATACTGTACTTTATCCACAAAGAACCTGATTTCTGGGAACATCTTTTGCTTCAGTGAGGGGTTGGAAGTTCAAGAGAGAGAGTGCTCTTGTCACGCGGTGGCACAGTTATTACAGCCCTGGGACTAGAGAGGGACTTGCTCACATGTCCTTCTGATGTTTGCTCTTGACTTTGTTTTATTTTCTTGTCAGAGGCTGTAAACTTCTAACAAGGGATACTTTGCAAAATGTCATGCAGTAGAAACAGTAAGGTGGGATTTAAGCTAAATATTTATCTGTTTTCAAAAGTCTTTTGTATCAGTAGTGTTTGAAGCCGTCTATGACTGAAAGCCAGCTATAATAAGTTGAATTAGGGTCAACAAATGAACAACTATTTGCATCAAGCAATTCCATTATTAGAAAGCAAAACAAAACAAAAAAACCAAAAAAATAAATAAAGCAGATGTATTGTTCCTCTAATATCTTAGGGGTCAAAGATGATTGCTGTATGAAAATATTATTTATAATTTTGAAACTTTCTCCTTTTTGAAAAAAATTCCACCTTCCTCATATTGGGGTATGATCTGAGAAGGGGACAGTTGTCTTTGATAGTTCCAACTTGTCACCTCTTAATCATGAATTTAGGAATTAGTACATAGCTAGGTATAAAAAACATTTTGCAAATGAATGAAATGGCTCCTCCTTTCATTTTTTCTTATAATTGTTTCTTCCAAATTTTGTTATTTTCTAGTTCTAACATTTTCCTTCTTCTTGACCATATTGTGTCATATAAACCAAAGCTATAATTATTATCTTTAAAAATTTTTGATCTAATATTTTGATATTAACACTTTTCAGCTTTAGGTTTCTCCCCCATTCTAAAACATTCTAACCAGCATCACAGTATGTTACTTATCTCCACTCTGGTTATGTTTTTTGATGTGATGTGACACGAAGCATCTTACTTGTGAACAGATGGATGATGGCTGTGATTAGGGAATGGAAATAGGATCTTCTGTTTTGTTTCTGCTTCTCCACTCGAGGATATGGTGGGTGGTAGCTTGTATTACTGTTCCCAGTTATTCTCTGTCTTCCCTACATTTTATCATGGAACATTCATTGCTTCCTAATGGGAGGAGAATGCTCCCTGACCCTCTTGACATCAAGTATGGTCCTGTGACTTGATTTGGCCAATGGAAACTGAGCAGACAGGACGTAAGCCTCATCCAAGCAGAACTTCTAAAAGCTTCCCATAGTTTACCCAGCAAAGTTTTCTCCCTTTCCGTGCTCTGAGGCTAATTCTTCAGCCCGGATCAGACATTCTCAATGGTGACATTGAACCCAATGTGGTGAAATTAATTCCTGGGGTGTGAGACAAAATTTATGTAGAGAGTACAGATAAACAGGAAGTATGTAAACATAAAAAAGAATTGAAAAACGCTGGGCTCAGTCCTCAGGATGGGGAAGATACATGCAGGAAGCTCTGGAACCCTTCAACCCATAGCTGATGTATAACATGAGTAAGAAGCAGCCCCTGACTGTTGTAACCCACCCAGGGCTCAGGCTTGTCACCATGCTGTGGCCTAGGAAAAGCTGAGTGCCACCACTAGCCATCTGTTGGCTTTTATGTTCTTAATAGCACTCTGGATCATTTTCTTGGGGCCTAACTCTTGGAAGTGGGTTCCAAAGATCTACTATAGGTTTGATAATCCTGACTTTTGAAAGGATCTCCTGGTAGTACTGATGAGTATTTAGGTATGTGGTCAGTGAGGTTGACCAGGCCATAGTTCTATGATTCATGGGTAGAATCTAGCCATCTAAGTAAATTTGTCTCAGATGTTCCATTTGGTGTTCTGAACTACTTCCAAGTTTTCATCTGAGAGGTAAAATAAATACTGACAAACACTGCTAGCCAAGAGATAATTTGCAAAACCCACCTGAAGCTGTTGTAACATTTCCTTGCCCAGTGTCTTCTCGTATGTATAGTTTATTTTTTTTGCCAGTTTGGCAGTTGGATTGCAGAGTGTTCATTGCTCTATTTTGTTTTTTCCATCGAGGCATTTTATTGTATGCATGTTTTACATCCCTAGAAAAAGAATCCCAGGATTTTTCTTCCTGTGTGTTTTCGTCTTGCTTCTTCATGGTCCATGATGCCAGCTGAGGCTGTCAATACAATGAAACCAAACTGACAGGACAGGAGCAAATTATTCTGCCATTTTTTCTAGGTCTTTGAGCTGCACATCAAACCTGGGGCTAATCACTCCACACTTGTTTAACCTGCCTGTGAGGTTGACAACAATTTTCCCAGCTCTGTAATCATCAGTGATTTCAAGTTCATCAATGTAACCAAGCTTCATCATCACAGTGAGAAACCGGACGATGACTTTGGAGCCTGACCTAATAAGGACCTGGTGTTTACCTCTCTTGTTAGCATTGTTGATGCTCTTGAGAACACCAGCCAGGACATTCCTGGGCACCATTATGGCGGCATGAAAAGATGGTGGAAAGAGCTCATTGCTCTATTTTTACCCCATCCTCAGATTTCCACTCTCTGGTTTCCATCGTGTACCTATGGAGACTGTGGTCTGGGAATGCACATTTTGGCTCAGTTTTCAACTCATTATTCGACTCTTGCCCTTTTTACACAGGGCTCCTGATTTCATTTTGTTACCTACAAAC
This sequence comes from Glaucomys volans, assembly GCA_020662805.1. NCBI lineage: Eukaryota > Metazoa > Chordata > Mammalia > Rodentia > Sciuridae > Glaucomys > Glaucomys volans. The sequence continues at coordinate 434,346 of JAJEJO010000924.1, forward strand.
CAGACTCTTCCAGACTCATCTCAGTTGTCCAGATCTGGTCTCTGCCTTTCTGGTGACCCTGATATCTATTCTTCTGTTGATGGCAGTTTAATGGTTGAGCATCAGACTCATGCCAATGAGACATGAAGGACCATCTGTCAGACACTCTGTGGGTATTAGTCTTCTAAGAAGGACTTAGGAAAAGAAACAAGTATCTTTTTTTCTTCATCTACTATCAGGTAACTAAGCATTGCTTGATGCATCATTCCCTGACCAAGAATTATCTATTACTGTGAAAAAAGCAGAGAAGAAAAACAAAGTATTTTAGGTCTTTGATGACACCAATGAGCTGCTGCTCCAAACCTGGGATTTCCTAAATTCAAACTTCTTCACATGTGGCAGACTTGAAAGTTTTCACTGTTAAAGCCACTGTTAATTAGGCATTCTATACTTGCAAGTAAAGACATGTCTGATACAAACTTGCTTCTCTATAACGACTTTCCCAGGAACTCTTGCTCACATTTTCGTCAAGTTCCATATTATCTCCACTACACGTCTGGAACTTGTATCTTGTCTATATATGTTTTGTCTCTCTCATGGTTTTGTAAGCTGCTTATAGACTGAAGCAGATTGTCTATTTGTCACTTTGAGCGTTCCATGCAATGACTTTATCAGGTTGGAAAAATAAAGCTCTTATTTTTACCTGTGTAAAGTTTACCCTTAAGCATGTCAAGCTCAAAGTATCAAGGTCTATTAATGCCCATATATAAAAAAGTTTGAACTTGCAAAACTTTGGGTTTAAAGAAACAATTCAATAATATCCCCAAAGTAGCTGTGACCAATCTGCTTTTTTAAAACTTGTCATGTTTTTTATTTTTACAGACTTCATTTTGATTCATTGCGCACATATGGGGTACAAATTTTCATTTCTATGGTTGTGCATGATGTTCATTCATATCATTCTTATTAATCACACATGTACATAGGGTAATGATGTCTGTCTTATTCTACCATTTTTCATACTAAAACTTGTCATTTTGATGAGCTGTGAATTGACAGAAATGGACATTGAGATATTCCATAAAATTTCTATGAAGGGGAGCCTACTGTCCTTTGGGTAAAAGTAGAGTTCACTGCATGTGTTTGTCCCTTTTAACCTCTTAGTTTCGTGTTTTTAATGACTTCTTTGGTCTGTTGATATTTGAGACATTAACATAATTATCTATCTTAACATATTGTATTTGCCACCTGCTGGGGATGAAACATTGAAACTATCACTAGTAGCTCATTAACAATAACACTAGTCCCTCATTAACAGTGTTGACCCAATTACATGTTGTGTATCCCACAGACAAATAACTGTAATTGCAACTCAAAAGTGATTTCATAAACACAAAGATTCTTTTTTTTGAAATGCAAATTGGAATGCATTATTTGAATTTTCCACATAAATATAGGCTTAAATGAAACAAAACCATTCAACCGAATAAAATAAAAATTCAATCTAAAGAGAGGCCATTTGGAATCAATTGGTACAAAACACATTCTGCTTTGAAGGATCAAAGCACTTTCATTGCTGGGTGCAGAAATTAAACAAGTTAGCAACAATGAAAGCCAGACATCTGGTAAGTGACATCTCCCCTGGCTATCAGCAGGTAGTGATTTTCTTTTGGAACCATTCAGCTTATTGTCTGTTGCCTGGACAATGGAAGTCTGATGAAGCATTGATATAATCTGCCTGGAGGTTTTAAAGCTCCATTGAAGAGATGGAAGGCCAGGGAGTTTTGTAGGGAAAAATAATCATTATATATACATGTATATGTAGACATAAATAACTGTGCCTCCACCCATCGTGGGGAAGAGACCTGTATAAATAGAAGCAAATGTAGTGTGATGTATTTGCAGAGCTAGGGAATGTTCTTTTACCCAGACAATTACTATGATAAAAATTAGGCAAAGATAGCCCAGGGAAACAGGAAGAGACAGCTCCGAGAAAGAAAATCTGTTCTAAAGTCAAGATGTTAAAAGCAGAGACATTTCTTCAATACCAGCAGACCGCTTCATGGCCTGTTTTTTTCTTTTCTTTTTTTCTGTTGACAGAAAAAATACTGCCAGAGGAAAGGGGCCAAGGGATGGAAAAGGAAGGAAAACAGCAGCGGGGAGAACAAAACTTTGAAATTTACAGCCCAGAACACCGGCTTCCAAGATTTCTTAGAAAGTCTCAGTTCGACAAGCATTCAGTGTAATAATGATGCCTATTTTCGTTCTATTATTTAACAAGACAATGTGGTCGATAAGATGCTGTATTTACCATTTAAAATGTTAAAATAACCAAACATACACTGAGTGCTGAAGATCTCCCAGGCATTGTTGAATGCTGGAGGGGGGACTTTAGACATGAACGTGGCCTGGGATCTAGCTTGCAGGAAGACATCTCTCCCATGCATTAATCCTGTCACTGGGGAACATCCTCAGTGCTGTGGCCTCCCTGAGAGGCTAAAACAGCCTCCCTGAGAGGCTAAAAAGAACACGAGAAATCTAGCCCTGGCTCTGAGACACAAGCCACATGATCTAGAGCAAAATACTCTCTCTGAGTCTCATTTCCCTGCTTTAAATGCACTCTTCTCTGATCTGCAGGCAACAGTGAGAATCAAATGATGGGAGCATTCTGAAAAGTGCCTTTGGAATGACATCACACCCAGTGAAAATGTTAGCGCCCTCTACGCAGAGTAGGCAGAGGGGGAATTGATTGGGACAGAGGTCGCACACTGGGGGATCCATGTAACTTTGCAGCAGGCCCAGGGTACTTGAGCATCCGGAATGTGCTGAATTCAGGAGTTAACCTGATCCCGGGGATCAATTGAAATTGACTTATGTCACACAGATTTTGCCATTTCTGCAGGAGCCTTTGATGGAAAGTCATTGGGACGTTACATAGTTCCTTAACATGTCCAATAGGAAGGAAAATATTTCTTTGCTCAATATTCTCAAACTCCTGGTGCTTATTTTTTAGGATATGACCCCTTCAGTCTTTCTCCTGTATCGATGAGGTTATCTTCCATGTATTTGTAGAAAGTATGTGATGCAAACCTGCCTTGTGTCTCAGCCTCTGAGTGTGTCATTTATTAGTTTATTTCAGTTTTGCAGCAAACATCGGTCACAGATGGTGGAACAGGCAGTGTTTTGTCCATTTCACTGAAGAAGAAGGGAGGCGCATTTGCTGAGTGACTCAGTGCTCACAGGGACACAGCGAACACAGAGGTTGAGGTTTCACTTTCTGCTATTTTTATTAACAATGTTCTTTCTTGTCTGAACTCAGCACAGATATGGAGCCAGAAGCAAGAGCCGGGCCAGTTAAAAGCATCATCTAAATAACCCTCTTTGTCACACTGCCACCGTATTGCACTTCCCTGCAGTGAGACTTATTTTCATTTTTGTTTCCCAGAGCTGAAAATTTGATTAGATGGCTACTTATTCTTTCTACACAATTAAGGTAAGTGATAAAATGATAAGATAAATCAAGGGCACTTACGTGTCCTAATGGCATGACATTGGCAGGCTTTTATTTTTGGGCTTTCTGACTTTGGTTAAATTATCTGTCTCTCTCAATGTCTTTCCCTTCCACACTCACCCCACAATGGGCCATTTGCTTGCTGACTGTGAGGTTGGGCCTGCCTTCTTAATTTGACCCTGCAGGTTTTCCTCCCTAGGGGTATGAGATCACTCTTCCAAACTTGGAACTTGGAATTCTGATGGATCATAGATCCCTAGGTGTGGGATGAAAAGGGACTTCTTTGACCAAGTTTGAGTCTCGAATTCAGAGTCAGGATTCCTTGACTTTAATCTTTGCAATTAATTCAAAACCACACTGTCTAGCAAGGGGCTCCTTAATACAGGAACATCCACTTTTACCATTTTTGAATTTATTAGAACAGCAATTGAAAAGTTGAAAAATAGAGTAATATAATTGTAGAATCCTAATCACTGCTGCCCCCACATGTATCTCAAGATTGATCCAGAGAACGTTGCTTCAACTGCAAACGAAGTCTGACTTAACAGTTTGAAACACACAAGCAACTTTTTCATGATAAACCCAAACCACACCAAAAAGAACCCCATAAATTTTAATTTGGCAAATGAAGTTCTCTTGGCAGAATTTTGATTATCTATACAAGGAGACGTGAACTGAATTATATCTCTCTCTATAAGAAAAAGTGAAGTTAAACCGAGCCCCAAACACCAAAATGAAACTTACCTTTTCACACCTGGCAAGACAGTACATGTGTATGACATTGGCAACACTCTTTGTATCTGGTCACAGCTATTACAAAGCACCATTTTGCAGGATGTCTTCTTTGATCTTTCCATTAACTGTGGAAGGAAAACCTAGCCAGTAAATTGGTGTGTAAATGTAATGCGGGTTGATAACGACTTCCGTGATCAACGACAGAAAAGGGAACCACAGATTAAGATTTGTTCCCTTGATCACAGCTCTGGTCACAGCATCCTGAGTTTTCAGTGGGCATCAATTCCCCAACCCTGAGTCTTTGTGATCCAAGTGTTGTTAATTGGGTAGCTTGACCCAGGTGGAGCCAGTGAGCACCTGTGGGGTGTTCTATAAAATTTTCAGGAAAAGTGCATGTTTGTCTTTTTGGATTTCAGACACGAAGGACAAAACTTGCCAGTGTCATCTTGGCTACTATGTAGACAGCCTAAGACTCAGGCCATCACACAGGGCAGCACAAAAAGGGATGGAGAGAGTCAGAAGGAGTCCTAAGAGTGTGGCCTTTGCCTGCCTCTATGGAGGTTATCTTATGGTGCCTTGTAATTATACCTAATGGTGAGATCATTAGGCCACATTTATACACACCCATAATTTGATCAGTCTCATTTTCCAGTACCTTCCATATTCCTTCCCCTCTCTCCCCCATCTACTTGCTCTATTCTACGATCTCCCTTCTATTTTTATTGGTATTATTATTTTAATTAGTGCCTGATATATATACACATATAGGCACATATAGGATTGGATTCGCTGTGGTATATTCATACATGGATATAGCATAATTTGGTAGATTTTTTTCCCTAGTACTTCCCTATTCCCTCTCCTCCTCCCTCCCTCTTTACCCGCTTCCTCTACTCTGTTGATTTCTAGAGTTTTTGATAATCAGAAAAAGATGTCTTTTTAAGCTGAGTGCCAAGCATAACAAATAATTAGTACCTGTGTAGAGGAGAGACCTGTCCTAGGCGGGTGCATCTCATGCCAGAGTGTGTGGTTTTGTGAGTGGAGTGTGGGCTGAGTGCATTTGTGCAGCGGCCCAAACTGTTGCCATTGCACCCCTGGATCCAGCCATTCCTGCAATTGCTATTTTCTTGGACTTTACCATTACAAGAGAGTTAGAAATCCTTTCCCATCAAATGAGTCTTGCACTTGGTAAATGAAGTAGAGTGTTGCAAGTGTCAGATCTCAGAATGTGAAAGTGATTGAATCAAAAGGGGGCATGGGTTGGATATTTGCCAATCTCCTAAACTGAGCAGAGAAAGTAGTTGGATCATGGTTTATTGAGTCTTGGAACTGAGACAGGGGCTTCCATTAAGGCTTGAGTTTTAGAGTTCAGGTAAAATTGGTCTGTGGTTTTAATTCTGCTAATGTTTTCATACAAAGGTAATGCCTTGGTTTCAAAATGAATTGGGAAGAACTTCAATTGAAATGGAATTATCTCACACTTAAGTATATGATCAAATCAAACTTACTAAAACAACTGAGACTAATCTTTTTTTTTTTTTAATGTCTTCTGACCTCTGAACTTTTATTGGTCCCCAATTCTAGAAAGATCTCCTGCTCTAGCTGTCTACTGTGGTATATTCATATGTGGATGTAGCACAGTTTGGTAGATTTCATTCCCTAGTGCCTCAGCACTTTTGTGTCATTGGTCTCAAACTCCACTTTGCCACCCTCCACCCTGCAGATGGTGGTCTTTTGGATGGTTTACATGGAGTTGCCACTGTCCAGGGCATCAAAGAGATTGAAGCCCTCCTGGTCTTCTAGCAGGCAGCCATAAGTGGTGATCTCAGCCTCCAGCTTGGTCTTGATATCAGTAGGGCTTCATAGTTCTGGGCCTGGTGCTATCTCTCTGCCCCAGTCTGTGCCAGCTCTGATTCCAGGCACAGGAGAACTCCCTTGAGCTGCTCCATCTGCATGGAATAGTGGGCCTCCATGCCCCTCAGACTATTCTCTATGCTGGCCTTCAGATTTCTCATGGAGTCCAAGATTAGGTCCAGTTAGGTGCATCTCAGCTCTGTGATTGTCATCTCAGCAGATTGATCTCGGGGGACTGCAAGGTGACCACTGTATTCTTTTTGATTTGCTGGGACCAATATTTGTTGAGCTCCTCTTGGTTCTTCCAAGTCAGTTTATCATACTGGGTCCAGATGTCTGCCATGATCTTACTGAGGTCTTGAGATTTGGGAGCATCCACCTCCGCGGTCAACCCAGGGCTGGCAATGTGGGCTTGAAGGTCTTTGATTTCTTCCTCATGGTTCCTCTTTGTGAACAGCAGCTCCTTCTTGAGAACCTGGATTTCCAGCTACAGCTGATTGATAGTGGTATCATCAATGACTTTGAGGAGCCCACAGATATTGCTCTCCATAAACTGAAGCATGGCCAGCTGTCTCTTCTATTTGCCTCTAAAGTCATCAGCAGCAAAAGGAGTATTGTCAATCTGCAGAATGATGAGAGTGTTATCCAAAGAATTTGCAAGGATCTAGCAAAGATGCAGCTGCTCAATGGTCTTGAAGTAATGCCAGCAGTCTCTGACCTGGGGTCATTTCTTCTACGGAGATTTCTGGATTTTGTCCTTCAGGCTCCTCACTCTGTCCAGGTGGGAGGCCAAGTGATAGTTGAGGTCTTGCATGGTATCCTTACTCTGGATGTGACCATTCCCCCCAGAACACTGACCAACCCTGTCGCCACACTCAGGCACCTCCAGTGGCCTCAGAAGCTGGTAGAGCACAACACGGAGGTCCAGGAACTTCATCACTGGCACCTGCATAGAAGCTGGCAGTGTCACTGGCAGGGATGACCTAGTGACTGGGTGACCAGAGGAAGGCCAGGGACCAGCAATTGGTGGAGAAGGTAGTAGAGCCGGTAGTGAAGATCATGTTGTTCAGGGAAGAGGTGAGAGACCAGGACTGAGGTTCAGGCCCCTGGGACTGATCTTTATTGAAATAATTCATTGGAAACAACTTATTTCTTCCATAGTTATTGCTTTACTAAATTTCTCTGTTCAGTAGATTTAGCTGCTGTTATGATTTAGATGTGAGGTGTCCTCCAAAGGCTCACATGTGAGACAATGCAAGAAGGTTCAGAGGAGAAATGATGGGGCTATAACCTTAACCTAATCAGTGAATTAATCCCAGATGGGATTAACTGGGTGGTAACTGGAGGCAGCTGCATTGTGACTGGAGGACGTGGTTCACTGGGGATGTAGTTCATTGGGGGCGTGGCTATGTGGTATAGATTTGTTTCTGGACCGTGTTGTCTCTCTCTGCTTCCTGATCACCCAGTGAGCTGCTTCTCTTTGCTATACTCTTCCTCCATAATGTTCTGCCTCATCTTGAGCCTTGAGGAATGGAGCCGGCCTTCTATGGACTAAGACCTCTGAAACTGTGAGCCCCCAAATAAACCTTTTCTCCTTTAGAATTGTTCTAGTCAGATCCTTTAGTCACAACAGTGAAAAATCTGACTAAAATAACTGCCTTATATTTTTCTGGAGAATTTTCACCATTTTTGATTTTATATATTTATGCTTTCCCCTCTTTAATGATTAACCCTCAACAGATATTTCCATATTTATAATTTATTTTAACTTTTTAAAAACAAAGATCTTGAACTTTTAAAAAATATTTATGCCATTTATCACTTTAATATTTTATTGGTTTTGCTTTTATTATAATTTCCTTTTAATTTTTTTTCTATTTTTTCTTCATAGTTTCTTGCATTGAATTTATTCTATAATAAAGCCCTTAAAACTGGAGATTTTTTGCTGAACATAACTTTAGCGTATCATTTAAATTTTGACATTTTGCAGTTGTAATATTGTTACTTTCTAAATAGTCTTCAAATGTAGTTTGAGTCTTCTGAACAGAGAATAGGAGTAGGCATGTGCACTTTCTTTCTTTCTGTCAGGGGATAGGGGATTGAACTCAGGGGAGCTTAACCACTCAGCCACATCCCCAACCCTTTTTATTTTTTATTTTGAGACAGGGTTTAGCTAAATTACTGAGGCTGGCCTTGAACTTGTAATCCTCCTGCCTTAACCTCCTTCTCTTATTTCCATGCCACTGAATTTCCTTTATTAACCATTTCTTAGCATCTAATTCAATACATTTGACTTGTGACAGATAAGGGTCCCGATGTTTGGTCACATAATTATTGGGGGTTTTGCTAACCTCAAGATGTTTGAGAAAACATGGGTGCTGACTCTGCATGATTTCAAGAATTACTCAAAAATAAAAACAAAAACTCTTACCAGGTTTTATAGATGAATCTACCCACCCAATATTTCCCCTTTTTCCCAATCTCCTCCTAATGTCCATCCTCAGCTTCCATCTTATCATACAACTAAAATCTATACCACTACTACTACTACCACTAATAATAATAATAACAACAGGGTTATTCATGAATCAAGATCCAAGGGAGACTTTGAGGTTTGTCTTTGGAGAGTTGTTCTAACTTTTTGACTGTCCATGTTATGTAACACCACTGATTTGGCAGATTATTTCAATTATTTCAACTTGGTTGAGCCCCAAGATAAATTCCTGAAACCTCCTTAAATCTACCAGTGACACATAAAAATCTCCTAAGTCACGAATACGTTTATGCTAAACAAAGAATGAATTGGTGAAGACGCTATCATCTGGAAGTTTTAAAAATGTGGATAACAAGAAAAATGTGTTATCTGAAGATTGCCTCCTATTTTCTTTGGAGAGTAAACCTCTCCTCTGCAGGATTGGAGGAGGAAGGTATCCAGCTGGATGGAATTGGGTGTGGGCATGGGACACTAACAGCTTCTCGAACAAACTATAATTAATGTTCTTTTTCTGTAGCCTCACTTTCACTTCTCCTTCAGAGGCCCCAGGAGCCCCCAATATGTAAGATGATTAGGTGTTAATTCACTTGTGTGGTATAAATCTGGGTGTTTCTGAGCTCTCCCTACACCTTTGGGATTTGCACTCTTGTGTCCCTCTGGTCAGTTATTTCTTGACTTTACATTTCAGTTTACAAAGTTGTGCTGCTGCTTTCTTCTTTTTATTTTACCTTTGTTCTTTAGTCCTAATAAGTTGCAGTAAACATTCAGAAGACAGCAAAAGTAAAGGCCTGTTTTTGCTCTGCCATCTTTATCTAGAAGCCTGAAGGATCATTTTGTTTCAATCAAGTTATCTCTTTTTTAAAGCAAACTTGAATTGTGCTATGTGAGTTTTTCCTACTGTAGTTCTATCTGCCTAATAATTAGTGTCAATTCTTCTCACAATCTGTTTTTATGTTTTCTGACAGTTTTTCTTTCCAAAGTCATGGAGAATCTTTTAAAGAGTAACGTCTTTATGGATATCTTTGTGATAGGTTGAAAGAGGTTATATTGTAGTTTTATAGTAGAGACCATTGTGAACTGGAAACCATTGATTTTTGTTTAGAAAACTGTGTGGTCTGATTGAGTGCAAAACTAAAATTGGGGATTCTGGCCTTGGATACTATATATTTTTTTTAAATAGAAAAGGTGTTTTTAGTACACTTTTAAAAAATGGCTGTTCCCATCACCTGAGGTCTATTGCTGTACTTCCAGGTCGTCACATCACAACTGTTCAATGAATGTGCTCAGCCAGCTACTTTTCTGAAAGCTTCTCTTAAAGTAAAACTCCTGGCAAGAGAAGTCTGTAGTCACTATGTCACACTCACTCCCTGGGTAATATCACTGAGTTCCGTGACTCAAAACCACTGTCTCTAAGATGAAGGGTCTAAGCCTTATAACTCTGTCTCTGACCTCTTCTTTCAATCTGGACTCATTTATCCAGCCACCACCTGGTTGCCTAGTTGCCAACCTAGTGGCAATTCAAAAGAGAAATCTTAATTCTATCCCCTTACATGTTTCTTTCCATAGTTTTTTTTTTTCTGTCTCAATATATAACCCTACAATTTGCTCTTTACCACATTACTAAGGCTGAAATCTAAGGATAATTTTTTGTAGGGTGATCAACCATCCTGATTTGCCTGGAACTGGGAGGTTTTCCCAGACACAGGATTTTGATTGCTAAAACCAAGAAAGTCTTAAGGCAAATTCTTTCTTTCTCCCCCTCATATAACTTATCCAAGTTATTAAACATTTTTAAAATTAATCATGATAGCTCCTTGACAAATACAAGAGAATCATAGTAAGAATACCTGGAGAATCATAGTAAGAATCTCCTTTAAACTCATGGTGAACTGGTACCTGTCTCTTTTGTCAACATGAAGCCAAAAGCAGAGGTGTTGGAAAAACTGAAAACTCATGTTGAGAAATAGCAATTAACCACTGTGTCAGGGAGAGAGATGTGAATTCGAAATCACATTACCCCATTCCTTCAAAATTATTTGAAATCTTGTTCCATATAACAATTTGCAATTCCATAGAGTACTTTCTCTCAGGGGGCATGCTGAGAAATCTCTTCCAGTGTGTCATTGGAGCTATGCTTGAGCAAGTTATCCTCTTCTCATGTGGTTAAGTGAAACAGCCACAGTGACAGCCATATTTTCTTTTAAGGGTCAATTCCTTTTGCTTTTTGATGGCAAAGATTTAATTCCCAATGACTAAAGTCCAAAAGGGAATAATTAGTAAAATTTTCTTCACTAATAAGTAATAATACTTAAGGGTATCAGGCTCTTTTTTAGACATTGAGGATATAACAATGAATAAGGTACAGTACCTTATCTGTTGGAAAAATCGATATGATTCATAATAAATGTGCAAGTAGATATCATGAGAAAAACAAAGTCAAGGTAAGATAATGGGGAGTGAAAGGATAAATGAAGTAATGTTAAGAGGGGTGGAAAAGAGTGGAGGGAGATGTTGTCTTGGTGCCAGAAAAGTCTCTCTGTGGAAGTGATAACTAAGCAGAAACCTAAATGAGGTGAGGGACCTACCCTGTGAGGGTCTCAGGAAAGAATTTCATGAGCATAGGGAAGAATATGAGCTGATTGGAGACCAGCAGGCTAGTCAGTGGTAGTTGAGGGTGGGACAAGAAATAGAGAATTAAGTCAGGGAAATATAAGGGGTCAAATCACTGTAGGCCTTGAGCCTATAGATTAGAATTATCCAAATTTTATGCATGATGGGAAGCAAGTGGGGAATCCTAGCCTTTCTGGATGCTGTGTAGAGAATAGACCATGGGAAGGCAAAGGTGAAGAATGGCCTGTCAGAAAGTTCTTTCTTCAGATGAGAAATGATCCTTGGCTTGCACTAGGATGCAGAGGTGAAGGTGAAGAAAATTCTCTGGCTATTTTTGACCAAAGGTAATCCTAAAGAATATGATGATGAAGTCAAATATGGCTGCAAATCTTTGGCCCGAGCCTCTTAGAACAAATAGCATTGCCATTTGCCTTATAGAAAGAGACTGAGTATGGGGTCTGATCTGGAAAGTGGGAGTTTAGTTTTGGAAATGTTCAGGTGGCAATTCCTCCTAGATGTGCATATGAAAATGTTGAGCAGGGAGCTGGCTAACCAAGCCTGGAATCCTAGGGAAACTGTGGGGCATAATGTGGAGTTATAAGTGAGTAGATGATGCTGATGGCTGTGACATTGGGTGAGATAAACTAGAAAGTTTATCTAAGGGGATTGGCGTGTGAGAATTGAGACTTGGGAACACTGAAGCAATGGTATCGTAAGGTACTCAGAACGCAGGACATTTAGCGAATATGGATAGCACATGTTATCTAAGTGTTAAGTAAAACATAAATTTAAGAAATAATCCCAATATTTGGAGACCTGGAAGTCCATATTGAGAAGGAGCAGTCAGAAAGGTAGGAGAAAAACCAGGAGAGTGTGTGAGGCATTGTTGAAGCTAAAAGAAAAAAGTGATTTCAGCAAGAGGTTGTGATCAACTTTTTAAACAAAGTTTCTAGGAGGTCAAAAAAAAAAAAAATGCCATGGTACAACAAAATTGGAAAGTTATAGAGGGAAAGAGAAATGCAAGAGGAAGCATTGTTTCAGGTTGAGGCAAAGAGCCACCTCATCATCCTATATATTGGGCCATGAGACTGGAGACTGGAGATGAGGATTATTGCCTGGAGAAAAATGGGGGCAGGTTCCAGAGCTCCTAAAGGCTGTACCTCAGAGGTGGAGCTGGCAAGAGTGTCTGGAAGAGCCACACCTTGAAGGCAGTTGCCTCAACAGCCTGAGAAAGGGACTTTTCATGAAGGAAGTTGAGCCACTGGCAAAGCTGCTCAGTTCCAAATGGAGAATGGTGGCATTGGCAGCAAGCTAGGGGAGGGAGGTTCTGCCTCGATACAACAACAGTGCTGGGCAGATAGGAAAGCCTGATGCCAGGGGTACTTCCTGGGGCTGCAGCAACAATATCTGCCCTGCAATCGGGGGCCGAAGGACCTCTTTTGTAGAATGATTATCTTAGATTATATCAAGCAGACCGAGTTGAGCAGGTTTTGATTTCTGTTTTTTTTTTGTTTTTTTTCCCCAGAGTTTTATTCAGGGTAATTTTTAATGTTTAACCTAAAGAGAACAGAAATGGATAAGAAAAAATATGTAAAAGACAAATGCACAGCCAGGAGTGGTGGCCCATGCCTGTATTCCCAGCCACCCTGGAGGCTGAGAAAGGAGGATTTCAATTTCAAAGCCAGTCTCAGCAACGGCAAGGCATTAAGGGACTCACTGAGACTCTGTCTCTAAATAAAATATAAAATAAAGCTGGGGATTTCTCTCAGTGACTGAGTGCTTCTGAGTTCAATCCCTGTCACCCCCGCCCCCCCAAAAAAAAGACAAATGTACAACCCGCTACAGGTTGCAGAAGTGCAGATGAGTAGAAACCTAGATATTCTTACTAATCTTTGGTACTATGAGAGAACACTTAGTAGTGTCTTCAGTTTTTAATTTTAATTTATTTAATTTTGATTCATTGAGCACAAATGGAGTACAGCTATTGTTTCTCTGGTTGTACACAAAGTAGAGTCACACCATCTGTGCATTCATACATGTACACAGGGCAATGATGTCTGTCACACATTCTGTTATTATTCTCATCCCCCCACCCTGACCCCACCCCTCCCTTCCCTCTATGCTATCTATCCTTCCTCCATTCTTGCCACCCTTCCACCTCACATTATTTCTTTTTAACAAAGATATGTACACTACTGCCACCTTAAGGGTGTTGTTGAGCCACTTGTGCCTAGAAGAATGACATGTTTCTGTACTGGCCCTTCATGTGAGGATGCCGAATTGCTTCAATGTGTCTGGGTATGAGTGATGTGCTATTCATGTCCATGTGTGGGTGCCCTCAGTTCCAGTGTTTGCTTTTTCTTTAAGATGATGTGAATGGTTAAGGTGAACATGTAAGGTAGATCTACTTTTTTTTTTTATTTGCAAGCTGGCCCCAATGGTCTACTTTTCCTGATACTGGATAAGTTTTCATGCCTGCTGAGCATACCAGTCCCCCATGAAACTGGAAACAAATGTGTGGTCTAGCTATATTACCTTGAACAGTCCCATGAATGAATCATGAAGTTCCCCTAAAGTCTGCCAACATGGAATTTCTGACCTTCAAGTTGCTAGGAATGGCAGCCAAATACTTGACAACATCACAGTAGTTATCTGACTGAATAACCCAAATGCAGCTAGAAAACATTGTGCAGGAATAACTTGCTTTTGGGTAACTTATGAATGCATATACATACTACTAATATGATTAGTTTATATTCATTGCAGGTGTTCTGGTGTCTAATTTTTGGTACCTAAATGAACAATATTTTGAGAGTGGTGAGGACATTCTTAGCAGCAACTTAGATCATACATACTGATGATCAACCTGCTACCCAGAGGTGGTTGCTGGCATAGAGTGGTAGATGGAGGACTGCATAGACACGAGACTGAGTCCGAATTATTGTCCTGAACCAGACTGGGCTGCAGCAGTTATCTAAGGATATGAGCTTTCAAAAGTGGGGGCATGTCTAGATCAGAGAATATCAGTAGGTACACTTCTGTCTGGCAAGAGCACATCAGGGGCAAATGGAGAACCAGCACAATTTATGAAAATAGAGCCCAGGGCTTCAAAAGAGTTTTGAGTGGCCAGTCTGGGTTCAAAGGCCAGGGATCAGCACAGGTAGCAGGGTCAGAAATTCAGGAAAAGAGGCCTGACATTTGTTCAGAGAATCGGTAGCAGGCTGGGTCTTCTTTGCAAACCATTTAGTCTCAGCTAGGGGGCTTTCATATCCTCTTCACTAGTGCAGGAGACAGATCTCCTCTGCACCCAGACAGTCAGAGATGCATTTACTTATTCTATTGATGTTTGGGTTCAGCATTTAACACAATAGACACTAGCCTAATCCTTTCAAAGCTTATACAGTAGCCTACTGGGTGAAACCAATATGAAATATATACTTAACATTTAGTAATGAGGGATATATTAAGAGCAAACTCCAGACTAGAAAGGACAGTGATAGGGAGAAAAGGGCCAGTACTATCCTTCAGTTTGGGACATTGTTGCACTTCAAAGCCCTACCAAAGGTACATCACTGGCTTGTTCTTCCTGCTCCTCAAACACTCCCAGCTGAGGTTACTTCAACTCTATAAACTCGATTCCTCCCAGTTCTGCCTCTGGGTGGCTGAAGTTGAAGGAGTCAGAAACTTGCTTGGCCCTGCCTTGCCACTCATCCTGCTGAGCTGCTGATTCTATAATTTTATGGAGACAGGATTTTAGCCTGTATCTTTTGTGACAATTGCTTCCCCTTTCCTAGTTCCCAGTATTTGGGTCATGCCATATTCTTAGCATAGGTGTCCTGACTTAAATGTGTCCTCCTCAAGGACAAGCACTTCTCATCCCTAGTTTATCATATAGGAAGTCACTAACACGTGCTGTTGATTCTTCATGCCAATTATACGCTGTTTGAAATCTGGTCCTCTGAAGGGATTTAATTTCACAGTCCTTCTCACCTCTGCTGGACACTCTCCATCATGAACTTGGTAGAGCCATTCTTCAAACCCCTCTACTCCAATACTAC
This sequence comes from Glaucomys volans, assembly GCA_020662805.1. NCBI lineage: Eukaryota > Metazoa > Chordata > Mammalia > Rodentia > Sciuridae > Glaucomys > Glaucomys volans. The sequence goes on from JAJEJO010000924.1 coordinate 449,587, forward strand.
TTTCAGCTGCATGTCCAGGCCTTGGGATGTTTTTTGTTCACTTCTTGCATCTTAAATTTCAATCTCCAACATAAAGGTCTTTTTTTTCCTGGTCTGGACTACCTTCTACCTCCTTGGGTCTTAATTCTGGGAGCAATGCTTACTTCGCATCATTCATGAAAGAAATGCAAATGCATAAATAGATTTCAGTCTTGAATTGTGTAATTCCTTAGGGCAGTATATTGTCCCTTCATCTTTGGATTAGATGACTGGCATTTACTTATTTTTTCATTTCAAGCATCTCTGGGGCCATAAGCTTCAGACAGTGATCAGTAACTACAGTCTTCTCAACTAAAAATTCACTGCCTGATCAAATATGATTTGTAATATAATTCTCATGTTTTAGCTTTTATAGTTTAAAAATGTGTACATATTGGAAATGTAGGAAGAGTAGGGGGAAACAACATTAGAGGTTGTGTGAGAAGAGTAAAGCTCTTTGCTAGTTTGTTTTTGTTTTGGCTGAAGTGCTCAACTTCTATGATTTTACTGTACGGGGAGATTCATTGGTTTCCTCATCCATATTGATGATCATCACTATTATAAACATATAAACATCCAGACTTATTTGTTGGAGAAGATAAGCTTTCTTAGGCACATTTTTGAATAAAAAGATTATAAACAGGTTCTCATCTAGGAAACAATCTTTCTTTTAACTATTAGATTTTGAAATGATATCTCCTTAGTACTAAATATTACTGCAATGTTAAATATATTTGAAATCAAGTCAGAACTTTCAAATATTAATCCCATGCATAATAGCTACAAAAGATAAAATACCTAAAAATTAACTAAAGAGTTGAAAGATCTTTACAATGATAACTATAAAACATTGGTGAAAGAAATTGAAGAGGACATACAAAAAATAGAAAAACATCCCATGTTCATGGATCACAAGAATCAATATTGTTAAAATGTCCACACTTCCCAAAAAGATTTGGCAATTCAATAATGTAATCCCTATTACCAAAGGCATTCTTCAGAGAAGTAGAAAAAAAATTTTTAAAATTCACATGGGAATGCACACATAGAAGAGCCAAAGTGATTCAAAATAAAGTACAAATCTATAGTGTTCAAAATAGCATGTTATTGATATAAAAACAGACAGACTAATATTACAGAATAGAGATCTTGAAAGTAAACTCAAGCATCTACAACCAACTAATTTTTCCACAAAGATTTGAAGAATATTTATTGTGAAAGGACATTCTTCTCGATAAATGACACTGGGAAGATTTGATATCCACATTTGTGCTTTCTTTTTATACTAGGAATTGAACCCAGGGACACTTAACCACTGAACCACATCCCCAGCATTCCCCCCCACACTTTTTTTTTTAAAGACAGATTCTCACTAAGTTGCTTAGGGTCTTGCCAAGTTGCTGAGGCTGGCTTTGAACTTCTGATTCTCCTGCCTCAGCTTCCCCAGTTGCTGGTATTGAAGACATATACCACCATGCCAGGCAGATATCCACATCTAGAATGAATCTAGATGCTTTTTTTCCCCCACTAGTTACAAAAACCAACTGAAAATGAATCAAAGACTTAAATGTAAGACCTGAAACTATGAAACCTCTAGAAGAAAACAAAAATGTTCTAAGGCATTGGAATGGACAAGGATTTGCAGGGGACCCTAAAAGAATAGGCAGCGAATGCAAAAATAGACAAATGGGATTACACTAAAAAACTTCTGCAAAGGACAAGAAATGATGAAGAGTGAAGAGACAACTGGCAGAATGAAAAAAAGTGCTTGAAACTTTACATCAAGGGATTGATATTTAGAATACAAAAAGGAGTTCAAACAAAACTTGGTATCAAACAACTACAAATAATCCAATTTAAAAATGGGCAATAGACTTAAATAGTTCTCAAAAGAAGACATGAGAATGGTCAATAGATATATGAAAACTGCTCAATACCACTAATCATCAGGGAAATGCAAATCAAAACTACATCATCTTATTCCAGTAAGAAAGGCTATTATCAAAGAGACAATAACAAATGCTGGCAAGAATATGGAGAAAGGGGAACTCTTGTAAACCATTGGTGGAATGTAAATCAGTGTAGTCATTATGGCAAATGGTACGGAGGTTCCTCAAAATTAAAAATAAAACTACTATATGATCCAGCAACCCCACTAGTGGGTATTTATTCAAAGGAAATGAAATCAGTATGTTGAAGAGATCTGCACTACCATGTTTATTGAGACCCTATTTACAATAGCCAAAAATGGAAATAAGTGTCCATTACTGATGAATGGATAGAGAAAATGTGGTGCATTACACAAATTGAACCCTATTGATCCATGAAAAAATGTAAGTGGTGCCATTTCTGACAACATGAATGGACTGGAGATCATTGTTAGGTGGGTAAGGCAGGCATAGAAAGATAAACACTGTGTGATCGCACTCATGTGGAATCTAAAAAGTTTGCCTCATAGAGCTTGAGAGTAGATGGGGGTCACCAGAGGCTGGGGGCAATGGGAGTAGGGGGGAATCGGGGATGGGGAAAGTTTGATCAATGGATCCTAAGTCATAGTTAGATAGCAGAAGGAAATTCTGGTGTAGGATGATTATTGATAATGATAAATGTTACATTTCAAAAAGCTAGAATAATGGATTTTGAATGTTTTCACCATAAAGAAATGATAAATGTTTGAGGAGATAGTTGTGTGTTCCCAGATTTAAACATTATATGATACATACACAGTGAAATGTTTTATAACGTACCCATTGATAGGAACAATCTATGTGTAGGTGGGGGTGGAGGGTACATGGTACTGAGGATCAAGGTCTACCATTATTAATCTATAAACCCTCCCTCATTTTTTTTTGTTTTATGTATTACAAAAAATTTTAGAAAAGCAATGTTAACCTTTCTTTTGAAGTCATGCTCTGCGTATATATTTAATATTAAAATGACTTTTTGGATAATGTGTGCTTTGAATAAGCTTGATAGTCAATGGGTAGAAAGCTATGCTTAGGAAGACCAAGTGAGAAACTCACATCCATAAATTAGACTCATTGACCAAAGATGGATGCAAATGTCAAAAGTGAAGGTTGCAGAATAACAAAGTTATTTTCTGGAAATAATCTCAGGGATATTTATCTAGACCAGGACCCTTATATGGGGAAACCAAGATCCAGTTTAGGAGATTAAATTTATACATGCAATGGTATGCTTCACATACTATGATTGCAAATAAAAATGTAGGATAAAAACACAAAAGAGCATAGTCAATTCAGCCCCAATATTAGTGGAGACCACCTGTGTGGTGCTAAGGATACAAAGATGACTGACATAATTATCTGTACTGCCATGTAGAACAAATATTGAGAGGCAAGTTATTATGGTGGTTGAAGTGTGAACTGTGAAGTAGAGCAGTCTGGACTCCTATTTCTACCATTTAAGTAGTTTATGATTTAGAGTAAATTATAGTACAGCTTTGTGCCTTGGTTTCCCTACTGCAATTCCTACCTCATGGGATTGTCCTTTAAAGAATTGTATATGAAGCTCAAGCAATAAGGGTTTCCTATTAGGATTTTTCTCTGGGTTTAAAATAGTGTTGCCCAAAGTCAGATTTGTGCTGAGCTGAGACAAAATAAGATACTGAGGTATAAGAAGAAAATACTGAAACTCCTATTTTGATTTTAATCTCAAAATATGAAGTTCAGTTTCATGAATTTTAGCAAATAAATTGAAACTGCTGCCCTTCTTTAGTAATAAGGGATTAAGCTGTGAGTAGCAGGAGGATAAGGGAGGAGCCATGAGCTTTGAAGGTGTATTCTTGTTTGCTTGCTTTTAGCATATTGCTTTAGTCAGTTTGTTAGCTGCTGTGAATAAAGCACCTGACCAGAACAACTGTAGAGGGGGAAATGTTTGTTTGAGGGCTCACAGTTTTAGAGGTCTCAGGCCATAGAAGGCCAGCTCCATTCCTCAGGGCTTGAGGTGAGGCAGAAAATGATGGCAGAAGAGTGTAGTGGAAGGAAGCAGCTCACACATGATGATCAGGAAGCAGAGAGAGACTCCACGCAGATACAAAATATATATCCCAAAGACATGCCCTCAATTACCTACCTCCTCCAGCCATACCCTACCCATGTTCAGTTACCATTCAGTTAATCCCATCAAAGAATTACTTTATTAATTGGGTTAAGACTCTAATAACAGAATCATTTCTTCTCTAAACCTTCTTGCATTGTCTCACACGTGAGCTTTTGGGGGACACCTCACATCCAAACCATAACACATTGAAGTATATTGCATTAGCAAGCTTACATAAGTGGGCAAAAGTATTAATTTTTGTAATTGGTTTTAGAAGTTTGTACCTTGGTATTTCAAATGGAAAGAAAAGTTGTCAGAATAGTGCAAGGATTTTACATACACCATTTAGTAATCGTTGACATCTTTTTCCAACTGGTTTCATCACTCTGGATACATGTGCATTTTAAAAAATCATTTGAAGTAAGTTGGAGGCATTGTGCCCTATTATCCTTAAATATGTCATTATGTATTAGAGAAGAACAAGGGCATGCTTTTTAATAGCATTACCAGGATCAAAAGCAAGAAAACTGAACATGAATATTATTAGTGTTCCCCTCTCCTCCAGGATCCAATCCAGGATCATACATTACATTTATTTGTCATGTCTCTGGTTTCCTTTAATTAGAAACAGTTCCTTATGTGGTTTTTCTTGACTTTGACCATTTTGATGTATATCGGTCAGTTATTTGGTGGAATAACACCCAATTAGAGTTTGTTTACTCATGGTTGCATTCAGGTGTGTGCTTTGCTCAGGGAACCCACAGAAGAAATAATAGGGACATCTCAGTGCACCATGTCTAAAGGCACTTGATGGTGATGTTAAATTTGATCTCTTGGAAGAGGTGATATCTCTTCAGTTTCTCCACTATACAGTTACCATTTTACCTGTCATAATTAAATAAGTATTTTGGGGAAGATCACCTACTTAGTAGCAGAGGTGAATAGCCACCAACCAATGGAGACATATTCATTCTATCACAAGAATAGCTGATTTAATCCAAAGAAGATGATCATGAAATAATTTACCTTTTACTGAATACTTGAGTTGCACATTAGAAAACATTGTGATGATTTGTAGAGACAAATATTAGAATAAATTAGAATAGGGGAGGTTTATAATACAGTTGAAGAAAAGGACATGTTTTAACAAATTTCAGTGTTGGTGATATTTTCTGGGTTAGGTTTAAATATTGAAATAGATCAAGGACTCAATTGTGATTCAAAAAGATATTCTGAAGAAGACATTCTAAACAGTAAGTGATTTATTGAATTAAGCAGAATATTATCAGAAATTCACCTCTGATGGCATGGCTGCTTAACTTGCAATTGAAACAGGATTTTGAAGGACCAGTTTAGGTTTACAGAGGACACCACATGTGGACGTTGTTATTGACTGTGCATCTTACAGGTATTACTCTTCAGCAAACAAGTTGGATCTTGAGACTTACAAAGTTCTAGGATGTCATCAATAGTTCATTTTAGATATCAAATCCTTTAAAATATAGTTGTAATATATAATAAGATGTGTGGTTACCATGAATATCCTTTTTATCACAATGATTCATGGGTTACCTTATGGCAAAACACTTAGACTTATCTCACTTATAAATACTGTGTATGCATATATTTTTTTAGAAAGGCATGTGTTCTGGATTGGCTGACATTTCCTGTGTTGACAAGTGGCTGTTCCAGTGGTATTGAGTAGTATGCTACCAAGAAGATAAATAGAAATTAAAATGAAAACCCCTTCTTCCAAGAAATATGACTTGCAAAAAAAGTAATAACTGAAGAAAACCAAACAAAACCCTAAACCCAAAGCACAAAAGCCAAAACACAAAATCACAACCAATAGCAACCCATGGACTGTAGAGTTGAAAATGGTTATTTTGAAAATTTTTATTGTTCTGTGATTTTCCCCATAAATGATGTCATAATTAGATATAGTAGAAAAAACTTCATGCAGGATCTAATTGAGTGTTTCAAGTTGTTCTTAATACCTTTGCCAAAATATAGAGAAGTGTAGAATTTCCCATCAGTGGTAAGTCACAGTGTCCCATCAGCTGGTTGTAAGAGCTACTGATTGACTTACAAAGAAATAGATTAATTGGTAGGTCGCATTGGGGGGATAGAGCAGAAGAGTATAATGATTTATTAAATGCAGTTAATCTCTATATAATATTCAGGTATTTTCAGCAAAAGAGCCATTGAAACAGATTTAGAATAAACTGAATTTAGACTCTGATCTGTAAGTGACTGTATTACAATGTATTTAACTGAGATACTGAAAACACAATGTAACATTTAATCATATTGCTCTTCCTCTGGGGTAAAAGGGTTTGGCATAATAAAATTTGTAAATTGTATATTTCATAAATGCATAGTGATGATTATAGAGACAAATAATGGAATAAATTAGAATGGGGAGGTTTATAATACAGTTGAAGAAAAGGACATGTTTTAACAAGTTTCAGTGTTGATATTAAATATTTTGTTAATGTTTTAAAACACTTCTATGTGTACTAAACATTTCATAGGGTTGTGCTCAATTTTTTTGTTTGTTTTTAAACTGACACGATCACCTTCAGGTTGGAGACCAGGTGTCTACAGTAGGGGAAATCAATTTAGATGTGCTTGTCAGGGGGCACCTCAGTGGAGAAATGGCAGTACAGTAGGGAGTCAGAATGGAAAGCAGCCCCTTCCCATCAGGGTAAAGTGATCACAAATAGAACAGATTTCCTCGAGCAAAGGGGAGATCCACCCACAGCCCTTTCACACCTGTCTCAGTTTAACTGACATGGGACCGTGGGAAAGCCTTACTCTTCAGGAACCAGAGTCTCAACATCGTTCGTTGAAAGCTCCCATGGGCTTTATTTACTGGTGGATATGGGGATGGCCACAAGGCAGCCAGGGTATTTGCTCTTATGGAACTTGCTGTGCAAGGAGATAAGATTAAACACAAGTGACAATTGTAGACATTTTATGCCAAGAACTTAATGGGTGGTACAGATGGTGGCAGATGAGTTGAGCAGAGAAGCAGATTTTTACTGACTAGAAAGCTTGTGGCATTTCCAACCTCACTCCCTGCCACAGTCAGCTCAGTTGCAGCTCTTCTGCCATCCAAAGCTTTTGCATACCCTGTTATCCTGGCCTGGAAGGCTCTTGGGACATCTGGTTTCTTCTCATTCTTTGGTCTTAGCTCAAATGGCCCCTCTTCAGACGATGTCTGATCATCACTCATGAGAAGAATTCATTCCTCTGAAATCTATTTTCTTCCATAGCAATTTTTATAATCATTGCATATTATTTTATTTTTGTTTGGTCTCTACTTCTTCTACCCTCAACTGGAATGTGAAAATAAGGCAACTTTTATTTTCTCATCATTGTCTGTACTTAGCACATAGCACGTGGCCTGTCATAAAGCACCAATTACTTACTGAACAAATGTAAGTAGTAAGAATCAGAATTGGATCTCAGGATGGGTAGAGTCTGGGTAAATGATAAAAGAAATAGAGTCCTCTGAGAATAGGGAAATAATGGGCTCATCAAAAATGAGGAGGTGGCATACTGTGAGATATGTTTGGAAGACAGATAAGACCAATTTAGATGGAGTGGAAGGCTTGAGAAATGTAATGACTGGGCACGACATGAAACAGGAAGTTCCAGCCAGGGCGTGGGAGGTTTTGAAAGGCAGCCTAAGCATATCACAAGGCAATTTGGACTTTATTCTGTATGTGGTCAGCAGGGAGTCACTAAACTTGGATGGAAATTGTAAATTAGAAAGCTTAATCTGACAGGTCCCTTGGCACTGAGTAACTGAATATATTACAACTCGTCCTTGGTTAAGGGAGGGATCTGTGGAGATGTCTGTCCAGACAACGGAAAGAGTATTGGCTGAATTAATGTGGTCATGGGGAGGGGACATGAATGCTTCCAGGTAGAACCCTATTTTCAGTGAGTACTCTAGTCTTCCTGGAAAAAGAGGAGGTGGGTGGTATCTTTTGAAAGCCAGGATGTGGGTCTCTATTTCTTTTCTTCTAAATGTAGCCTCCTTTAAAAACTTTTGTAAGAGGCTTGAACTCTAGACTTTAAATTATAGACTAACCACTAATCCCTTTAAAAATTCAGGCTCTGCCTCTTATCTGAGATGACAGGCAAATTAAAGTAATAGGGGATAAATACTGGGAATAAATTTATCCTTAGCATTTCACATTCTAGTTGAAGGTAAGGGAAGGAGGAAGAGAACAAACAGAAAAATAAATTAATATGCAATAAGTGATTACAAAAGTTGCTATGGAGGGAATTGCCTAAGATATAAAATGTATTTTAGTGGAATGAGTTCTTTCTCAGTTCAGTTCCTAAGACTATAGAAAGGATGAATAATAACATCTTCATTTCAGCACTGACAGTTTTTACACAGTAAACTTTATCCCCAGTATTTAGATCTTCCCCACCCAGTAGCATAAGGCAGTAGCATAAGGGATAGGAATATTCTTATTTGGTACATACACAGCCTATCTGGAAAACCAATGGTACAATTCATCTACAATTATGATAGTATCGTCAATACTCAGAAGGCTCTTGGTGAGACTTCCTATCATGTCCATATCTCTGAACCTGTCAAAAGCTAGAAATGTTTTCCTAAGACAAGGATATTTGGTTACCAAAGTGTTTGCATGCAATTCTCAGTCAAATTCCACATTTTCTCTCTTTAATGCTATAGTCTCAAACTTAACATTTTCTAAATGATTGCTGATAAAAATAGATAATAGATTTACTTGCAAATCAGTAGTGTTTTGTGTGTTTTAAGAGTTTAGTTTGAGGCTATGTACTTTGACTATATTTGGTCTGCTTGCTGGACCTAACCATGGATACCAGTGGTGGGTGTCCCTGAGTATATCACTTGGATACTTCGGGCCTCAGATTCCCAAACTGTCAATTGGAGGGGGTGGATGAGATAACTTCTAAGATGTATTGCCTTTCTGAGATTCTATAGTTTATGGGGCACCTGTATCCTAAATTCTTCAAACATTACCTCAAAAAGAGGCTTCTGTGTTGGTGTGGGAGGTGCAAAGAGAGGACCTGAAAGGTCCTTTCAATTTCCCAATTCTGTAACTAAGTGGATTCTGTGGATTCTCACAGATAATAGCTAATTTAAAACACTTTCCATACCAATAAGACACTGTACAAGAAGCAAAGTACCCACAAAGGCATTATTATTACCATTTTTGTCATTTTAGACTCAGTTTAACCAGCTTTGACTTTAGTTTTCTACTTCATAATAAATATTTTTAAAAATTATTCAGAATTTCTATTCTAGAGACAGAGCTAATTCTTAGGGTAAGCGTTTGCCCTCAGTTATCTCCTTTCACTCCTAATTTCAGCCCTTGACCTTCAGGTCCTCTAGGTGTGAAAAGGTCTATGGACTGCATTCCCTAGATCTATAACTTGTCTGCTTGCAGTACTGTTTCTGAAGGTTCAGGATCCCCTTCTAATCTTTACAAGACATTTACTAAAGCATCCCAGCCAGGGAAGGATAGTCACAGCCCTTCCTCCTGGACATGTGTTCATTCAAAGCACCTGTCAATATTGATGGGGAGAGAGGTTCTTTCTGGAGAATGGAATGGATTGTGAAAATCATTGAGGGTAATCAGTGGGACAGTGCAGTGGTTGGAAATGGCCTTTTATGCCTGAAGGAGATGAGAAAATCTTCCTGAGAGCTGTCAGATGATGGATAATTTGAAACCCCTTGAAATTATTTATTGAAAACTGCTACTAAAAACTCAGCCACAGTTTTCAGCTTGACAAGAAGGGGTTGTTTCATATTTTAAACATTCAAAAGAAATCACAGGAAAGCTGTCATTAAGAGATCAGTGAATCAAGCCAATGAGTGAGATAATTGTTCACTAAGAAGAGGCAGTTGAATTTTTAATGTCTCATCAGTGATAGAGGGATGAGGAGGGGATGGATGGTTGGCTCATTCCTGAGGGAGCTGCTGGGAGAACCAGGGTTTTAGTGAACTAAAGCGGAAAGAAAATATCTTCAGGAATCTGGACAAATTAAAGTCAAACAATCCTGGATCACTCTTCTGATGGTAGTGCCAGATACAGCTGTGATAATCTGTGCGTGTTTATCTTCCTGTTCCAATCAAAATGAAGAGCTATTTGGAAGAGATGCCGTTGAAGAGGTCACCAGAGCTGAGCAACACTTACTGAAGGAGCTCTGGTCATTTGAGTGGAACCAGAGGCAACTCAGAGTGGCGAAATAATGAAACAAGTAAAACAAAGCACCAGCAGCAAAGTCCACCACAGAGAAGTGATGGCAAGAGGAGACTCAGGGGCTGCTGGTTGATGCTGCTGAGCCAATGGTAGAGACGCCATCCATCTTTCTGTCTGCAGAGTCTTTCAAGGCAGTGGTGTAGTGTTGGGGCTCCAGACGCTCTCAAAGGAACAATCCTATTGTTGCCATGTGAGTTCAGAACCCACTGAGACAGAATGTGAGGCAGATGGTGATGTACACTTGACCTTGAATCCAGGTAAATCTCTTGGGAGCTCATGTCTCAATCAGATGGCTTCTTATACTATATTCTAAGAGGAAACTTATATTTTCTCAGGAGTAGTTAAAAAACTGCAGAATTAGGTTCCCAAAGGCCAGAACAGACCAAGGACCCTGAAGACAGATTTCAAAAAGATATAGGGGAGGTTTAGCTGAATCCTGCCCATTTCATTAGCAAAGTCACTGCCACCAAAAGGGCCCCCGAGGCCAGAAGTGTTCCCCACCTGAGGAGGTCACCACACACAGAAATTGGTGTTGGTGGAAGACAGTGCAGGCTGACCCTGAAAAGTAGATCAGGTCACAAGGTCATACTGCGTAGTGTATCATTTAGTAAATTCAAATGTTCTCCTATTTTATTCCATGAGTTTTGGAACATTCATCACACACAGTTCCAGAAAATCATGCTGAACTGATTCTGTATGTATTTGTTGGAAAAATCCTCAAGGGCAAAACCAATTACCCTGTAACTTTGACACATAGTGTGGTACATCACAGCTCTGGGTACACAGTGTCCTCTTAGTGAACACCTGATCGGGTACAGGTCAGTGTCTGACACTGTGGATGGGCAGCTTCGTGTTGCCAGTTCCACTGGCGTTTAGAATTTGGACATTGCAGGCTGGGGATGTGGCTTAGTCTTAAAAACACTTGCCTAGCATGTGTGAGACCCTGAGTTTAATCCCCAGCACCACCAAAAAAGAAAAAAAAGATAAAAACAATTTGGGGATATAGCTCAGTTGGTAGCCCTGGGTTCAATCCCCAGCACTTAAAAAAAAAAAAAAAAAAAAAGGAAAAGTCCAGGGTAGGACTTGGGATGTGACTCAGTGGTAGAGCACTTGCCTCAAAAGCTTGAAAGCCCTGGTTTGATCCCCGTACCACCAACAAATAAATAAATCCCATGTAAAGTGTCCTGGTAAAGAGTACTAATACTTGAGATGCCAGAGCATGTGGTCCCTGACTGAGCATAGTTGCAATGTGAATCTCCTTCAGGCTCTGAAGAGCCAGGAGACACCTTCAAGGCAGACTTTCAGGACCTGGGTAGCAGTGGAGTGGGTAAGTATGGCACATCTCTGAGGGTTGCCAGGACACTGTGTGTGACCCAATGAGAAAAAAGGGAATGGTGCAGTCACTGCTCCTCTCCCCTTGGAGACAGCAAAGGGTAGTAAGTAAGAATATAGGATCTGATGCCAGGCTTCCCTGGGTCAGTTACCATCACTTCTCTCTGTGGTTTGGATGCCAACCATTGCAGTTTCTACACATGAGCAAAATGAATAATGATACCTATTTCATTGTATGTGTTTGGAGAACTAAGTGTTTGTGTGTGTGTGTGTGTGTGTAACTTAGAATACTTGTTGGCATGTGGGCAGCACATATCAGCATTAGGTGTTACTGTAATGCTATCCACACTGGCACTTGTGAGTGCATAGCTTAAACTTTTCCCACAAAGTAATAAATTTCCTGCCAGGAGAGGGGCCACCAGAGACTGGGATGGGATTCTCTGGAGAGACTCTGCATGAGATGAGGGTTCATGTCAGAGGATTGTGCCTGCCTGTAATCTTGGTGTCTGCAGCATGTGCTTAGACTTGAAGGTCCCTTTGTCCATTAGGGATGATGGGTCAGCCCATTGACCATTGATTGCTGCTCTCATGACTCCAACGTCTGGAAGTCATGGTATAATCCTCACTTACATTCTGGATTAGAGGTGTGAGGAAAGGGAAATGAGCATAGGAGAAGGAATGAGTTTTGCCGTCATCAGGTAAAGGATGGGCATGGAACACCATGAACCTGAGGATAGGTGAAGGGTAATATATTAGGGGTGTTCTAGAGAGATCTGAGTGTCCAGAATGGCCAGGAGGGCTGGTGTCGAGATTACCACCTGCCTCCCGTGTGTGGTTGGGGTGAGGGTTCAGACTTGAAAGGGTGAATGGTGAAGACTAAGTTGCGAGGGATTATAGGAAAGCTTTCTGTTAGGGTTTTGTTCCCATAGGCCACTGCCTGTATTCCATTTTGTTTTGCAAAGTTCTCAAGGATTACTGGGCAACCACTCATGAATAACCCCACTTAAATAGCTGTAGAAGTTTTACTAGTGCTTATCTTCTTTTTAAGGAATTTTAAATAAAAATGTAAAAGATATATCATCAGAAAAATGTACAAATCATATGTGTATGATGTAATGAATTTTTCAAAAGCGAATCATTCCTGAAACTACAACAATTAATACAGCAAGCATGATCACCCTAAGAACTTCCCCAGTGGATCCTCCCACTCATGAACCTCCTCAACAAAAGTCACCACTACTCAGACTCTATCCCCATTGGGAAACTTCCTGCAATTCCTGAAAATTGCTTCCTAGCAATTTTCCAAAGTGGGTATAATAGTATACACTCCCCAAAGGGTATGATGAAAGGTGTGTGCTCCACACACGGCCATCACTTTCTTGACAGCCTCATTTTGTTTTGTTTAAAATTTTAGCCTTTCTAATACCAAGGTGCCTATCCAATTCCCAGTCCCCAGATCACTGGCTATTAGTGCCAAGTCAACGAGATATTATATTTGCAGTTGTTCTTCTCAGAGGAGAACTTGAGACATATTGGTTAAATATTTAAAATGAGATTGCCTCAGATGAACTGATTAAATGTTCTCATCTAGCAGAATTCTTAATCCTGATTTCTCAGCCTACCAGTTGTTTTCATAGCTTAAATTTAGGTTCTCAGCCAGGAGAGTCTGGATCACATGGTTTAGAGGTCTTCTATAAAAAGAACTATCCTCTAGCATTGCCATAAACCCTCTGGGCCAGAATCTCTCTGATTGTATTTGCAAAAGTCTAATATTTAAACTCAATGTTAATTGTTGGCATTCAGTATTACTACTACTAATACTACAATAATCAATATTATTGCTATTGAATTCAAAAGTAAATTATAAATACCTGTTTTTTCTGGATAGTTAGTCTTTTATTAGAAATTCTTGGAGCAAAATATCCATTTACAAATAGTAGAGCCAAGTGGTGGGAGAGGCTCCGGTGAGGGGAGAGGAGGACCTATGTGGAGTTGCCCTTTTAGAGCTAGGGAATGTAGTCTGCTAGGGTGGTGGTTAAGTAAGGTGTAGTTGTGTGGTTTTAGGGTCTCTGATGGGGAACCATCCTATGAGTGGAGGGAGTTAGCTCTCTTTGTCCTACTAACCCGTAACCAAAGGGGAGGAAGGGATCACTTTCTTCCCCCCATAAATCATTCTAATATCTTATCTGTTGTTTTAATATTTGGTTATGAAGCTTCTAATTAAGGCAGTGTGTCATAGATTACGTAATGTTAGAAAAGAGGTATTGCTCTGAGTGTTAGATTTTGGTTGGAATTGGTTCTGCCAGTTTTCTTCTAACTAATTATCATCCCAACTTCTTCAGAAACTTGTATTAAGTCAGCTTTCTGTTACTATAATACAATACCTGACATAGGCTATATGTGAAGTACATAGAGGTTTATGTTGGCTCATGTTTCTGTAGGGTCAAGTCCAAGATTGATTGGTCCCATCAGATTAGGCCTCTGGTAAGTGTGGCACATCATTGCAGAAGCATGCATCCAGGTGAACAGTCAAAACTTGGAGCCCAGAAGCACAGAGTGAAGGAGAAAAGAGAATGAACAGTGATCCTACAATACCTTTTGAGGACATGTTCCTGTTGACCCAAGAACCTCCCACCAGGCCCCATCCCATTAAGGTCTATAGTACTTCACAGTAGAACCACTCTGGAGGCCAAACCTTTAACAAATTGGGGGACCTACCCATATTTAAATCATAGCAGCACTGAAACCATAAATCGTGTTTTACATTCACTAAGGAAGAAATCAAATGGAGGTCTGACTTTTGCCTTTGTCTCCAGGGAGGTGATCTCTAAGCCCTTAGAACATCACACTAAGATCATCTAAAAGCTAGGTAATCTAATAAAATGATTTAGTATGTGGGCATAGGGTCATGCAGCTAATCAGCCTGAATTTCAGAGGATCTTGAAGCTGAGATTGGGTAAGAAGGTCCTTTACACATGTGTCATAGAGCCCAGATTAAAAACTCTGGGTGCAAAAGTTCAGGTGAGCTTCCCTGATTGTGGCAGTACTCTGCATATAGTCACATGCCAATCCTGGAGAAGGCAGCCCTGCCCATAATACCACAGGGAACTCTGTGCTTAGAATTTTGTTGGACTCTGTCCCATATATTTCTTCCCTTGAGTGATGGAAGTTGTATCTGTTCATTGTGCTTAACCATAATTGCAAGTGTAAGAGTTTTCAAGTTTTCAATGAATCGTATAAATCCTTCTAGCAAATTATTGAACCCCAGTATTGTTTTAGGCACCCCTGAACTAGTACTTGGTATTAGAAGTGAAGATGATCTAATGGACTCTTCTCTCAAGCCTGTATCATTATACGTTTTTGATCAAAGAATGTCTTATTTCATTGAGAGACATTGTCTTCTAGAATCACCTCTGTTTCTGTCATTTAGTGTTTAAAAATGTGTTTTCCAACTGAAGGAGCAGGACAGGCCCTCCTTAATCTCTGATCCATTATAGAATATGCTCAAAAGTTGTATTCTACCCCATTCATTTAAAAAAATTACTTACACTGAAGGTCCTTTTCTACTAGATGAATTATGGTAAAGGCCCTGCCTTCAAGGAACTCCTCTGTTTGTCCCAGCATAAAAGGTGAATATCACCATGAAATTAATAAACCCCTGTCAGTCTGAAGAAGAGAGATTACAGCATATTAGAAGGTTTAGCAAATAGAAGCATTGCTTTGAATCTCAAAAGTGTAGGAATTATGATTTTGCATGTTAGAGTAGAGATTATATGCATTCATAATGGGAAGGAATATGGAAATGGGAAGGGAAGTTAGAAGTCACCCGACCTAGTGGTTTCCAAATGTGTTCTGTAAACATGACTCAGGTTTTCTTTGCAGAAGGGTGGACAGCTCCCAAGTGGAAGTCTCATGTTTCTTTTCCTGACTTTAGAGGAACCTCTTTGTTTTGGAGGGGTGTTGTTTTGTAGTCTATTTTAATATGCTTTCATTTTTATACAATAATTCACTGTTAAAGCACACACATCCATATGCATAGATAGAGCAGTTCCTTCATCCTGTAGACTTTGTAAGCAACAGTGAAGAGCTCTGAAAGGGGAGTTCACTAACATGAACCTCCAATTTTTTTCTCTACCCAGGTCCTATTTCGTGATGGGCATTTCTAATAAACATAAAATCAATCTAAACATCTTGAAAGTTTGCCTTAGAAGATCTATTAATGTTGCCCATCACTTTCAGTTATGAGAGAGGCAGCAGCACACCTGGTAACCTCTGAAGACCGTGTCAGGACAGTGAGTAGACAGCCAGGGACAAATGTGAACTTGCAGGTTTAGCAGCTGGAGAATGAAAGACAGAGTCAGAAATTGCTCTGAGGTACTTGGATAGCTGTGCTCATGGACTGGAGAGGGCAAGCGTCTGCTCTTCACAGAGATGACAAAGTTTTATATGTGCTGAGGGGAAGGTGCCAAGAGCACAGGTAGGTAGGTGTAACTGTGGAATCAAAGGGTTATATATTTAAGTGTACTCCAGAATCCATTAGGAAGACCAATGTCATTAAAGAAATGAGAAAAATTCCACCTAGAAGACAGGCACTTTAAATTACCTCGATAAATGCTTGAAATAAGTCTTTTAAATGCATTTGAGTTGTATTACATGTGAAAGATGACTTACTGACACAGACACATTTAAAAATCTCATGTTTTAATAGGAATGTTAACACTTTTGGCTTTTCCTTACCTAGGAGAGATTAATCTTTATAAAATATTGTTTTAATCATGCCAATTCCCTGATCAAAACCTTCCATGGCTATCTGTCTTCAGAGCTGCCAAAATTAGAGCAGCTTCCTTTTTTAGATCAGATTTTATTTCAGTTCTTTCAACTGCAATGTGTGTAAATCTCAGGAAAGCAAGACCAAGCCCAGACAAAAGGATTCCAGATTCACTTTGTTGTTATCAAATGTAATATCAAATAATATGAAGATTCCATCTATACTGATTCCAGCTTCCCTTTGGGAACACGGTTCTTCATTTTTTCGAATGAAGAGATTCATTCTCATCCTCATTCCTACTTTTGATTCCCCCCAGCCAGTAGTGCTCATTCGCCTCTTGGAATGAGTGGCTAGGCTAATGACAGATGGTTTCCTAATAACCTCTGTAGTGGTTAATCTGGATTGATAACTTGATTGGATTAAGAGATCCTAGAATTAAGAGACTTTTGGGTATGATGATGATAATGAAGGTGTTTCCAGAGATGACTGGCATAGGAACAGTGATCTGAGAGGTGGAGACCCACCCTGAATATGGACAGCACAGTCCAATAGATTGGGGACATAGATGGAACAAAAGGTGGAAAAATGAGGCTGATGTAAACTGGATTCTTTTCGTTTCTACCATCACCTAAGAACATTAGACTCTGGCTTCTTCACACTTCCAAAGCAGGCTCTGACTAGGAATTCTCCAGGAAGTCCCCAGGCTTTCAGCATTGTTGGTTTCTCATATTCTGCGCTTCCAACTTCTTGGACTGAGGAACTACTCCTCCAGCTCTCTGGTGTGCAGTTTACCATTGTGGGACTATCCATTTTCTGATATGTAAGCCAATCTATTAAAATCCCTTTTTATAATTATTATGGTTTAGATGTGAGGTGTTCCCCCAAAGACTCATGTGTGAGACAATGTAAATTGAAAACTAATCAGTGATTAATCCACTGATGGGTTAATTGAATAGAAAATGTAGGCAGGTAAGGTGTGGCTGGAGGAAGTAGGTCATTGGGGGCATGCCTTTGGGGTTTATATTTTATCCCTGGGGAGCAGAGTATTCTCTCTAATTCCCGGCTTCCTTCTGCCTCGTCCTTCCACCATGATGTTCTGCCTCAACTCCAGCCCAAAGCTATGGAGTTGGCTGACCATGGACTGAATCTCTGAAACCATGAACCAAAATAAACTTTTCCTCCTCTCAGTTGTTCTTGTCAGGACTTTGAGTCATAGTGATGAAAAAACTGAGTAGAACAATCATCATCCATCTTGTTGGTTCTTTTCCTCTGAAGAACCCTGATAATACAACCTCTGTGTGAATACCGGACAACAACACCAGAAAGAGTTGTTAGTTTCCATGAGGCAATAGAAAAAATTATTGCAACCAGTACCCAAGGTATATGGAGGGGGGGGTCCCAAATCTCCAAAACACATATGAAAAGAGGCCTTTGCCCATGTTATCCATCCTCCCCTAGCCTAGCTCTGCCAATCTTGTAAAAGAAAGGAATGGAGACCTCAGAATCTTGTTAGAATTCTAAACTCTCAGTTAACTTTAAGATTGATACCAGACTCTTTAGTGTGCTGTGAGTACCAAATATATTTTAAAATCTTAGCCATTGTGTTTCTCCACTGCAGCTCCTTTTTCAGCTCACTCGAAGCTCCAGCTCCTTTTAGTGACTTTGGGGCAAAGGAGTCTGAGAAAGGAACACAGGCATCGATGCTCAGCCCCTGTGGTTCAAAACAGGCTCTTTCAACATGCTGCAAAGGCAAAAACAAGCAGCCAAGATTTTTGACTGGCAAGAGCCAGACTTCAGAGCATCAAAGGCTAGACTGATGGTGTCAGATGTTTTATCATTAGGAGCTGAATTTTCAATTTGCATTAATCCAGTTCTTAGTTCCAGGGTGAGGTTACATGCTAAGATGAAGATGCATTGGAAGGAATGTAATCCAAGAATGAGAGGTTTCAGAGAGCTGGGCCTCAGGAGGCATAGGATGATGCTTTAGTGCTTTTGTCTTTGGTTTTTGTTTTGTTAGTATAGAGCCTGCACAAAGCTAAAGGAAAAGATGAGGAAGTCAACCTAGTGATCAACAAACATTCATGAAGACTCTCACATATCTCATAATACCTCATTTAATTGGAAGAAAATCCCAGATGTGTGGCCTTTTTTATTGTAGTGGTCATGTGGCCACTCAGAGTAAAGCCTAGATTTCCAAGTTTCCCTTGAAGCTGGGTGTAGTTGGGTAACTTAGTTTGTGATGGATGTGGAAGAGATGAGATGAACTTCTTTGAAGAGTCCTCAAAGGACAGGAACATTTCAAATCTTCTTTCTTGCTGTGTGCATGTGGAAGCTAGGTTTTTAAGTATCCTGGGGCATTGAAAAAGAAATACCCTTTCACTAATGTACAGCCCCGGACCACCAACATTGACTTGAAAGAGAAAAAGTAATCTGTACTTAAGTCACTGTTATCTTGGATTTTCTCAAGTCAAACTTAATGAATAAAATTAGGTATTTGTAAACTTCATGTAGGTTATTCTGTAGTATAAATTCAGGTGCTTTCCTCTCCCCTTAGCATTTCCCCCTATACTTTTAGCACTGTTCTAAAATGCCATTTTTTTAAAAAAGAAATCATATCAATATTCCTAAGAAGAACTGGGAAGAGTCTTGGTCAATTCATGGTCAACAGTAGATACTAAAAATGGTATGGAATTTCTGTGGGGATGAAACAATGATCTAACTGAAGATGATAATCTTTTGTTTGAAGCCTAGTTTAGAGATGAATTCCCTAACATAGGAATGGATATCTAAATCCCCAATCACCAAGGTAGCTTCACTTGGTTTGCCCTTTTTTGGAGCTGCTTCCTCCTTTAGAAAGTGAGATGATAGGGCTGGAAGTTTTCTGAGGCAGTGCTTCTCAACTTCAATGTGCATGGAGGTCACTGGGGATCTCAGTAGGATACAGATTCTGATTCAGTATGTCTGCATAATGGAGTCTGAGATCCTGCATTTCTCACAAATTCCCAGGAGATACTGGCATTGGTAGTGCATAGACCACACATTGAGTATAAAGATTTTGAGAAGCTTGAGACATCCCTCAAGTCTTGTGATTATAATAGTCTAGAATATTTTGAGAGATCCTTTGCCTCGAGCTGTTTGACTTTACTGCTTTTTCCTAAGATACCAAAATTCCTAATACATAGGAGAGTATAATCCAAGGCCTCTGGTTTCTTAAGGATCAAGAGAGGCTCCAGGTATTTCATTTTTGAGATTGCTAGTATATTTTAAAATGAGGAAATGTGAAAGCAAGTTTTATATACACATACATATATACTTATTTATATATACACACATACAGTGGTAAGTTTAAAATATTAACATTCAACCCATTAAAACTTTTATGACTTTGAAAAATACAGCACAATAAAATTGTTCTACTTACAAGATGTTTAGGAGATTTATATAATTTCATAGTGCACTCTAGGTGGTTTGATTGAAAGCAAATTTAAAAATGTAAAACAACTATCTTGTTTTTCAACCCTATAACCATATGCCCATGAGATTAATAACTTCATTTGGAAATAGCTTTAGAAATCCATATTGGGGTTGTTTATGAATCTGAGACCAGAACCATATGCATTTTATTTTTCTACCATTGATGGGTCCTGCTTGTTTAACTTTTGAATTTCATGAGCTGCACTGTTTTCCTTTATCTCTCCCTGCAGTCTTGTACCTCTATAATATAGGAATTTGTGATGGTGTAATATCAGTGCCAGTATTCTTATTGTTTTTACAGAGAAGCAAATTTCTGGAAGTCCTTACTCTGCCATTTCAAAAGTCTAATTTTTTGACAGTGAGTTCTTGGAAGGAAGGTCCTTACCACCACAAATCTATACGTGGACACACAACTAAGTTCTAACAAATGGTAGTAAAACAGAAGTTTGTTTGGATGTCCTGAAAAAGATTTCCTTCCTGGGAAAAAATAAACACAAAAATCTCCCCAATGTTGCATGCAGTGGTACATTGAAACAATGCTTAGAACTGTTAAAACCCTCTTGTAATTATCTCTGGGATCAACAAAGACCCCATCCAATTTATTGACATCCCTGAGATCCACATCCAACACTGGAAATTGCCCAATGCTGGCGAAGGTTCTTATATCATTCAGAGAAGTTGATAAGTAGGCCTTATTTAATGAGAAGGGCTGTCCAGGGTCCCTTGAGAAAAATACTACCAAAAGCAGAACTGTGATGATTCTTAGAGACCCCATGAGATACGACATTGTTTTATAGTGTCAAACGCTAGGTTAAACACAGGAACTAGAGTGAAACAGACATTATTACTTCATGTACATGTCTGACTGCATGACCGATGTGATCCTGCAATAGGTATAATCAGAAAAATGAGAGATTACACTCTGTTTATGTATGATGTATCAAAATGCATAAATGCATTCTACTCTCAGGTACAACTAATTAGAACAAATTAAATAAAAAAATTAAAACAAAACAAACTAGAGCCTATTCTTGCTCTGCCATTGACTGAGTTCTACACCTCAAGTAAATCACTTATTTCCCTCTGAGATTTATCAACTTTTCTTTTACATTGAAGATTTGGGAATAGGAATAGATACTTTTTTCATTGTGTATACTGTAAGATTTAGGTGTCTCCAGACTGCTTGGGTTTGTCATTTGAAGTATCAAATAAAATACTATGTAGTTATTAAGACACAACTACCCTGAACTCTGGGAACATTTGCTATGTGTCCTTTCCCTAGTTACTCACCCATCCATCCATTCACTTTTTAATCTGTGAGAGCCTTCAGGGAAGACAGTTGTTCTTTAGGAGAATGTCTTAGTGATTCTGTAATCATGTAACACTTGAAGTTGGGTAAGCTGGTTTTCAGAGACTGAATGTCCTATTTCCCTTTAATATCTTATGTGAATGATATGCTAATGATATAGTTCTTTACTGGTAGACAGCATAGAACAGAGTGGTGAAAACATCTTGAGAAACACAGTGCAATCGTAGGGAACCCCTGGCTGAGGAATAATACTGAGAGAGAATGGTAACTTTGGGTGTTCGTGACTGTCTCATTGTCACTCTGTACATGAGAGACAATACCTTTTTAAAATGGAGCTAAGCTTTTGTATTGTCTATTTGCATAGAGTTCCTGTTCATAAGACTGAGTGTGTGTAAATATGAGCGAGAAATCCCCACGAACAAGTGATGTGATGGCCATTTCTGGGCTCTGCATTAGATAGACATTTCTTCCATTTAGAGATTATGTTGATTCTGGTGGAAGTCTGTTTAAGGTTTTGCCTCTTAGACATAATTCCCTACATAAAAAGAACTATGATAACATATTCATTCTAATAATGATTTTTAGCTGTCTATTCTAAGACATATCCAGCAGGTCTTCAAATTAGTTGTCACAATAAAAATATTTTACTTCTGAGACGATTAGCACCATCAAGTCAAAACAGATTTCTCTGTGACTCCCCCACACAGCTGTTCAGAGATCGCAAACAACAGGACCACAGGATGAGCACATTTGTAGAGCAATGTCTGGAGTCTGGCTGACTGATGCCCTGCTCTTTCCTGAGATGGTGATGGCTAGTCAGAGGATGTGGTGGCCCTTTAAGAACTGCTTTCTTTGACAGGTATTGTTTATTGGAGTTCTGGATGTGAGGCTGGAGGAGGTGGCATCATTTATGTTTTAACATGCTGTGCGGTAGCTGAAAGACAGATTGTGTGTGGACATCGATTGGTGGGAGCAGTTCTTAGGTCTTTGGACAGCCTTAGGATTTAGGGCCCGAACCCTTGGCAAAATGAATAACACCCTTGCAATTTAATAAGATCACAATCTCCCTGTATACTCCACGTTTTCTCATCTCTTACTAATGTGAGATGTGTGCCAAACTTTTGACAGGGAAAAGCTAGGGAAAATTAAAGGGAAAAAAATTCCCAGCTCTAATAATTCCCCTGTGTGTGTCAAGGCTATTTAATGTTGTTGTTTACTCAATTTCACTCCCTGAAGTCAATGGTTTTAATCTAATGTATTGAAATGCCCCATAGGATCTAGGGTCCGCCATATTGGATAGGGTGTTTCATAAATGGGGCGTTTCCTATGAGAATGGTCTTCATTGCACAGTCTTTGACCTTTGACCTATCAGTCTCGGTGTGAGAAGGGAAGGAATTTCAGTCCCCCAACAAAAATAGGGCAATACCTTGTACTGTTTCCCTTGCTGAAGATGTGAAGGTAAAATTACAAAGTAATTATTTTTAGGTAAAATTATGAATGACCTATTTTTAAGTATCAAATATATGTGCTGTTTTTGTCCTCCCTGCATTTAAAACTCAGAGTGGACTATCCAAAGCATTCTATCTAGTCATTAGGTACAAATTATTTATATCTTCATATAATTTCTTATGACATTTTAAATCTCATTATTTTAATAGTACTTTTAAATATTTATTGGCAAAGAGGCACTGTTTTCTTTAACTTCCTCTCAGAGGATCTGGAAACTCAACAAGCCATTATTTATGACCTTCATTTGAATTTGATTTCCTTCAAGATTCTGGCACTTTAAAACTAAAATTTGGCTGTTTCTGCAGGGGTGTGGTAAAATATGTAGCTAGAAAAACATTGAAATATTTTAAAGACAATGTGATTGCTTAATGAGTATTATATATGATGTTTAACAATCACGATTCATTGGAGGCTTGATCTTTTCCACACCCTTTTCCTGCCTTCAAATTTCTTTCAGTTCTGATTGATGGATCCAACATGAGCATTTATCTCTATGCCCTCTTAAAATCGTATTAAAAGTGGTTAAACAATTGAAAAAGATTGAAACCTCAAAGGACAAAGAGAACATGAGGTAAGACAAAAGCATCAGTGTATTATTGGAAGCAGTTTATGGACATGGGGTGAATGATTGAAATCTTAGGGAGATGCAAGAAAGCAGTGGAGAAACTGAAATATTTTGATTTTGCAGATCCTGAAAAACACAGAAATTGGCACCATCGGCTGTACTTAAAAGTGAGGGCCTTGGTAGGGTTGAAACAGGATTGGTTTGAACTCTGATTGAATTAGTAGTTGGGAATTCCAAATCTCATATATCTCTCTTCCCATCTGGGAGACTTCCTTACTAAATACTAGGTATAAAAGGTGGAGGATTATCCTCAGGGGAGAAGACACTGAGATTCTTTTGGGAATGCATCACCTGTGAGGGTAGAGGTATCATATTGAAAAACAGAGAATGATGGAGATGCTGTTAGGGACCTTGAAGTCCTCCAATTACTTCCCTTATGAGGTTCAAGGAATAACAGTGACTAGGCTATTTCCTTTTCTGCAGATATTGGAATATTCTTCTTGGAGAGCTGACTAGTGCAAGAGAAAATAATTCCTAAAAGAGCTTGTGACTAGTCATTTCTGAATGACCCATTCTTCCATGTGAACAGATAGCCAAGGAGGTGTCATCTTTTTAACCAAGCCAACCTCACATATGGCAGATGACAGACACATAAGCAACAAACACAGAGAGACAACATCATTACCATCCTCAGAGAGAAAGGAAAAAGATGCACAATTATGGACCCCAAACTGGATAGTATTTGAAAGGGACTCTCAGATAAAACAAAAAGATCTTTTGAAAATTAAAATCGCAGGAATGGAAAAGGAAATCAATAGGAGAGTAAAAGAGTCAAGATTATCTCATAGGAAACAGAACAACATTAACAACAATATTAAGAAAAGTATATATTTAAAGAGGTCTGTATATTAAAAAAGGTGAGAAAAGTACAGCATCGTTCTGACAGGTCCAACATACAACACATGGGGTTCAGAAAAGGAGAAAAACCCCATGGGAGAAAATGACAATGTTGGAAAAATTTCCAGAGCTGAGGTACATAAGTTTCCCTATTGACAGGGGCCATCAAATGCCCAGAAAAAGTATGAGAAGATGGGCTTCTCATACTGTCTTGTGACAAGACACAGCATAGTGTAATTTCTGTACATGGGAGACTATGCTAAGATTCTGAAATTGTGAAGAGATGAAATGACTACAAATGTAACAAGAGTGCGACAAAAGCAGTCGTCTACAAAGGCAGGAGAGAGGAATGACAGTAAATGGAGACCAGAAGACGAGGGACAAACACTTTCAAATGTAGGAATGGAAGTAATTTGAATCTAGACTTCCATATTCCCAAATGGTCAATAAGGGAGAAGGTAGAGGAAAAAAATTTAATTAAAATTATTTTGAATATGCAAATTATTTTTAAAAACTGTCTGCCATTTTCTATTAATTAGGGAGCTACTCGAATGATCTGTACCTTTGGCATACATTGTAAGCACAAAAGAAATGTATATTATAAAACAGAATGAATAAAAGTGTGACAAATGAAATCCAGCTTCCTATTAATTCTAATGAGTGGATCAGGGTTTTGTTTCTTGAGCTGCAACCTAAGATTTGTAGAGGTGGCTGTTTATTGCCATGGTGACTTTCCTTCCAGGCTTTATTCTGGCCTTCATGGGACTTCCAGAAAGACTATTTTGGATACAGGAAAACATCTTTTCACTCCATTCTCAGAGGGTCACTAACAACTGAGGGCTGAAGATCCTAAGCTGTTCAAATCTCTGAAGTGGATTTGCCAGCCAGCCGATTTAAGAGTGCCCAGTGTGTTTTAGAAAGTATTTCAACAAACTATTTTATATGACCCTTAAAACAGGACTGTGATGTAGAAAGTCGGATCTTTTCCAGTTTAATAATGAAGAAAATTCTGAAGCTCATTAGGAGTCTAGAAAGAGCTAGGTCTTGGGACTCTGGATTCTCAGTGGTGTGCCCTTTAACTTTATCACTGAGAGGCTAAGAAAGGGTTCGAGGTGCACATTCCAGACTTTGACTCTTTTCAACTTTAGCTCCGCCTCAGGAAGACCATTCCTTTGGGCTCCCCAGGTTGATTTTTCCCTTACTCTGACCTTGTGACTGTTCTCACTTCAGAATGAGAGCATGGTACTGGGAGGGACATAATTCTTCTTGCTTCTTCCTGACTTTCCACAAATGTTAGTCCTCTTTATTTTCGAGAATCTCCTTTAAAACTTTAAACATTCCCCTCCACACCCCCAACAGAACAAAATGCTCCGTGGTGTGTGTCCTGCTTCTACCTGCCCCACACACTGGGTTCTCAAGAAAGTCACTCTTATCCCCTGTAGGTCATCATTATCTTCATGATGTCTTTTTAATGTCTGGCATGGTCTTAACTTCCTTATCCATCCTTAAAATGGCAGAATAGTTGTATGTGCACATAACAAAACCACAAAAGAAAGCCCATTAAAGGATGCATAGCTTTATGACTGAAAAGTAAAACTGTCAGTTTGTCCCTCTCCACCTACAGATCAACTAACAGGAATATGTGAGAGTAAATTACTAGAACCAGACTGTTGGGATGAAGAATATAAACATCTTCATATTGATAGTGTCAGAGTGCTCTCCTAAAACACTGTACTAATTTACATTTCCATCAACATGCAGGAAATGTTTCCTGACAATCCTATTTTTGTCTGCATTTTATGTCTCATAATCTAGCCAATACTGGATATAATTAAAAACTAAGCCCATATCAAGCTAATAGTAATATTAGTAATATGTATAATATATATTATAATTAATAATACAATATTGATACTATAGTGTCAATTGATGTGATATTGATACTATTTTAATAAGTTCTTAGATTTATTATATATATTTCATGACACTTCTGGTACTTTTAACATTTTCTCACTATGATGTTGAATTTATTTCTAAGTTTTATGTAGGTATGACTGATAAAAATCCCATCTATTGAGGGTATAAAATAGGACACTCACATATGTGAAATAATTACTATAATCAAGCTAATATAATATTTTTAATGTGTGTGGTAAGAATATTTGAGACCTCCTGTCTTAGCAAATTTCAAGTATACAGCACATTATTAACTACAGTCACCAAAGTATACACTAGGTCTCCATTACTTGTCTTGTAGTTGAAGGTTTTGGCCAATCTTTCCCCATTTCCTCTATCCTCGGGCCCCTGATAAACACCATTCTAGTCTCACAATAAGTAACTTTTTTTTTTTTCTTTAAGATTCCACATGTAAGTGAGATCATGCAGTATTTCTCATTCTGTGTCTGGCTTACTTCACTTAGCCTAATATCTTCCTGGTTCATCCATGTTGAGGAAAACTGCAAAGTTTTATTCTTAAGTCAGAATAATACTTTTATATATCCATGTGTGTATATGTATGTGTGTATAAAGAATAAAGATAACACATGCACATATGTGCATACCTTTACCTGTTTATCCATTGACAAACATTGAGGTTGTTTCAGTATCTCGGTTGCAGTGAATAATACCGCTGCAAAGAACATGGGAGTAGAGATATTGCTTTGATATGGTGATTTATTTTCCTTGGATATACACTCAAAAGTGGTATTGCTGGATCTTGTGATAGTTCTATTTTTAATTTTTTGAGAAATTTTACACTGTTTTCCATAATGGCCCTACCAATTTACATCCCCACCATTGTTGTGTAAGGATTCCCTCTTTTTCCACCCTTGCCAACACTTGTTATTTTTGGCTTTTTGAAAATAGTCATCCTAACAAGTCATGATATATCTCACTGTGGTATTTGTTTTAGTCAGCTTTTTTTGCTGCTGCAACTAAAAAACTTGACCAACAACTGTAATAGAGGAAAAGTTTATTTGTGGTCTAAGGTTTCAGAGGTCTCAGTCCACGGACAGCAGGCTCCCTTCCTCGGGGCTCCAGGTGAGGCAGAACAACATGGTGGAAGAGCATAGCAGAGGGAAGCAGCTTACAAGATCAGGAAGCAATGAGACTCCTCTTGCCAGAACAAAATATATACCCCAAAGCCACACCCCTAAGGGACCACTTCTTCAAGTCACACCCTACCCATCTTCAGTTACCACCTAGTTAATCCCATCAGGGGATCAATTCACTGATTGGGTAAAAGATCTCATAACCCAATCATTTTACCTCTAAGCCTTCTCGCATTATCTCACGGATGAGCTGTTGGGGAACACTTCATGTTCAGACCATAGCAGTATTCATTTACATTTCTCTGATAATTGGTGATGTTGAGCATCTTTTTGTATGCTCATTGGCTGTTTGTATGTCTTCTTTTGAGAAATGTCTTTTCAGGTTCTTTCCCAATTTTTATAGGGTTATTATTATTATTTGCTATTGAGTGGTATGAGTGCATCACTTTGGATATGAACCCTTATCTGATACATTGTTTAAAAGTATGTTCTCCAGTTTTTGTAGTTGGCTTTTAGCTTGTTGCCTTTGCTGTGCAGAAATTTTGTAGTTTGTTGTAGTTACACTTGTTTTGACTTTTCTTTCTAGTGATTTGCTATCAAATCGAAAAAATCATTACTGCGACCAATGTCAAGGAGGTTTTCCCTTTAGGTTTTCTTTAGGTTAAGTCTTTAACCCATTTTGAATTAATATTTTGCTTATGGTGTAAGAGAAGGGCTCAAAGTCTCCCCTCCCCTCCTCCTCCCTCCTGCCCTCCCTTCCTTCACTTCCTTTCCTTTCCTTTCCTTCACTTCCTTTCCTTTCCTTTCCTTTCCTTTCCTTTCCTTTCCTTTCCTTTCCTTTCCCTTTCTTTCCTTTCCCTTTCTTTCCTTTCCCTTTCTTTCCTTCCTTCCTTCCTTCCTTCCTTCCTTCCTTCCTTCCTTCCTTCCTTCCTTCCTGTTGATATCCAATTTCATCAGCACCATTTATTAAAAGACTATCCTTTCCCAATTATGTACTCCTAGGTCATAAACAAACTGAACTCCTAGGTCAAAAAGAAACTAAACATGTATTCATGGGTTTATCTCTGTGCTCTCTATTCTGTTCCCTTGGTCTTGTGTGTCTGTTTTTAGGCCAGTCCCATGATGTTTTCATTATGTAGCTTTGTAACACAGGTTGAAATTGGGAAATATGATGTTTCTAGCTTTGTTTCTCTTGATCACAATTGTTTTAGCTATTTATACCTTTTGTGGCTTCATATTTTATGGTTTTTCTATTTCTGAGAAAAATGTCACTGGAATTTTGATAAGGATTACATTGAATATGTAGCTAATTTGGGGTTGTATAACCATTTTCACAATATCATTCTTATCCATAAAAACATAATTTATGTGTCTTCAGTAATATCTTTCATCAATATTTTGTAGTTTTAATTGTATAGATCTTTTACCTTCTTGGCTAAGTTATTTAGTATTTTCTCAATGCTGTTGTAAATTAGATTGTTTCCTTGATTTCTTTTTCAGATAGTTTGGTATTGACATATAGAAACATCACTCATTTTTGTATTTTTTTTATTCTGCAACTTTACTGGGCTTCTTTCTTCTAACAGTGTTTTGCTTGAGTCTTTAGGGTTTTCTGCACTTACAATCTGGTCATCTGCAAATAGAAACACTTTACCTCTTTACCTCTTTTTTTTTTTTTTTCCAATTTGGATGTATTTATTTTTTGTTCTGGCTAGGACTTCACATACTACATGAATACAAGTGATGAGAGTGGACTTCCTTGTTTTTTTTCCTGATCATAAAGAAAAATTTCCAACTTTTTACTATCAAGTATAATAGCTGTGAGCCTGTTATATACAGCCCATATGATGTTGAGCTAATTCCTTCCATACGTAATTTGTTGTGAGTTTTTATCATAAAGGGACATTGAATTTTTCAAATACTTTTTCAGCATGTATTGAGGTAAATTTCATAGTTTTGTCCTTTATTAATGTGGTATACCACATTTGTTTAACTGCATATGTAGAACCATCCTTGTCTTTATTGGCTAAATCCCACTTGATCTTTGTGTATGATTTTTAATACAAACATTTAAAAAATGTTTAGATATACATGACAGCAGAGTATGTTTTGACATATTATACACCCATGGAGTGTAACTTATTCTAATTGGGATCCCATTCTTGTGGTTGTACATAATGTGGAATTACACTGGTGGTGTATTCATATAAGAATATAGGAAAGTTGAATCTTGGTCATTCCACTGTCTTTCCTATTCCTTTCCTCCCCCTTCCCTTCATTCCCCTTGGTCTAATTCAATGAATTTGAATTTCCCACTCCCCTTATTGTGTGTTAGTATCATCCACATATCAGAGAGAACATTCGACCTTTGGTTTTTTGGGGATTGGCTTATTTCACTTACCATGATAGTCTCCAGTTCCATCCATTTATGGGTGTTAATTTTATATCCTGCTACTTTGAGGTGAATTCATTTATCAGTTCTAGAAGCTCTCTGGTAGTTTTTTGGGCCTTCTATTACAGAATCATGTCCTTGGCAAAAAAAAGTATAGTTTCAGCTCTTTTTTTCCTATTGGTATCCCTTTAATTTCTTCCTTTCACCTAATTGTTCTGTCAACAGTTTAAAGGACTACATTTAATAGAAGTGGTGAGAGAGCTGGAGAGAGCTGGTGGAAACTGGAATAAGGATTCCTGTCTTATTCCAGTTTTTAGTGAGAATGCTTTCAATTTTTCTCCATTCAGTATGATGTTGGCCTTGGGTTCAGCATATATAGCTTTTACAACATTGAGATATGTTTCTACTTATCCCTAGTTTTTCTAGTGTTTTGAACATGAATGCATGCTGTATTTTGTCAAATGCTTTCTCTGCATCTATTGAGATAATCATGTGAGTCTTTATGTCTATCAATGCTAAGAATAACATTTATTGATTTCCATATGTTGAACCAACCTTGCATCCCTGGGATGAACCCCACTTGTCATGGTGCACTAGCTTTTTAATGTTTTTGTATGTGATTTGCCAGAATTTTATTAAAAATTATTGTATCTATGTTCATCAGGGATATTGGTCTGAAGTTTTCTTTCCTTGATATGTCTTTGTCTGGTTTCGGTATCAGGGCAATCAATATTAGCTTCACAGAATAAGTCTGCAAGGGTTCCCTCCCTTTCTATTTCATGAAATAATTTGAGGAGTATTAGCATAAGTTCTTCTTTGAAGGCCCACTAGAACTCAGTTAAGAATCCATCTGGTCCTGGGCTTTTCTTTGTTAGTAGACTTTTGATGGCATCTTCAATTTTATTGCTTGAAATTGATCTATGTTTAAATTTTTTATGTCCTTCTGATTCAATTTGGATAGGTCGTACGTATGTAGAAATTTGTCAACATCTTCATGATTTTTTCTCTTGGAGTGTACATTTTCAAAATAGTTTCCAATTATCATCTGTATTTCAGTAGTATATATGGTGATCTTCCCTTTTTCATTGTGAATTTTATAAATTTGAGGATGTTCTTTCTTTTTTGTTAGCTTGGCTAAGATTTTATCAATTTTATTTTTTCAAAGAACAAACATTTTCTTGATTGAATTATTTTCTTTGTTTCAATTTCATTGATTTTTGGCTCTGATTTTAATTCTGTTGCTTTTGGTGTTGATTTTGTTGTTCTTTATCTATGACTTTGAGGTGTAATGTTAGTTTATTTGTTGGCTTTCTATTCTTTAATGAATGAGCTTAATGCAATGAACTTTCCTCTTAGAACTACCTTCATAGTGTCCCAGAGATTTTTACATTTTGTGTCACAATTCTCATATACCTCTAAGTATTTTTTAGTGTCATCCCTGATTTCTTCTGCTGTTGGTCATTCAATGGCATATTATTTAGCCTCCAGGTGTTAGAGTAGCTTCTATTTTTTATTTTATTATTGACTTATAATTTCATTCCATTACTATCTGATAGAATACAAAGCACTATCTCTCTCTCTTTTTGTATTCTGTAAGAATTGCTTTGTGGACTAAGATATGGCCTATTTTAGAAAAGGATTTATGTTCTGCTGAAAAGAAAGTGTAATCAGCCATTGATGGGTGAAATAATCTATACATGCTCTTAAGTCTGAACCATTAATTGTACTTTTTAGTTCTAAAACATCTTTATTTAGTTTTTGTTTGGATGATCTATCTAATGATGAGAGAGGCATACTAAAGTCACCCAGTATAATTATGCTGTGTTACATTTATTTCTTGTAATTGAGAAGGGTTTGTTTGATATATGTAGATGCTCCATTTGAGGGGGATAAATATTTATGATTGTTATGTCTTGTTGATGGATAATTCTCTTAAGCAGTGTATAATGACTTTCTTTGTCCCTTCTGATTAACTTTGGCTTGAAGTCCACCTTATGAGATATGAGGATAGAAACCCCTGCTTCTTTATGAGATCCATGTGAATAATGTGTTTTTTTTTTCCCATCCTTTTCCTTCAGTTCTGGATGTGTTTGCCTGTGAGGTGAGTCTCTAGGAGATAGCATACTGCTGGGTCTTATTTTTTAATCAAATCTGCCAGTCTGTGTCTTTTGATTGATGAATTTAAGCCATTTACCTTCAATGTTATTGTTGAAATATGGTTTTAATTACCTGTCACTTAGATTTAATTCTGATTTTAATTCTGAGTTACTTTCCCCTATGATTGGCTATTCATCTAGCGTAGTTCCTCTCTTTGCTGGTTTTCACTTTCATTTTTCATTTCTTCATGAAATATTTTATTGAGTATGTTTTGCATTGTAGGTTTTCTAGTTGGGATTCTTTTAACATTTGTTTATTGTGGAAGGTTTTTATTTTATCATCAAATCTGAAGCTTAATTTTGTCAGTATAGTATTCTTAGTTGGCATCCATTTTATTTCAGGGCTTGGTACCTATTATTCCAAGACCTCCTAGCTTAGAGAATCTTGGTTGAAAAATCAGCTGAGATTCAGATTGGTTTCCCTCTAAATGTTACATGTCATTTTTCTCTGACAGCCTTTTATGTTGTGCACTTATTCTGAATGTTAGGCATTTTCATAATAATGTGCCTTGGCGTGGTCTGTTATAATTTTGTGTATTTGGGATCCTGTATACCTCCTGTATTTGATTTTACATTTCATTCTTTAGTTTAGGAAATTTTCAGATTATATTTCATAAAAAAGATTGTACATTCCTATGGTTTGTATCTCCAAGCCTTCATCTATCCCAATAAATCTTACATTTGGGCTTTTATGTTGTCCCATATTTCTTGGAAGTTCTTTTCATGGTCTGTTAACAGCTTTTCTCCATGGACAATTTTATTTTCAAGATTATATATTTTGTCTTCATTGCCTGAAACTCTGTCCTCCAAGTGACCTAGTCTGCTGGTGATGCTTTCCAGTGAATTTTTAATTTGGTTTATTGATTATTTCATTTTGAATATTTCTGCCTGAAATTTTTCAGAATCTCTCTTTATTGAAGTGATCTTTTGCTTCCTGTATTTTCTCTCTATAGTCACTCCTTCTATCATCTTTTACCTTGAAAATCAATTTAACATAACATTCTACACTCCTTCTCTGACATTCTTCCACTGTGGCATTGATGGATTCTGTTATTGAATTATTTTAGTCTGTTTGGGGTGATTTGTTCCCTTTTTCATGCTTTTGTGTCTACCCATCTAAAAATGTGGTTTTGAGGCAGTAGAGTTTCTACCCTGTGAACTTAGAGTGTCCCTGAAAGTTTCTAGTACCTCACAATTTTGGGGGAGACTGATAATAACAACAACTAATGCAAACAATTTGCAGCATTAAATCAAATATTTCCTGCTTTGGCATCTCCAATGTTAATTGTCACAATAAACAGAAATGATATGATCTTTTTATTGCCTACAGTAAACACAATAATTTTACCTGAGGGTTTACAATTTTGAGGAGTGAAGAGGGATAGAAAAGAAGTGATGTAGAATGTGATGATTGTGTGGGAGGGGGAGAGAAAATAGAAGTAAAAAAGGAAGAGTAGAAGATCAGTAGAGATTGGCTGTTAGCAGAGGACAAGAGAAACAATCAAGGGAAACAGATAAGTGAGAAAAATGTACAAAATAAAAACTTAAAATACAAATAAAAGAATACAAGAACAGAACTGATATATACCAATCAAACTTCCAAGTCCTTAACATACTGATCCATGAAATATAAATGCCTTAAAAAATGCTAGGAATGAGGAAAAAAGAAAAAAACAAATATGAAGGTAACAAATATGAAGGTTACTTACCTTCTCTGTGACCTTCTCCATTTAGGTCACAATTGAACAGAGATAAGAAAAGAAAAAAGGGATCTCAATGAACAGTTGACTGTTTACATTGGAGTTAAAAAGATTCTATCCTTTCTTTCTTATTCTGTTAAGTAGAGTTGCTGGAGTGGGAAGGGAAACCCCTTAGGTAGGGCTCCTGGAGGAAAGGTTTAGGCTTAGGTAGGCTCCAGGTTCTTCCTTGATTGGCAGTTGGTCTGAAAATTGTAAATCATCACACCTCCCAGGCCAAGCAGTTGCCAGACCATGCTGGGAGACTGTAACTCCAGGAAGAACCCCTGGGTTTCAATCTCATGCAGTAGAGGGGCCAATCCTTGTTCCACTCAGTCTCTGTTGGACTCCATATTTTCTGGACTCTCAGATTAGTCTCCAAACTCAATCAGTTCCTCCCCACCCTTTTGCTGGCTGGGATTTCTTCTTTATTTAGCTATATTCAACCCCCCAAGTCCATCTGCCTTGAATGTACAGTATTAATTCCCACTAAAGTCCCCCCTTTTCACCTTACTGGGAAGCTGTGTGCCTGATTTCTTGGTTTCAAACCATGGAGCATCCAGAAAAGCAACATTCTGTAATCCACAATTTTGAATCTCCTTCTATGATCTTTGTACTGTGCTGATGAATTTGGTTTGCTAATATTTTGGTGAAGAATTTTATGTCTGTGGTCATTGGGGATATTGGCCTATAATATTTACTTCTAGTGTCCTTGTCTGGCTTTAATTTTAGCATAA
Source organism: Glaucomys volans (assembly GCA_020662805.1). NCBI lineage: Eukaryota > Metazoa > Chordata > Mammalia > Rodentia > Sciuridae > Glaucomys > Glaucomys volans. The sequence continues at coordinate 483,867 of JAJEJO010000924.1, forward strand.
TATTACATTGTAAAATGAATTTAGAAGTACTCCCATCTCTTCATTTTTTTGTTTGTTTTGAACAGTTTGAGAGGAATTGGAACAAGTTTTTCTTACATGCTTAGAAATTCAGTCATGAAGTCATCAACTTCTGAGTTTTTCTTTGGTGGGAGATCTTATACTATTGATTGTGTGTCTCTTTACTTGCTGGCCTATTTAGGTTTTCTGTTTCTTAATTCCGTCTTGGTGGATGGTATGTTTCTAGGAATTTATCAATTCTTTTTAGGTAGAATATCAAATTTGTTATGCAATTTTTCCTAATAATTTCCTCTGATTCTTTGTATTTGTGATATCAGTTGTAATATCTCCTTTTTCATTTCTGACTTTGAATATTTGCTCCCTTTGTTAGCTAAAGCTTTGTCAGTTGTATTTCCTTTTCCAAGGAATCAACTCTTTAGTTTCATTGATCTTTTTTATTTTCTAGTCCCTATATTTCTGATCTTTGCTTCCTTTCTTCTAATAACTTCATACTTAGTTGGTTCTTTGTCTAATTCATTGAGGTAGAACAGTAGGTTGTTTATGTCCTATTTTTTAATGTAGGCATTTATTACTACAAACTTCTCTCTTAAAACCACCGTTGCTATAGCCTAGAAGTTTTGCTATATTTCCACTTTCATTTGTTCTCCTATCATTGATTTCTATTTCCATTTTTTTGTGGTTGGAAAAAAATACTTGATATAATGTCAGGCTTCTTAAATTTGTTAAGATATGTTTTGTGGCCTAACATATGATCTTTCCTAAAGAATATTTCATGTGTACTTGAGAAAAATATGTATTTTCTTACTGTTGAATGGAGTACCCTGTATGTGTCTCAAGCTTCATTTGGTCTAACGTGTAATTCAGATTCATTGTTTCCTTGTTTTTCTCCCTGGGTGATCTCTCCATTGTTGAAAATGAGGCATTGAAGTTCCCTACTATTATTGCACTTCTATTTTTTCCTTCGGGTATGTTAATAAATCCTTTAAATGTTTAGGTGCTTCCATGTTGGGTGAAACACAGATTCCATGTTTTCATTTGAAGTGTGATTTGTCTTATAAAAAGTATACCTAATTTTACCCGGTTTTGTTTCCATTTGCATGAAATACCTGTTCACATCTTTTCACTTTTTTCTTATGTGTCCTTATAGAATTTCCTGTAGGCAGTGTATATTTGGGTTTTATATTTCATTGTGTATGCATTCAGCTATTGTATCTTTCGGTTAGAGAATATTGTCTATTTAAGAAATTATCGGTTGGTTAGGAGTTACTATTTTCATTTTGTTAATTGGGAGTTATTTTGTAGATCTGTTTTAAAATTTCTTATTCCATCATCCTTTGTGATTTGCTGACTTTTTTTTTGTGATGTTTTGGTTCCTTTCTCTCCATTTTTGTGTATCCACTACAAATTTATCACATTGTAATTACAATGAAGTTTACATAAACATTTCTCTGGCATCTGAATAAATACTAACGTAAGCTGTTCCTCTCAAAACTATAAAAATCAGTCAACTTTTCTTAAAATACTTTGTTATTATTTTTGTATGTTTGTATCTCTTGACATATTTTAAAAATTTAGATTTTTCTGTGTAATAAGTTTGGGATCTAATTGAGGTTTTTCTCATCCTATCTCCTTTGGATAGATGTACATTTGTCTTAACATCATGCATTTAGTGTCTTTTTCTAAGTTAAAAACTTATCTTTATAATGTCATAAATCCCTGTATATATTTTGGATAAGTTCTGGGAAAATCGTTTACAGTCTAGTATTATTTATATTCTGTTCAATTTATCTACCTGAGTCAGCACTGAATTCTTTTGAATTATTCAATCTTGAAAAAGACTTTCTTTTTGGATTTAAAAATGATTTTCTAGTTTATAACACATTTATTTTACTAAAGGAATGTGGTCATTGTGTTCTATACTTATAATGTACTATAAAATTAATATTTAAAATATCTGCATTGCCTCAATATTCATGTGTAACCTTGGCAGGCAAGATAAGGTATACACAGGTATACTTGTCAAATTTTGGTGTTAATGTTATCTTCACAAAAGAATTTCAGTTTTTTCCAAGATAGGAAAAATTAATACCTATTTTATTGGTGGTGAATTTGGAGTTATAGGGGGCTAGTAACTTGCCCAACGTTACACATGTCTTAACAGAGTTTTGCTTTTTTTGCCCATTGAATATAGAAATATTTACTTTGATTGGCAAGTAGAGATTGAAGCGTTTACTCCAGAGTAAGAAGCTAGGTATTAACAACCATCCTTTAAACCTATAAAAGATGTCATGTGTAATTTTATAACTTTTATGAATAATTACAATAAATTTATAAAATCACATCACATTTTTCAAATAATGCTAATCCTGATTATGTCATTGTTTTCATCTCAATAGCCCCTCTAGGCCAAGGAAGGAAATTAAAATACAGAAGGATTCCAGGACTCGATCAAGGTCACATAGCAAACTGCCTGCCAAACCCCATCTAGGATCCAAGGAGGATGATCCAACCTAGTGAGTCCTCTGTCTGTGATGTCTTCTCCTGAGAGTCTTCCCTGAAGAATTACTGATAGTCTTTCCTTATTCAAGGGCTATGACAAGTTTTTCTACAAAGAGAGTCAACATATTTTGGTTGAGGCTTCACCCTGTCAGAGAGGCTGCTTGGTACCATTAGAGCTTTTAAGCAAGGATGAGATAATCATGATAATTATCTTCCATTAGCAAAATGATCTGGCACCAGATTCTTTTTCCGGTTCTCACAGCCTCCCTTTTAGGGCAGAGAGCATCTAAAATGGGCTTCCAGAACACTGCAGTGGAAATAATCAGAAGTTTAAAAATGAGGTGGAAGAGGGGTGAATTAATCAAAGAATCATGAGTGGTTAAGGACACAAGATTAGAAAAATCTGATAATTTGGGTTAATAGAATTTAATTTTTCTCTTTCCAATGAATTCAGTGTAGAGCAGTTGCTCTGATTAGTATGCTTGCATCATAGCTTTAAGAAGGCACAACACATTTCAACATATCAATTCAGTATTTGTCCATCTAATTCATTTCCCATTAAGGGCAGTAAATAAAGCTTATAAAATACTGACTGCTTTAATTTAAGGGTTACTGCAAACCCAAAGAATCACTATTTCTGTGGGGAATTAAAATAAATCCACAACTTAATGGCTAGCTCTTTCCCCTCTTGAGCCTCGATCCAATTAGAAATTGAAGTTTAAAGAATTATTTTATTTGGTGGCTGTTTTCTTTAATCACCACTTTTTGTCACCATAGTCAAAATCATCATTATTGTTGTCATAAAGTTGTATCGTTTTCAACTGTATGTGTGTAACGCTGTCTGTGTTCTTTGATGATTTTGCAAAGAAAATGAGAGCTCATGCTTGCCCCCAAAGTGTTTATAACAAAGGAAAAGTGAATTATGACATTGATAAAACTTCTGTCAGTGGATGGAAATGGTGCACTCTCTAAAATATCTTGGAGAGTGTTAACACACTCCAGGAATGTTAGCAAAAGAAAGGGCTGCAAAGTTAGTAGACTTATCAGATTGCGTGCTCCGTGAATAGGCAGGCTCTATTTTGTTTTCCAAGCTTTGGATGTACTACCTTGCACTTAGATGGGGTTCCTTAACTCCTCATTGAAATAAAAGTTGAGACTAATTGTTGGGTGGTGGGTCTAACTCCCAACCTTTACTGCATATTGATATTGCCCGTGAATCTTTAATATACTGTTGTCTGGCTTCCATTCCAAGGCATTTAGATTTAATTGATATCAGGTGCAATTTTGTCAACTGAATTTTTCTTTTTTTGTGGTGCTGGGGATTGAACCCAGGGCTTTGTGCTTGTGAGGCAGGCACTCTACCAACTGAGCTACATCCCCACCCCTCTACTGAATTTTTTAAAATTCCTCAGTTAATTTTAATATTCAACAACTTTTGGGATATACCATTTTAATACAATTAAAAGAAGTCCAACTGTGCACAAAAAGCAATTCTAAGTTTGTGAGCTTATTAAGCAATCAATCAAGTTTGCAAATATTTGCTTGGCACCTGTAACATAACAGACTCTGGGAAATATGAAGGACAGAAGACATAGCTCTTGAAGGCTTCTGTTGATCTGGGAGACTAGCAAAACTTTAAGAAATTGATGCAATTTAATAAAGTGATGGTATAAACTATTACAGAATATGACTCGTATGTGACTTGGAAATGAAACAACAGATCTTAAGGAACTTGTAGGAACTTTCCTTCTGAAGTTGTCAGGGAAGATTCCATAGAAGGAGCTGCTTTTAAAATAGATCTCGAACAAAGGGTATGAGTAGAAAACATGTCTTGGGATAGAAGACAATTCAAGGCATCCCAGGAAGTGATCTGATCTCAGAAATGGTAGTTTCAAAACTTTGCTAGACAGATAGTTCAAGAGTCTCATTATTTATGGGTTGTTAGGGGTCACTTGAAGATTTCCAGAGCTTCGTCAAGGTCAGCTACCACCAACATAGTCTCTCACAGGACAGAATAATTGGGATCTACCATTTGGACCCAGGCTAGAAATTCTTAGTTAAGTCTTATTAAGGTAGTTTAAAAAAAAAAAAAAAAGAAAAACAAATTCAGAAGAGTGAAGGAAAAATGCCATTTCAAGCAGAGGTAAGGGTGTAAGGAATAAGTGGTTGGGATGAGGTCAGGGGCCATGGAAACAGACTTCCTTGGTGGAGGACATGGAGTTGGGTGGCCCCAACAGAGACAGCTTAATAGCTTAGGCCTCACGCCCTCTGCCTTTCCAGATGGCCATTTGCTGTCAGGCAAAATTTAACCCAAGGGTCAATGTGGCTTAATTATCGCCTTTGTTAAAGTCTTGATGACTTGCTATTTATTTTTAATAAGCTTGTCATTCATCATGTGTCTTCCTTAAATGTCATGGTGGTGGGGAGGGGAGGGGCAGCTTACTTTATTTCTCTCTCCTGTCATTACTGTCAACTAGACACGGTCAGAACCCTGTTTCTTGTCCACTGCTTTTGATGATCTATTCTTGCTGAAATAAAGGAAATGCAGCTGGGGGTGGGGAAGGAGGACATTAATTCCAATAGTTAAAGAATGAATTGAAAAGAATTAGATGAAGGCAGGGCTCTCCTGAGGGTCTGCTCACTGAGGTCCTTGCCTTCAGGGGATCCCGAACATACAAAGAGATGTGAAGAAAGAGGTGGGTTAGCTAATTAGTACTGAAAAAGATGCTTCCTTTATGGAAAGTCCGGTGAACATCTTCAGTTATTTTTTAAAATAAGAGACTAGGTCTGCTTGCTTTTCTCTGTTATACTCTTTGCTTAGGGCAACCCTTGAAAGGCCTTTAAATTTTTTTTTTCTTCCTATTTCATGGGCCTTGTTAGTGCAGTTGAACGAGAATAGAAGGGAACATGAAGGGGAGTTCTAGCCCCTTCCCCGTTTTAGGATGAACTAAGTTCGGATTGTTTTCCAACAGAGCAAGATGGACAAACTTTTTCCACCAAAAGCCATTAAGTAGGTATTCTTCGAGGGCCACTTATTGTCTCTATCTTGGATTTATTTGTTTATTTTTCAGTCCTTTAGAAATTAAACAAAATGTGAGACTTTTTTAAAAAAATTTTAAGTGGCTCCTTCAGAGGATCTCTCCTCTAATGCTTTTTTCTTGGTGGAGAAAAGTTGGTTTCGTTTCAGTGGTGACCCTCTGCAGGGCTGAGATAGGAGGGGATGAACAAGAGGTGTCACAGGGCAGAGCTTCCCTTGGTCCTGGTCCTGCTCATTCCTTTGCCTTACCTTCAGAGGTAGGAAGAGTTCCTTTGTGGTGTTTGCTAGGAACACACAGGTGAGAATTTCCTTCCTGCTGTGTTGGTTGACCTTTTATGGAGGTTCAATGTGGACTAAAAATAAAAAGTTAATTTCATTGAGTGCTTCTGTGTCCCTGTTCTATAAATCTGTTACTCATCTTGTTCTTCTCAAGCTCCCAGGAAGAATTTTATTATTCTCATTTGACAAATGAAGAACCTGAGGTACAGAGAAATTAAATAACTTGCCAAGATCTTGAAGATGACGAGTGGCAGAACTTACTTGAACTTGAATCCACATGGTCTGACTCCACATTCCACACCATTATAATAGCTTCTTTTCTTATGTACCATATGTACATTTTTTGCAGGTCCAATAATTGCCTTGCATTTTTAAAAATATATTTTCATTTTTTTCTAACTAGTTATACATGACAGTTGAATGCATTTTGACACATCATACATAAATGGAGTATAACTTCTCATTTGTCTGGTTGTAGGTAATGTGGAGTTACACAGGTCAAGTAATCATATATGCACATAGGGTAGTAATGTCCCACTCATTCTACTATCATTCCTATCCACATGCCCCTCCCCTGCCTTCACTCCCCTATGTATAGTTCAAAATATCTCTATTCTCCCCCCATATTGTGAATTAGCATGAGTACATCAGAGAAAACATTTGGACTTTGGTTCTTTGGAATTGACTTATTTCATTTGGCATGATATTCTCCAATTTGATCTATTTACCTGCAAATGCCGTAATTTCATTCTTTAAGGCTGAGTAGTATTCCATTGTGTATATGTGCCACATTTTCTTTATCCATTTATCTGTTGAAGGGCATCTAGGTTGGTTCCACAGTCTAGCTATTGTGAATTGAGCTGCCGTAAACATTGATGTGGCTGTGTTGCTGTAGCATGCTGATTTTTAAGTACTTTGGGTATAAACCTAGAAGTGGAATGACTGGGTCAATGGTGGTTCTATTCCAAGTTTTCTGAGGAATCTCCATACTGCCTTCCATAGTGGTTGCACCAATTTGCAGTCCCAGCAGCAATGAATGAGTGTACTTTCCCCCAACATCCTCAGCAACACTTATTGTTGTTTGTATTCTTGATGATTGCCATTCTGACTGGAATAAGATGAAATCTCAGTGTAGTTTTGATTTGCATTTTTCTAATTGCTAAAGATGTTGAACATTCTTCAATGTATTTGTTGATCAATTGTACTTCTTCTTCTGTGAAGTGTCTGTTCAGTTCTTTAGCCCATTTATCGATTGGGTTATTTGTTTATTTGGTGTTAAGTTTTTAAGTTCTTCATATATCCTGGAGATTAATGCTCTATCTGAGGTGGATGTGGTAAAGATTTTCTCCCATTCTGTAGGCTCTCTCTTCATGTTATTGATTGTTTCCTTTGCTGAGAAGAACCTTTTTAGCTTGATTCCATCCCATTTGTTGATTCTTGATTTGACTTCTTGTGCTTTAGGAGTCTTGTTAAGGAAGTCAGTTCCTAAGCTGACATAGTGGAGATTTGGGACTACTTTTTCTTCTGGTAGGCACTGTGTTTCTGTTCTGGTGCCTGAGTCTTTGATCCACTTTGAGTTGGTTTTTTTTGCAGGGTGAGAGATGGGGGTTTAATTTCATTTTGCTACATTAAGATTTCCAGTTTTCCCAGCACTGTTTGTTGAAGAGGCTGTTTTCCCCATGGTATGTTTTTGGTGCTTTTGTCTAGTATGAGATAACTGTATTTATGTGGGTTTGTCTCTGTGTCTTCTTTTCTGTATCATTGGTCTACATATCTGTTTTGGTGCCATTTTTGTTACTATTGCTCTGTAGTATAGTTAACAGTCTGGTATTGAGATGCCTTCTGCTTCATTTTTCTTGCTAAGGATTGCTTTGGTATTCTGGATCTCTAACTTTTCCAAATGAATTTTATGATTGCCTTTTCTAGTTCTTTGAAGAATGTCATTGGGATTTTAATAGGAATCACATTAAATCTGTATAACACTTTTAGTATTATGGCCATTTTGACAATGTTAATTCTGCCTATCCAAGAGTTTGGGAGGTCTTTCCATCTTCTAAGGTCTTCAGTTTCTTTCTTTAGTGTTCTGTAGTTTTCATTGTAGAGGTCTTTCACCTCTTTGTTAGATTGATTATATATATATATAATATATATATATATATATATATATATATATATATAAATAAACACACACCCCAACATAAAATATATATGTGTATTTTTTTGAGACTCTTGTGAATGGGATAGTTTTCCTATTTTCTCTTTCAGTGGATTTATCACTGATATATAGGAACACTTTTGATTTATGGATGTTAATTTTATATCCTGCTACTTTGCTGAATTCATTCATTAGTTCTAGAATGTTTCTGGTGGAATTTTTTGGATATCTAAATACAGAATCATATCATCAGCAAATAGTGATAGTTTGAGTTCTTCTTTTCCTATTTGTATCCCTTTAATTTTTTTCTTCTGTCTTCATTGCTCTGGCTAGAGCTTCAAGGATGATGTTGAATAATAGTGGTGAAAGAGGGTTATCCTTCTCTTGTTCCAGTTAGAGGGAATGATTTCAGATTTTCTCTATTTAGAAAGATGTTGGCCTTGGGTTCCTAGCCAGCTTGTCTCTCCCAGCCAGGAGAGCAGTTGGATTGGAGAGGGAGGGGTAGAGCCAGGTGGGTTTCTGAGACCAGTTGTCTCCCTGTGTAAACCTCTTTCCACATTTGATTTTGTTCTGGTCACTTAAGCACACTGTATATCATGCAGCAGGTATTGACTGGGCCTATGTTTTGGGCCAAACTCAGGTTTGCCAGGAATGGGCTTCCTCAGTTGCTGGCCTTCTCAATGCAGTAGCAAAATGGTTCCTTCCTTTGTTCTCTTCACACTGCCTGGAGAGATGGTGGCTTCTTTCCCCAAACTTGGTTATCACACAGTGCGTTCTTCCTGTTTGTTGGGCAATGTCCTTGGTTTCTAACCGCTCTGAACCTAGACACACCTTGGGGCTCCCCCAAATGCAGGTTCCTTTAATTTCCTTATCCCTCTAACATGCTTAAGGAGGGAACCCTCTGGTTGGAGCTTCCAGCCTGGTTGTGACTGTGGCTGCTGCGTGCTGCTGGGGATTTTTTTATTTTATTTGTCCAACCTCCTGTGTCCCTGGTCTGCTTTGAATGTCCAGTTTTAGGTTCCAGTAAAATCCCCACTCCTTTTTTTTTTTTTTTTTTTTTTTTTGTCCACCCACCTTGCAGAGAAGCTGCCTGTCTGCTTTCTTGGTTTCACATCATGAGCGGCCAGGAATGTGACCTCCTCTATTCCGCCATCTTGGATCTCCCTATATTTTCATTTTTAGTTGACACATTATTGTATATGTTTAAAGGGTTCAGTGTGACGTTTCAACATATGTATATGCTGCATATTGATCAGATCAGCATAACTAGCCTAGCTCTCATCTCAGACATACATCATTTGTGTATGGGAACATTCCAAATCCTATTGGCTACTTTGAAATAGTCTCTGAGTTGTAGTCCACCACAGTGTGCCATAAAACCTTAGAAGTTATTCTTCCCCTCCAGCTCCACCCTGTACTTACTATCTTCTTTCCATCCCCTATCCTGTATATCCTTCCCAAGTTCTGTTAACCACTATTCCATTTTGCTCAAGATCAATTTTTTAGCCTCCACTTTTAAGTGAGAACAAGTGGCATTTTTCTTTCTGTCTGGATCATTTCATCTAACATAACATCCTTCCAGGTCCATCCATGTTACTGCAAATGAAAGAATTTCATTCTTTTTATGACTGAGTAATGTTCTACTCCATATATATGCTACATTTTCATCACCCATTTTTTTAATAGGTACCTAAGTTGATTCCATGTCTTGGGCTTTGTGAACTTGCTGCAGTGGACACGCAAGTGCTGATGTCTTTTTGACATAATGATATCAGTATTTTTGGATACATACTCAGCAATGGGATGACTAGATTATAGTTCTTTTGAGGAATTTCCATACCATTTTCTGTAATGGCTGTAGTAATTTATATCCCCATCAGCAGTGTTTGAGTCTCATCTACAACAGCATTTAGTTTTTGTTCTTTTGAATATAGCCATTCCAACTGGAGTGAGATGATATCTCACTGTGGTTTTGATTTGCATTTCCCTGATGATTAGTGATGTTGAACATTTTTATAATGCTTGTTGGTCAATTGTGTATAAATATATGAGTGTGTGTGTATAATTTTAAATAAATGTATATGTATGTGTGTATATACATAATTATTTTTTCTTGATAAATGTTTCATCATGTCCTTTACCCACTTTTAAATCATCTATTTCACAGTTGAGGAGGTTAAAGTTAGAAGAGGTACAATGTCTGACCAAGTAGAATAATGTAAAGTATAGAACTTTGGGTTTTAATTAAGTTATGATTTAAAATTGATCTCCATTGTAACTTGTAGCAACGTATTTAAACTTTTTGGATCCAACTTTATTAATGCCTATGGTGGGAAGCCTTATTCCTAATTTACAGATTTGTCAAAGAGACTAAAAGTTCCATCAAGTACTTTACATTATACTCGACCCATAGAATCGGTTCAACGAAGTGTCCACTTTGACATTTTCTCTGGGTTGCATGGTTTGGGAATGGGTTTGGATAGCTGTTCAGGGCTCTAGTCTCTGAACTGAGTGTCTTTTCCTACTATCACTACTGCTGTGTGCCAAAAACCATCCAAAGGAAGCCTAGGGCAGAGAGTCTCTATAAGGGATAGGTGAGATTTGCATACATGAAATGATGAGGGAATAAAATACAATTGTTTCTTATGAAGTAAGTCAAAGAGAGTTACTGCTCTGGAAACTCAGGAAGGAGTTTGTGGCTTGAGATAGGTAAGGAAGAACTGCAGAGAATTTCAGCTGACTTCACCTGCTCTCTCATAGGTTCTGCCTTTTGTCATCTAACTTGAGGTGTTATCCAGGGCTCCACTCTTCCTCCTTGGGTCCGCTCATTCTGTCTGGGGATCATTGTACCCAAATGCCTCATACTGATATTTGCTATGAAGGTTCCACAAGCTTACATTGCTTTGCTGAGATCCTGGCCCTTTGTGTCTACCTGACATTTCTGTGTGGTTGTCCCATACGTTTATTGAAGCTGGTGTCTCCTAATTTGAGGTTCTCATCTTCCTCTCCCATACTTAGTCATTCTGTTATATTAGCCTCAATAACTAGTAAAATCACCCATCCTGAGGTCATGTTGGAACCACTGGGGTCATTTTAAGGTTCTCCTTTTCATCTCCCTAATATTTCCCCAAATTCTGCAAATTTTTCCTCCTTTTAAATGTATATTACCCCTTATTTATCTTTTCTTCTCTCTTCCCCATTTGGCTAAGTCACTAACTAATTTCCACCTGAGGGACAGTTGTTTTTGGATCAGATTCTCTGCTTCCATTCTGGTCACACTCTAAACCATTCTCATAATCTAGCCTGAAGGGACTTTTTAAAATGCAAAAATATCTCCTTTCATTTAGAGTCCTTCAATGGGTGCAGAAGTTCTTTGCTTTAAGAGAGAGAGGGAGAGAGAGAGCAGAAAAAGAAAGTCCTATCTTATCACCAAATTGTAGTAACCCCAGAGCTCCCCTGACTTCAAGGCTAGCCATGACCTCAGGTTCCACATCCATTCCAGCCAGACCAAAGCAGTTGGAGTTCTCTGGACCCAGCCATTATTTCACTCCTCAGTGCCTGCGCACACCATAATTTTGGTATCATATCTTTTCATGATGTCTTTAGTTCCTATTTGACCTTTAAGACTTGGTCCAAGAATTAATTCCTGGTTTATTATAGTTTCTCCTCTATTTTCTTAGTATACCAGCTTATCACCTGTGCTGTAATTTTTGGTATTTTTGTCTTTTCCCCTTATTGACCATAAGGTTTTATCTCCCTGTTGAATTAAAAGAGGCACATGCAGTTCTTAGGATTATAAAGATGCTTAGGGAATAAGGGAGGACAAAAATAAACATGTCATTGGATGTGAAGACAGTCTACTGGACAACTGGAACATCCCTTATCTTCATCCAGGTTACAAATACTGATTTTCTATATCAGCTTGCTGGTGACTCAGCAGCAGCCCTGACCTTCTTGGTTTTTCTTATCTGCTTCTTTTCTTTACTCTGCTAGGAACTTGTTCTCTGTCATGATTTGTTCTTGTCATGACTTGTTCTTTGTCAAGGCTGCTAATGTCTTGTGGCCTCTGATCACCATCTACTCTTGGTGTGTAGAACCCCCAATAAGCTTCAATTTTTGCATACAAGTCTGCAACTCTTACGTTAAAAGTCCTTTACAATGGGGTTCACACGTTACTTTCCAATACTGATGATTTCTGTCTCATTCCATGTAATTGCAGACATCTCTCTTGTTCAATTGGCTAAAGAACGGGCAGTAAGATCTCAGAGTATAAACCCACCACATAATGCAGGAGAAATCCTTCAGCATGAGGCTGTAGGCATCACAAGGACCCTAAGACATGTCAGAAGGAGTGTTTCGAGCTAATTAGAGGTGATGTGATAAGAAATAGGCCTGGCATCTCATGTGTGTTTAGTGAATATTAGAGGAATAAATGAATGAATGTGGAAGAATAAGAAGACTGGCCAAAGGCAGGAGGGTATGGTCAGCAGAAGAAGTTGCTGCTGATTAGTTGGTGGGGAGAGGGAGCAACCAGAAGCCAAATGCTTAAAATCATTAATCAGAAAGATTTCAAAGTATGCAGCTTTACATAGTCCCGTGCTATGGGGCATCTCCAGAATGATTAATTAGTTGACAGAGCATTTTCATAGCTTCTGGACAGAAGCTAATCTCGTTCCACTAATGCCCATCAGGAAACTTGTCTCAGTGCCTATATTGCCTGTAATATGTGTATTTTGTATTAGAATCTCTACATCCAAGAATTACAGTGCTAAACAGTAATAACATAACAATGTATTGTCATTGTTCAGGTTTTCTAATCCTGTCTGAGAAGCTTGAACTCCTTGGGTCTATTCACAGTATTGATCCAAGGAGAGGAAAGGGCCGCTGAATCACAAGAATGGGGCTGGGAGCTGCTGCTGCAAAATGAAGGCCCGTGTAGCGGGAATGGTGGAGCACACCTGTGATCCCAGTGACTTGGGAGACTGAGGCAGGAAGATCACAAGTTCAAGGCCAGCCTCAGCAACTTAGTGAGGTCCTGGGCAACTTAGCAAGACGGTCTCAAAATAAAAATTAAAAAAAGCTGGGGAGGTGGCTCAATTATTAAGCATCCCTGGGTTCAATCCCCGGTACTAAAAAAGAAAAATAAACTAAAGCCCATGTGACTTGACATCACTAATGGGCTGCTTATTTGAGGATGTCAACACCTTTTAGGTCTTTTACACAGTGGGACATAATGGGACAATTGAGGCAATTATCTGAGGCTTTGGGTTAAAAATAACTTGCTACGTTCAATTTCTGGGTATTACAGATGAAAACATATATATGTATTTCTGGTTTGATAAAGCTAATTTGTAGGTTGTTGCCCACAAGATGAAGAATGAACTGAGTTCCTTCTGAGTCACTTCTATGTTTTATTTTAGAACATATGTCACAAGTACGATCAGTACCATCCATCTACCTGGAACCTTTGGATGTACACTAGGAGTTCTCTCCATCTCCTCAAGACCCTGGCCACTGAGGTATTTTGCAGAAGAAACATGGGAGTCTTATGCTGACAGCCTTCCTCATAAACACAACACCTCTGTTCTACTTGTGGCAACTCTGGGGACTGTGAATAAGGCAGACAGGATGCTGTCTCCCATGCACAGAGACTCAGGCATTTTATGGACAGGGAATATGTTGGTAGAAAAGCAGAGTATTAGGAATTGGGAAAGTAAGATTTAACACCATTTACCTGATGATCTTAGGAAATCACTTAATCCATTTGGGCATTCTTCCCCACATCTGAAAAAGAAGTCTGGATTTCATGGTCCAGAAGGGAGACTTTCATCTCCAAATGCTAATGTCTGACTTGAATCTGCATCATTTTGTTTTTATCTGATATACATGTTACCTCCATCCCCAACAAACACATCAGCAACTATTTCTTTTCTCTGTTCACTTTCATGGGAGTGCTCTACTTTTGTAATAGAGGATGATTTGAGTTTTGGTGGAAAGAAGAGAAGGTGGAAGCACGGGGATTATTTCTCCCAGATCAGTTCCTTGAATGTGCTTTGTGAAATGAAGCATTACAGAATGAAGCTATTACTATTTGTTCTGAGATGGATTGTGTCCTTCCTACAAATTCAGGAAGTCCTTGCCCCCAGTTGCTTAGAATGTGACCATATTTGGAGATAAGTTTTTTATATAGAAGAGATTAAGTTAAAATGAGGACACTAAGATGGGAACTTAGTCCTATAAAACTGATATCCTTACAAAAGAAAAGGTGTCAGTGTTGCATGTTCACAGAGAAAAGCATGTGAGGATGGAGTGAGAAGGTTTCTATCTGCAAGCCAAAAAGAGGGGCCTCAGAGGAAACCAACCCTGACCTTGGACACCTTGATGCTGGATCTCCCACCTCCAGAACAGTGAGATAATGACTCTGTGGTTCAAGCCATCTAGTCTGGGCCGTTCTGTCAGGGTAACCCTGGCAGACTAAAACACTATTATGCAGGAGAGAGGCTGTGATCCTCTTGGGTCAGCAAGGCAGCTGCAGAATGGGGCATGGAGTGGGAGGACAGCCCTGTCTGACTCTCACAGCACCTGGAGCCCCAGTGGATGGCTGGGATCCTCCAGTGCCAACATTACTCAACTGGGCATTGGCATTCTTCCTATCATGGCCACTGGTCACTGCACATCATCTCAAGGAGCTTAACAGGAAGCAGATAACTTGGACAAGTGTGAGCCACAGATGGAGTTGGGTAATGAGGCACGAGACCAATAAAGAGCTATATACTGTGGGAGACTCCAGAAACATCTGGTCACCCTTTATGGGGAGGGGTGTTCTGTTCTCAGTAGGATGTTGAGTCTTAAGCCAGTGGGCATTTGGCTTACAAGTATCATTTCTTTAATGTGCTTCCTCCTCATATAAGCACCCATTTGGAAAAGCTTTCTTCGTTCCTTAGAATGTATCATCTCTTCTTCTGGTTCCTAGGTTTCCCCAAGTCCAAACATAACATTTTCCAAATGATTGATCTTCAAACTATCATAATCTCTTCACATAGCATAATTGTTCTGCACTTAAACCAAGTCTCATATGCTTTAATGATTAGATCTTTTCACCCCCTTTAATTTATAAGCAAAATTGATTCTTCGGATCAATAGTCCCAGGGGCACAGGAATCTGGGCTGCTGCTGGAGTGTGTGCGTGGGCCTGTCTGAATGTTAATTGTTGCTCTGACGTCTCTGGAGCAGGGATGCTGCTCTTTTTCAGAGTCAAACTCTGGCTACACGTCAAAATCTATAGCAAAACAACAGAGTCATTTTTCTCCAGACCCCAAATAAAAGGAGATTAATCACATTTGCCTCCCTTACTACCTTTCCAAGAGAGCATTTATGTTTTAAAAAGCTGCTTGTTGACTCCAGCTTTGGACAGCCATAGAGTATAATAAAGAACGACGGCAGGTATCGAAAGGACCTGGGAGAACACCGTGTGCTTAGGACTCTCTTCACTCCATATTACTGCTCCATTCTTAGGTCTTCATGAGTAAAGCAAACTGGGAAACAGTTATTGCAAGCTGTGGTGTTCAAAGTGCGGTCCCCAGACCACCAGCAAAGCAGCACCTGAGAACTAGTTAGAAATTGGTATCCCTGGGCCCACCCCAGATCCACTGGAGACCAAGTTCAGGGGAAGACCAGTCATATGTTTAAACAAGCCCCTAGGCAATTCTGTTTTGGTTTGAGAACAATTGCTTTCACAAGGCAGCTGTGAAAATTATTCTCTTGAAATTTCTGAGAAATCATTTCCATGGTCATTTCTTCTCCTTTCCTACATCTTACCCCACCAAAAGATTCAGATCATCACATCCTGCCTCCTCCTCACAGGATCTTGACAGGAAATTGATTCTTTCCCATGGACTTGTAATGCTTATACTACTGCAGTTCTTCATCTACCTCCCTCACTTACAATGATGGAATGAACTCAGAATACGCACTACTGAAGATCAACAATTAAGTCTCTAATTTTTGTGTACAGGAGGTTTTTGTCTCTAATTTTCTTTGAGCTCCATAATGCCTACCCATAGGGCTGAATGTATAACTTAAAAATTTTGCCATATAAATGATAGTTATTCTAAGATACTTACATGTGCCAGGCACTAGGCTAACAACTTTACCAAGTTAGCAAACTATTACAGTCACGAGGAAACCAAGTCATAGAAAAATTACACAACTTTGCCAAGTTTATACAGGGGCAGAGTTGTACCATGTACAGAGTCTCTATTCAGTACTGCAACTTGGAATAATGAATAAATTCTAACTGATTGAATTATAAGGAGCTGCTCAGTTGGGATGATCTGAGTAGTAAGTAGCCTTACTTCTCTATTGCTAAATGAAAATAGAAAAATAAAGATGAAAACATGGTGTCCTGGCATACAGCACTTAGGCTTTCCACCTGCCTCAACAGGGCCTATACCTTCAGTTGCTCCTCTAGGAAAGGTACTGGATTGGCAACAAGAGATCCATAGTCTCACGTCTGACAGTTTTGGTAAACCAAGCTCATGGTCCAATTCCAAGGCAGAAAGCTTGTCTCTTGCAAGGCCAAAAGAATCTGTTTCTCATAGTGCTTCAATTTATGATAGGGCTTCATCAATAATATTCTTTATGTAAGTTAGCTAACTCATGTCCGCTCTGTCTTATAAGGAGGAGATTGACCTTAGATATCGTCATTTCAGCTTCTCATTACTCATCTAAGAACAGTGAACAATGGTTGGATGTTTGAAAAATACTGACTCTAAGTTGAAGAAGTCATTGGCTTTGGGATTGGTTGGTGAATATTTGAGCAAAAGTATATATAAGATGGCACCACGTAGGTATGCAAAGCTTTGCCTGGAACATGGCTTGCAGGAGTCAATGGACAGAGCTCTGAGAGACCTCGTGATCCACTGTCTGGTGCAAGGGTTCTGAATAGGATGGTGTAACTTTATCATCTCATGACAAAAACATCCTGTGTGTCCTCCATCTGCGAGGGCAGGGCTTTTCCACTCCATTGACTTGCACTTCTTTCCTCCATGCTGTTATGGTCCTGAAAGAACTCCCAAATCCTGATGGCAGGGGCCTCACAGAATAATGGGGAACAAACTGAGATCTGGAGCAAACCCCAGGGGAGTTTACCCCTTTACCCATTTCTGCACTGTTGAACACGAAACTAGGAAAAATGTCTTCAGACCTCCTTGGACCTTAATTTCCTCATCCGTCTCATGAGGAGACTGAAAGAGATACTGTCTAGGACTAGGTTATCTGTTTTGAGGGATGGACCCAATTCTGGAGAATGACATTAGAAAAAGACAATCAAAGACTTTGTGTCAGTATCAAGATTGTTTCTGACAAAATAGATCTTTGTCTGCTCTAAGGTAACCGTCCTCATCATTTAAGTAGAACAGTTCTCTGTGTTCCTGTGATGACTTACAGTCTTAATGTGGAAAGGTAACAGAAGGGCATTAATTATCTTTACCTTTAGTTATTCAATTTCAATCCAATTTTGCTCGTGTGTGTAATCTTACATAAATTTATAAACATTCGTGCTTTATTGTCATCTCTATTTATAAATTTTTTTTCTTGAATTTTTCCCCCTAATCTCCCCACAAATATCAATATCCTCCCTCAGTAACCTACAAAACAGTCTGATGTTATCATACGTTCCCTCTACTCATATAAGGATATGATACTTATGATCTTAGAGTCAGTATTTTTCAAACATACAACCATTGTTTACTGCTCTTACATGAGTAATGAGAAGCTGAAATGAAGATATCTAAGATTACTCTCTTCCTTATAGAACAAACAATACTTAATATGTATTTTTGTGTGTAACTATGCACATCCACACAAAAATATATATTGAGTTTCTTTTACTTTATGTTCTTGTTTGGATTTAAGCAATATAAGTAGTTTTCCTATACCTTACCTTTTCAATAATACATTATCAAGGTCTCTCATCTGATGGCCTTTAATTCCTTCATGAAATGACTACACAACATCCCATGGTGAGACTGTACCATACATTATTCAGACATGTTTTGATTACCAAGTAAATAACTTACTTGCAATTCTTAGCAATTTCACAGGTTTCTAGGAAGAATTTGGAGATGCCAAGTTAAGGACTATTGTATTTTAACAGTTGTTAGATTGTTTTCTTTAAAAAAAAAAATAGCAGTTTAAATTTTACCCCAAACTGGAGAACCCCTTTTTCCCATACCCCTAAAAACAGTAAGTGCTATAGGACTTTGCAGTTTTACCAGTCTGATCTAAAGTGCTAATTTGTTAATTTGCATTTACCTAAACTTTGATCAACATGAGCATCTTTCACATATTTGTTGGCTACTGGGGTTGTTATTCATAGACTGCCCATTTATATTTTTTGCCCGTATGAATTTTTTCCTCTTGAATTGTCCTTTTTCTTGGCAATTTGTAAGAGTTTTTGGTGCATTAAAGGAACTATACTTCTCTCTTACATCTTTGTTACATTCTGGATATTGGAGGTGGTGGAGGAAACAGTGAATTTATAGTGTCCTTCTTGATGCATCCTTTTTTACTTTTAATTTTTTCAGAACTTCGTCACTCTGCAATACAATACAACAGTATTGTTCATGCTGGACAGAAATCCTTTGTCTATTTTTTCATATTAAACTTCACCACTTTGTTTTCTGAGGTTTTCCTTTATGTTTCGTATAATTAGGATCTGCTTTTCATGTATTCTGACAGTTTCTGTCTCTTAATAGGATAATTAAGTACACTTCCATTTAATGGTCTGACTTTTATGCTTGATTTTGCTTTTTTTAGGTCAAAGTTTTTCATCTTTGTGCAGATAGTGTTCTATGGTGGTGACTGTCCTGGAGACTGCAGGGTATGTAGAAGCATCCAGGTCTTTATTCAGTAGATTCCAGTAGCATCCCCCTCTCCCATTTGTGACAATCCAGAATTTCTCCAGATAAAGCCAGCGTCCTCTGAGAGGGGAAAACCTGTCCTCCTCCTCCTCCCTTGCCCCCATTCCAGACCTGCTTCTTTAGACCTTTTAAAACCTCGGGTGTTTGACTCCAAACCTGATGATCTCACACACAAATTGTTCTAGATATTTGCTGGAGGAAACCTCATGTAGGTGAGGTGCATCGGGGTGAGAAACCATCTGTTGGTCCATACTGAATGGATCCTGCTGACATGGAAGTTTCAGGGCCCAAACTGGGACAGTCTTGAGAAAACTCAGATGAGTTAGTCACCACGGATGTATGTCTTAACTACTGGTAAGGTCCACCCAGCCTCTGACACTGTTTGGGGCTTCCCCAAGGAATGTATCACCTCACGACTCTATGCACTGAACTTAGTAGTGAAATTATATTCAAAACCCTTAGTCAAGTGTATCTGAGAATCACACTAAATGCCCCCAGATAGCTCTATAACTTGTACTATTCCCTTTTTGATGTAATTGTCTTTATATTAAAACAGTTATTCTCTACCACTGTTTCCTCTATTCTTAACCTTTCCTTAATTTCAAAATCCCTTCCTAGGTCATTTTTCTTTCATTATTCTTCCTCCTCCCCAAGCCTTTTCATCAGGTGGGTACTTGAGTCAAATACTTTGAGTTGTTGCTTATCTTTGAACTACTTTATTTGACCCCCAGAGGTGAATGGAATGATAACTTAGCTGGGTATAGAATTCTTGGGTTTAAGTTCTTTTCTCTCGTGAAGCTTTTTCTTACATGGGCCTGACACTTCTAGGGTTGCCATGAGCACAGAGATGCCAGTTTGATTCCTTTTGGTTTGTGTTTATATGATTTTTGCTCTTTGCTCTTGTTTAATTTTTAAAGCAGTAAGCACGCATCACTCTTCGATGCCTATTATCTCTACTAATAGTACCAAAGACTTCATCTTGTGCTGGTGAAACGACAGAGGAGTATTGGGAGATGAGGAGAATCACCTCCCACCTTTTTTAGCCTGAGGCAAAGTGTCAGTTTTTCAACAAATATTATACCTGGATTTAAGGGGTTCTGTGTTCATTTTTAAAAATCCATTTGGTATTTTCCTGGGAACTTTCAGACTTATTCTTCATTTCTGGTGCCTAATGCCTTCCCAGAAGAGCAGGAGTGAGAAGGGGAGGAAGGGCCAATGGAGGGCGTGGTGCCTTCTTGTCACCAGCCCCCCTTCTGAGGGCTGTGCTGGTGGTGCTGAGCTGTGTCAGGGCCAGGATGCCATCTGGATGGCACTGACACACCACTGTGACACATGAAGGAGCCATTGAGGAAATGCATCCTGGGTCTTACATCTGAGGCTGGTTGGTGTGTGTTTACTAAGCATCACAAGGACGTCTCCTTTTTCAGAACTTAGCTCTTTCTTCTTTATATCAAGGCAGTTTGTAAAAGCACGCTTTATGATAACCCCACCTTCAGAAGATTCTAAAGAATACAGAAAAGAAATCAGGCAAAACCCCCTGAAGCCCCTATGACCTCAACTGATGAAAATGGAAGGGAAACATTTTCAGGACAACAGGATACCAGGGGCTAGGAAAGAGGTATGGAGGGCTTTCCTTGGATGTTCCTTGGTCCACTGCTTTTGAATGAGTGGCCTTGAAGGTGAACTCTTGAGGGTCCTATTCCTATGTTCCCTTCTCCATGAAGCTTCTTGGCAGTAAATGGTTTCTCCCTGCTCCGAACCCTCAGAAAATGCTGAGCTACTCATGATACAAATGCTGACGACTCCCAACTTGAGATATTTCTGTTCACATCTTACTTTTCCTTCTAGGTCATTGTCACAGGTAGTGGCTATCTGGTATATGTTTGTGTTCTCAGCCTTTAGCATGAGGTCTGACACACAATAGGTATTCAATACTGACAAAGAGATGGATGGATTTTTTTTGTTTTTAGAACAAAGAGACAAATCCTATTTTATATTTTTATTTTTTGATGAGGATCAATTCTATATCTATTTGGTAAATGTTAGCTTTAGGGCTATACTGGATTGCATTGCTATATGCCTTCAAGCCATCTCGTCTTTTTTTCTGTTTTTTTCTTCTACTAATTTCTTTTGGTCCTAATTTAAATCCAAATCAGAAAGATCTTGCATTAAATAAGCCTCTAGGGTGTCAAACATCAGGTAGCTATAAAGTATCTTCTAACCATTAATTTGCATTCTGAGAGTCTTCCAATTCCTAACCCCCATCCGTGTACGCTCCAGGCCTTCCCCTCTCACCTACTCCCCATATACAAATAGATACTCTGTTATTTTATTTATGGGCAGGTAACTGACATTATACTTTGTTTGTTTCCTTAGATTTTGTTTTTGTTAACATTAAAGACATTCTTCCCTGGTAAGAAAAATATCTTAATAGGATATGGATTTTAATGTGGGCACAGAGTAGGAGAGAATTGGGATTTTATAAGATTTCACTCTATCACAGCACTCTGAATATACATCTGTGAGATACAACAGAAAACACTGACTGGAGTATGAGTCTTTAGCTCCTTCTGTTTTCAAAGTATTTCCAAAAATCCTTTACTCTGATCTACATTTAAAAGCAAATATATATATAAAAAAATCTTTCAAGTTCTAATGATTTCCACCAAGAATATTCCCTTAGGCACAGGACTTAGTTTCTGAGCTTACATTATAATGGGATCTACAAAGTGGCAGGGGTTTCTCCACTGACCCTAAGATAAAGACAATCACATGCAGGGGAGTAGGGGTATTATGGGTCTGTGGATAATAGGACTTTAGTTTCTAGGTGTGTTTTTATTTCCTGTTGGTTAATGCAACTCTTTTGGCTGCAAGAAAGAGAAGCAACTCAAACCAGCTAAGCCACAGAAAGGGACCTACTGGACTTGCTGTGCCAAGCACTGTGTGGTAAGGGCAAATGTACAGTCATGCTTCAGTGTTCCTACATACAGGGCCTGGACACCACCAGCTCTTCTTTCTCTATGTGTTGCTTTGTTGACACCATGTTCCTCCACAGGGCTGGAAATACAGTCACCAGGAGCTCCAGTGCTCTATAATTCTCATCTTTGCCCCCACAGGAGATTGGCAGTCAATTTCTTGGTTGAAATTTATAATCCTTACCTCAAAAAACTTGTAATGGACCCACCACTTGACCAGCTATGAATATTGATGTGACTACATCACTACAGTATGGTGATTTTAAGTCCTTTAAGTATAAACTAAGGAGTGGCATAGATAGGTGGATGATGATACATATTGGGGGGGGGGAGTGCTGGCAGGGGGCAAAAGAAGAATGGAGGAACTTTGGATGGTGTACAGGAAAATGGGGCAGGAGGAGTGGGGGAAGGAAAGATAGTAGATTGAGACAGACAGTATTACCCTATGTGTGTATGATCACATGAATGGTGTGAATCTTCATTGTGTACAACCATAGAAATGAAAAGATGTACCCCATTTGTGTATAATGGATCAAAATGTAGTTTGTAAAAATTTTAAAAATTTAAAAAAATTTAATGCTTTATATTGATGAATTTGGGGTGATAAACTAGCCCAACTTGATCACCTCTTGATACCATAAGTAAATTCACAATGATACTCAAATGTTTGAACCCTCTAATTAATAAAGGGAGCAGTTGATGTTGAGGTATGTTCCTACTATCCCTAGTTTTTCTCGTGTTTTGAACATGAAGGGGTTTGATATTTTGTCAAATGCTTTTTCTGCATCTATTGAGATAATCATATGATTCTTATTTTTAAGCCTATTGATGTGATGAATTAGATTTATTGATTTCTGTATGTTGAACCAACCTTGCATCCCTGGGATGAACCACACTTGATTTTTTAAATACGTTTTTGTATTGATTTGCCAGAATTTTATTGAGAATTTTTGTGTCTATGTTCATCAGGGATATTGGTTCGAAGTTTTCTTTCTTTGAAGTGTCTTTGTCTGGTTTTGGTATCAGGGTGATATTAGCCTTATAGAATGAGTTTGGAAGGGTTCCTTCCTTTTCTATTTCATGTAATACTTTGAGGAGTATTGGTGTTAATTCTTTGAAGGTCTCGTAGAATGTGGCTGAGAATCCATCTGATCCTGGTCTTTTCTTTATTGCTTGTCTTTTGATGGTGTTTTCTATTTCATTACTTGTAATTGTGTTTATAGCAGCTCAATTCACAATAGCTAAACTATCGAACTAACCTAAGTGCCCTTCAACAGATGAATGGATTAAAAAATGTGATATATATATATGTGTGTGTGTGTGTGTGTGTGTGTGTGTGTGTGTATGCACACAAGAGGGAATATTACTCAGCCTTAAAGAAGAATGGAATTATGACATTTGCCATTAAATGAATGGAGCTGGAGGATATCATGCTAAATGACATAAGTTAATCCCCCAAAACCATTCTCTGATATGTGGATATTAATTCACAATGTGGGGGGAGCTAGGGAAGAATAGAATTACTTTAAGTAGAGAGGAGTGAAGGGAGGGAAGGGGGAAGCAGGATAGGAAAGATAATAGAATGAATCAGACATTATTATCCCATGTACATATATAACTATTCCACCAGAAGGATTCTATGTCATGTATAATCGGAAGAATGTGAAATTATACTCCATTATATACGATCTATCAAAGTGCATTCTACTGTCATATATACTTAATTAAAACAAATAAAATAAAGGGAGCTGTCCATTTTCCTGGAGACTTGAACTGTTTTCCTGGGACAACAGAATATGAGATAGCAATTTTTCATTTACAGGACAAAGAGCAGCCTTTTGAGAAAATCAACTTTGAGAAAGAGGAATGCTTTAACTTAATACTTGCTTCTGAGTAAGGAGGGCTTCTAAAGATGAGAGTTCTAGGGATGAGTGTCAAGGAGCTGCATTTCTTTCCTGAAGGTCAATTCAGCTCTCTTCTTTGAAGATCTGAAATTACAATGCTAGGTGTGAAGTGCTCAGTAAACACTCATAAACTTGACATAGAGCTCTTAGCAGCTGAACTCCATGGGTCTACACAGAATTGTGCAAGGAGAATAGGAAGTTTCCAGCCTTCCTGGAGTAGGATTGGTGATTTCTCATGTCAAGTCACATTTATGACAAGAGGGAAGAGGAGGCAAGAAAGAACGGGCTGTCAGGCTCAGCACCTGCAGGACCTTAAAATGTCCTGACCGGAAGGACCCCATGACCAGGTCAGGCTGGGCCGGTGCTCCCAGTGAATTGAACCAAGTGTCTTTCCAAATGCCTATAAAGGGTCAAATTTGATATCTTCCAGTTTTTTAAAAGTGTTGATTCGTGCATTGTAGTCATGTGTAATGGTGGGGGGTTCATTTTGACGTAGTCATATATACATGGAACAATTTGCTCTACTTCAGTCTCCAGCATTCCTACTATTTTTCCTTTCTCCCTCCTTCTGTTCTCTTTCTTCTACTTTACTGGTATTCCTTCTATTTATTGTTTTTACATTTTTTATAAATATACTTTAAAGTGAAATTCACTGTGATATATTCATATGTGTAAAAAGCATAATTTGCTCAATTTCATTCTGCATTTCCTTCCTTTTTCTGTTCTTCCTCCCCACCCCCCAGTCCCCTTCCTCTTCCTCCACTCCACTGGTGTCCCTTCTATGTTCATGGGACCCCTCTACCTTCCACCCCTTTCCACCCTTTTTTTGCTCCAGGTTATGCATGTGAGAGAAAACGTTTGACCCTTGACTTTACGAGTCTTGCTTTTTTCACTTGGCATGATGTCCAGATCCACCCATTTACCAGCAAATGAATAATTTCATTCTTTTTAAAAACTCTGTTGTGGATGTATACCACCTTTTCTTTATCCATCCATCCATTGATGGGAACCTGGGCTGGTTCAATGATTTGGCTGTTGTGAATCAAAATAAGTTGCTACAAACATTGAGGTGGCTGTTGTTATTACAATATACGGGCTTTAATTCTTTTGCATAAATACCAAGTGGAATAGCTGGGTTGCATTGTGGTTTTATTCCTAGTCTTTTGAGGAATCTCCATACTGCTTTCCAAAGTCGTCGTTTTAATTTGAAGTCCCACCAACAATGTGTGAGTATACCTTTTTCCCACATCCTCATCAACATTTGTTATTTGTATTCTTGATAATGGCTATTTTGACTGGAGTGAGAGAAAATCTCAGTGTAGTTTTGACTTTTGTTTTCTTGATTGCTAAGGATTTTAACATCTTTTGATATATTTGTTGGCCATTTTTTTTCTTCTTTTGAGAAGTGTCTGCTTAGTTCTTTCACCCATTTGTTAATTGGGTTATTTGTTTTTTTTGGTGTTAAGTTTTTTGAGTTCCTTATGTACTCTAGATATTAATCTTCTATTGGAGGAATAGCTGGCAAAGATGTTCTCCTATTCTGTAGGCTCTCTTCACATTCTTAATTCCTTTCTTTGCTATGAAGAAGCTTTTAAATTTGATGCTATCCCACTTAGTGATTCTTAGTTTTATTTCTTGAGCTCTAATGAAAATAAAAAATACATAGCAACCAGTGTTTATATTCATTCTCATCTTTACTTATTATTTAATTGTAAGTCACCTACCATTATTTAAAATAATTACATTAATGAAATGGCATTTGCACTACATACCAGATACATAGCAAGGTCCCTGTTGATGGAGACAAAAATGCAAGTTTAAAAAAAATACATATATACATATATTTTTTTTTAGTTGTTCATGGATCTTTATTTTATTTACATGCCGTGCTGAGAATTGAATTTAGTGCCTTACACATGCTAGGCAAGTGCTCTACACTGAGCCACAACCCCAGCACAAAATGCAAGTTTTGTTCAAGTTCCTATGAGATAAATTTATAAAGAGCTCAGAAATGATTTGACACACAAGAGGATGGAACCTGGGAGAAGAATGACTTAAATATTCCTAGTTTAAATTTCTGTTTCACAATCCAAGAAAGCAAATCAGCATTTTCCAGTAGTGGCAGTACTTGGTGTGTGTAGAGGTGTGTGTGTGTGTGTGTGTGTGTGTGTGTGTGTTTGGAAAGGAGTTAGGCATGTGTTCATATAAGGGAGGAGGGAGTTTCAGTGAGTCCCAATCCATGGACATCATGTCAAAAGAACTGGTATTAGAGAAAGATCCATGGATTCTTGTAAATGGAAAGAAGCAAGTAATTTGTTAAATATTAGGTTTTTGACCCCCAAGCTTGCTAGTGTCAATATACTTAAAATACCTTTGTAGCACTTAATTAATCCTTGAGAGAAAACTGAGAATCAATCACACTGTTCTTTATCACATCATCTTAGCATCAGAGAGATCTTCCTGTTCTTCTAGTCAATGGGCTTCAATGGCTCAGGAGGCTGGCCAAGGGGGTGGCATTTTTTTGACAACCATGTTACATCTTCTGATGTAGATAGTCTGCAACACATGGAGAAATAAATCCTGTCTCCATCTTCCTCTCAAAGGTCTACCTTGAAATTTCAACAATTTCTGTTGTTGGACATGTGCTGTCCTATGTTGAGTGACAACTTGGCACAGCATTTGTGGAGAAGATTCAATGATAAGAAATGAAGCTGAATTGACAATGACCTCGTGTGAGGCCCAAGATTTTACATTTTGAAATTTTCTATAGCATCAATCACTGGTGCTACCTCTTGGACTATGTTCAGTAGCACAAAGCAAGAAATGCTAAATTCCAAAGTAGTCTATATCATTACATTAGGTAACTCTAGTTATCTGTTAGCGTTGTCTCCACACTGACCCTTGTTACTACTTTCTGCATGCCAACAGAGCAAATCTTTGTCCAAAGGTGGCTTTTCAGATATTTAATGCCATCTGTCATATTGTACTAAGAGTTTGCTTTTCTAAGATGAACTTCACCAGGTAGTTTAGTTATTCCTTATAAAAGATGGTTTCCAGGGTTTGGTCCTCAGCAATATTTTTCTTGTGACTCAGACACTGAATAATCTCTGATATTTTGAAATTGATTGTTAACAGGAGAATTTTCCAAGTAGCTTCAAGTTGTGACATAGAACTTCTCTAAAATTGATCTTTTGGCATATGGAAATTCTTTTCCTTAAATTTTTTAGATTTTTCAAACCCAAGCAAACTTGGGAATATTTAGGTCATTCTTCTTCCAGCTCCCACCTTTCCTGTGTCAAATCATTGTAGGGCTCTTTACATATTTATCTCAAAGTATAAATAAAACTTTCAGTTTTGTTTCTATCACCAGGGACCTTGTTATATCTGGTATGTGGTACAAACGCCATTTCATTAATACAATTATTGCAAATAATGGTGTGTGACTTGCAATTGAACAATAACTTAAGGAAAGGTGAGAATTAATAAAAACACTGATTATTTGCATGTTTGATGTTCCCTTTTCAACCTGTTGTGTCAAGTGATGCCTTCATTGTTTCACATTAATGTATATGTAACAGGGTTGATGATTATACCATATCTCCCTATTTGTGTTTCCATATAAATCATGTTATATATGTAGTGTACTTAGGCAATATATAACAAATGTATGTACTGTGTACCTTGTGCATATGTGAGTGAATGTATAGAAATTGTTTAATGTCAATCAAATCTGCTTTAGTTTAGAGGAAAAATATACTGTAAGAAATTGATGTCATTCATTATTAATTTCAGGTGTGCTTAACACTAGATGATTTACTCTAAATATTTAAATAAAGTTACATAACTGATTTAGGTTCCTCTGAAATGAGGATTCCTTTAAGTCAGGAGACAAGGAGAGACTGTTTTTCCCCACTCAAACTCACTGTTCAGTCTTCTGAATTCCTATCTGAGAAACTTCCTCCTAACCCCACTTAGAATGCTCTATGCCTCAAATGTCCATTTTTTCCATTCTAAGAACACATACATTAGGGTATCAGGAACTCTTGTCTGGTTGGGGTTAATATTCATCTAAGTATTTTGGCAGGGAGAGAACGTTTTGACAACACAAATGCCTTTCTGAATTACAACATCATTCTGAAGTTTTTGTAATCAACAAAGGAGAAAATAATTTCTCTTTTCCATTAAATATTCAGTGGGCAAATACTAATGTGAAAGAAAATTTAAATTCTTTATGGCACACTCAATAAATGACAGTTTAGATTATATTAGAAATATTATAATTCTCTTCAGGTCTGTTAACTGATTTAAAAATGGAAATCTAAAATGAAGCTAAAACTTCGTATTAAGCATTAAAACATGTGCCTCTGCCCCTAGGCAATGCGGGATAGGGGAAGGACTGGAGGCTTTGGAGGCAGTGCAGACACCAGTGGGAATCTGGCCTCTGACGTGCAGAGCTGAATGGCCACGTTGGACAACATTCTCTGTGAGTCTGTTTTTTCATCTGATTCCCTCAGAGGTCTCTGTATCTTCAAATATTTCCTCAAAGCCTTCACTTGGTTGAAAGTCCAGATCTAAATCTACTGGGCTGCAGAACAGCAAGGCTTTCCCTGGGAGTGGTAGGCTTCCTTCAGTGAACAGGAAGCCCAGGGCAAGGTGCAAGGTACACACTCAAGGTGCCCAAGGGCCCCTTGGTGGTCCTTCTTGGGCTTTTCTGCTCAGTGCCATTTGTGGGGCTGGAAAACTTCTCCATTAAGTCTGGAATGGTTCTCTGAGCAGCCTTCTGTTCTCAAATAATTCTCTTTTTTTTTATAATCTATCCAAGACATTTTTAGGGCTCTTTAGCATTTCAAGGAGATATTTGTTCTGCTTATTTTCTTATCTGAGGTTTGCTAGTAAGTGCCCTCATGGGAGTGGACTGATTCCAGAGTACTGCTAATTGCTTTGCTATAGGCTTCACTTTCTCCTGCTGCCCTCTCTCCTGCTGGTGGGTGGAGCCACCTGATTGAGCTCTCTGATTTGCAGTGGCTCCTCCTTCCTCCTTCCCATCACCTGGGGCAGGGCACAGCACCTGGGCCTTTGGTTTCCTTTCTACCTTTAACTTGTATCTAAAGTTACAAGTTGTGTGGAAGCAGAACCACAGTTTCCTGTCTGGAGATGTAAACTGAAAATCACTGGAAGGAGATGGTGTCCCAGCTCGTTTTCTGTTGCTCTAACCAAATGGCACAGATGGAGTATTTTATGTAGAATAAAGATTTGTTTGGATCACAATTATGACATCCCAGGAAGTTCAAGGTTGAGCAGCCACATTTGGCGAGGTCCTTGTTGGTGGGGGCTCTGCAGGTCCTCAAGGCAACATGGGACATCACATGGTGAGACTGAATATCTACATGTCTGTCTTTTCCTCTGAAGTCCCTGTTCTATTGGATTAAAGCCTCATCCTTAGGCCCTCATTCAAATTAATGGCCTTCCATGGGTCGCACCCCATATGCCAAAGTCAGATTATTTCCTGCTTCTTAATACCTCACAAAAGGGACTAAATTTATAACATGAGTCTTGATGGGGACCTTCAAACGATAGCAGATGGTCAGTCAAGAAGGACATTTCCTTCCAGGCTCACCCACACTTGTCCACATTTCCTTCTTGAGGGACTCTGTTCTTCATCTAAAAAATTTATTGGTGATCTAATTTTGACCATCCAACTTCCTTTTTAGAGTTCTGTCTAAGCCCCTCCTACCAAGAAAAGGATTATTACCTGTCTCTTCCTCAGGGCCCCTGAGTATGATTGAAGGACTTGGCAAACTGCGGCCTGTAGGCCTAAATTTGTATTGTAATACAGTCATTCCTTTGCCTAGTCGTTATGGCTGTCTTTTGTTCTTCAAATGCAGAGTGGAGAAGCTGCAACAGAAGCTGTAGGTTCCATAGACGCCCAAATATTTATTCTTTGACTCTTTAAGGAAAAGTTTCCTGATCCCCAAGCCAATCTAAATGAGAAAAGTCTGAGATATAATGACAATAGCAATCGCATCTGTTAGAGCCATTGGTCACAGGTAACATGATATTACTTTAGTAGAAGTGCTGTTTAAATCCAAAGGAGTGACTTCAACCAAACACATAAATAGAAGGAATGTGTGCAGTGCCATGTTACTCATGATATCCTGCAATGCAGGTAGTAGTTGCCTGTTTCTTTTATATAGTCTTGAGATGGTGGGTGTTAACTTTTCTCAAACTGTGGTCCCCCAACTATCAGTATCTCATTAGTGCTCATTAAAAGTGCAGTTTCTTAGGTCCCATTTTGGGCCCATAGAACCAAAAACTAGGGGTGAGGCCATGCTTTGAGAACCACATTATAGGTAAAAGAATTTTACAGGTTTTATGGAATTGTACATTCTTTTACATGTTGAACCAGCCGTGGTGATATAGGAGGAAGAAGGAAATTAGGCTATAATTCCCTTTCCTTTATGTGCAAGAAGTTAAATAAAAAGTAATGTCCAACATGTGGGAGTACAGAGCAGGGAGAACTAGGTTCCTGGTTTCAAGGATTACAGACAGAGGAAAAAACAATAAAAAACAAAAATGATGAAAAGAGGCCCAAACCTCAAAAACTAGTGACATGACTACTGCAGAAGTGGCTGCAGCAAAGACATTTCCTGTACATAAAATGTTTTCAGTGATTTCAGACTTTCTGCTTGAGATTGAGAGTGACAAACCTGACCATGGTCTTTGACCGGTGGATACAACTGTAGATATTATGATGATAATTCCCATTTCAAGAAGAAATGAAAAGGTAGAAGCACAGATCAAACATCAGCTTATCTGAGAACATACAGCCAGGAAGGGACAGACGCAGGATATGGCCTCCGACCTCTCTGTCACCAGAGATTGTGCTCTTTCTGCTAAACACTTGCTCCCATAATGGGGACAATGGGAGGTTCCAAGACCTTAGCAAGGCTCAGCTAAAGCTGGAGCTGCTGAGCTGCTCTGCATTTGTCTGACTGGATCTGTGACTGAACACAGAGTGATCTGAGAACCCAGTGTTAATCTGTAAGCAGGATGGGGAGTGTGCTATGTGTGGGAGCGCAACGTGCTCTCCATTACCTCATGGAGGAAGTGCCCTGCTAGGTTTCCATCCTGTGGAGACCCAGGAGCATGGAAACCTGGGGAATTTACTTCTTTGCACCATAGCTTTAATGTATTCATTTGGACCAGAGATTTATAAGGAGTATACCCAACTCTCACAGAGAGTGTTGATAGAATCCCTGCAGGAGTGGGGAGGGTAAAGTTTGGCAAAACACTTTTTAAAATTCAGTATTTCTATTGTTTTTCTAAAACAAATTACTGAAATTATCCCTTGACAGAAATTTCTTTGAGGGATATAAAAACTCTCTAGTATGCAGGCATGTAGCAAGCAAGAATTTAAAAATAAAAGTTGAACTTATAGAGGATTCTTCAGGTTCTGCCTGGAGACTTTCCGTATCTCAGTGCCTGGCACAGTTCCTTGCACATAGGTTCTTAGAATATGTTCATAGAATGAAAGAATGATAAATCTGTCTAGAGGCATTAATTATCATAGTGATGCTGGAAAGAGATTTCTCAGCAAGGAGGTCTATTTACAAGACTATTCTAACATATGTCAAGGTCCTATGCTATTATGATGGACATTAATAAATGGGTATGCTGCAGATTTTGACAGGGTCTTAGTCTCTTGCCTGTGATCTATCACTTTGTAGACAAATCTCTTTTCTTTTACCACTTCACATCAGCTAAGTCATGGTGACTTTAGAAATGCCAGTCTCTTTTGCAATTTTATAGACATGCTATCTCTAAAGGGCACTGCCTTCTGCCAGTGTCCTCCAGCCTGGATGACCTCCTAGTGCAGGTGGGAGAAGACAAGGTTGGGGAGCAGAGTTACACGGGTCAGCCTCTGGCCTAGACCTGGACACCTCCAGTCCAGAATCAAAATAGGAACTCATACACGAGTCTTTTATTAATGCTGTGCTGCTGCTGTGGGTGAGAACTTGAAGGAGAATGAAGAGGTTTGAAGGGGAGAGAGAGATGACTCTTAAACACTGCTGGACACGGACACTTTGGCAGTAGACCAAGTCAGTTTGGTGTAGATTGGGCTGCTGCTGCTAAAATAATTTCAGGGAAAATCCAGATCTGTAGAAAACAGATATAAGTAAAAGTAAATCCAATTAAGGTATTGATCTTACTTCCTACTCACCTCTGTCCAGGTGATAAATCACCTTCCTCTCAAATCATAGCTTCCCCATGATGAGGACAACTTTATTTCTTGACTGCGAAGTCCAGCACCATGGTCTTATCCATTTCTGTGGTGGGGATGCAGTTGCTGAGGGCAGAGCAGGAACATTTCATAGGGCTCCATTCAGTGGCAGTCACTGTGACAGTTTCCCACAAGTCCTGGTATCAGAACCACCATGGCGGTCAGGCCTTTTGGGGCAGGGAGAAGAGGCTGCCACCGTCAGTTGCCCAGTGACAGCCCTTCTTCCTTGGCCAGAAAGTCTCACGAACAGAGCCAAGGAACTCGGGATGGGCAGGCTCTCCCCTGGACCCCAGAGGGTGTATCCTGGTTAATAGGAGTGACCATGGTCATCTTGTTTTACTTTCTTTGTAATTAAACCTGTGATGATTTTTTTGTTGTTGTTGTTGAAGGAAGGGTGTTATTGATGCATGGAAAGAGGTTTTTTCCTCTCTTCAAGAATCAGATGCATATGGAAGTGATACCTGAACCCGTGTCAGGTATTTTGTGACTATATTTCTTTCTGAGGCTACGGTAATAAATTATAACAAACCTGGAGACTTAAAACAGGAGAGATTTGTTATTTCTCAGTTCAGGTAGAGCAAAGGTCCAAAGTCAGTATTGCTGTACCAAAGTCAAGGTGTCAGCAAGTCCGTGCTTTTTGGAGACTTGAAGCAGGGGAATCCTTGCCTCTTCCAGCTTCAGATGGCTCCTGGCACTCCTGGGTTTATGGAACATTATCCAGTTTTCAAGGCTAAATATCCCTCCCTGACTTCACATCTTCTCTGTGTCCATGAAATCCCCCTTTGCCTTCTTCTTATAAGGAGATATGTGATTCTATTCTGGGCCCACCTAGATAATCTCAGAAGAGCTCTCCATTTCAAGATCCTTAATCATACCTGCAAAAACTCATTTGTGCCCTACAGTGTAATATCCACAGGTTCCAGGAATTAGGTAGGTAGGTTTGGGGGAAGGGTATTTCTAGCTGCCACAATGATTATGAAGGGAGAGCAACACCACACCACACACACACATACTCACACACTCTTGCACACAAAATCAGAAGTCTGCCTAGAAACAATGCTCTCAATTTCTGAGTTAAGAAACATAGACTTTTTAAAAATTTTGATTCATTGTACACAAATGGTATACAACTTTCATTTCTCTGGTTGTGCATGAAGTAGAGTCACACCACTTGTATAATCACACATGTTCATAGGGTAATGATATTTGTCAGAAACAGACTTTTTATGTTAGAAAATTTATCCTTGTTTTTGACAAAATATCAGATGCCATAATCTGCCAGGTAACATTTCTTGTACCTTAAACTATTCATTTGTAAAAAAGAAAAAATTTATAACTTCTTAGAGTTTTCTTAAAATATCTATGATAAGGCAAGAAGAAGTGGTTGATTTTTAATATGTAAACTGGTGAGAGTAAAGCAGAAGTTCTCAAGATTGGCACTGTTGACATTTTAGACCCAAGAGCTTTTTGTTGTGTAGGTTGTCCTATGCACTGTAAGAAGTTTAGCAGCATCCTTGGCCTCTAGTCCCACTAGATGTAAACCTCTTTCCATTTGTGAGAAATAAAATATCCCCAAGCATTCCCGAATATCTCCAATGGGAGTTTCCTCCTGATTGTGAAGTACCAAGCCAATAGCATAACATTGGGGATATTTAACAACTATGCTATATTTTATAATATGAAATGCCTGGCATAAGGACACTCCAGTTTTATTTGTCAGGAAAATGAAACTTTTAATTCTTCAGTTCCCTAGTAAGGTGCTAAAGTGGGCTTATGTGGAGAAAATGCCTGGCTGATGGATGCACAAAAATAGCCATATTTTTATGATACTTATTTTTGCAGATATTTACTTAATAATATTTTAATTATTCTGGCCAGGATGATGAAGGATCTTCTGGACATGAAATAATGTCTATGTTACATTTTTATAGCTTTATACTCATTTTGCTTCTGGTAAACGTGTGCGTTTGAGCAGATTCCATCTCTATTAGAATTCTCTAGAGGAACAGAACCAACAGGACACACACACACACACACACACACACACACACACATGAACACACATACACATTTAAGTATAAAAAAGGGAATAAGGGATTTATTAGATTGGATTACATAACCAAAAACTGCATAGTCCCACAATGACTGCAGGTTGGAGAGCTGGAGGAACCAGTAGATGCTCAATCTGAGACACTGGGGCCTCAGAGCAGGAGGAATCAACCATGCCACACCAGTCTGGAACTGAAGGCCTGGAAACTCCCTGGAGAGTCAATTGTCAAAGCCCATTTTGGAAAAGTGAAGGAGGTGGAGTCTGATGTCCTTGGGCAATTAAAGCAGCAATCAAGAACCTCCTCAAGATGAATAGAGTTTGCATCTGCTTCTGCTTCCTTGTTCTTCCAACTTGTGTTCCATCCAAGTCCCTAACCTATTGGACTGTGCTGCTCACACTTAGGGTGGGTCTCCACCTCAGTTTGCTGTTCTCCATGCCAGTTATTCCAAGAAACACCCCATGGAGACACCCCAGGAGCCTCTTAATTTTAGGCACTTTGTAATCCTATCAAGATTAAAGTTCAGATGAACTATCATGCTATCATTCCATATCTGCTCAAAATCTCCATCACTGTAATTTTCTTAATTCTTATTTTTTTTTCTTCTGAATATCTTAACTCTATGCAATTTTCAGGGAAAAAATTATGTCCATATTCACTATAAAATGTTTCTTGTTAAGACCCTTGAAGAAGAAAAACCAATTTCATAATCAAAAGGAAGGAAATAATTAAGATCAGAGCCAGAAGTCAATGAAATTGGGAATAAAACAATACAAGAAAATCAATGAAAAAAGTAGTTGGTTCTTTGAAAAGATGAACAAGGTTGATAATCTCTTAGCCAAACTAACCAAAAGAAAAAGAGACCCAGATTAATAACATTAGAGATGAAAAACAAAAAATCATCCCAGACATCACAGAAATCCAGGGGCTCATTAGGGACTATTTTGAAAATTTATATTTTAATATATTGGAAAACAGAAGAAATGGCTACATTTGTAGACATACAAAATCTGCCAAAAGAGAATCAAGAGGATATAGAAAATCTGAACATACCAATAGGTAGTAAAGAGATGGAAGCCGTAATAAAAACCCAGGACCAGGTGGATTCTCAGCTGAATTCCATCAGTTTATAGATGATAGGATTCTACATGTAGAAGATCCAAAAAATTCTACCAAAAGATTGCTAGACCTAGTAAATTTAGTAAAGTAGAAGATTACAAAATGAACATACAAAAAACCCAATAGCTTTTTGATATACCAGTAATGAATCTGCTGATAAAGAAATTAGGAAAACTAACTCTCTGACAATAGTGTCCAAAAACAAATTTAGAGATCTAACCAAGGTTGTGAAAGACCTCTAACATGAAAACTATAGAAAATTGAAAAAAGAAAGTACAGAAGATGGAAAGACCTCCCATATTCATGGATAGGAAGAGTTAATATATTTAAAATAACCACACTACCAAAAGCAGTATAAAGATTCAGTGCAATCCCTATTGAAATACCAATGACATTCTTTACAGAATTAGAACAAATAGTCCTCAAATTCTTTGAGGAAGAATAAAAGACCCAAAATAACCAAAGCATTTCTAACTCAATAAAACTATGCTAGAGGCATCTTAATACCTGACTTCAAATTACTATAGAGTTATAGAAACAGAAACTGTATGGTACTGGCATAAAAACAGACTATTGATTAATGGTTCAGAGTAGAAGACACAGAGACAAACCCACACTGATAATTATCAGACCCTTATTAAAGGTGCCAAAAACACATATTGGAGAAAATAGTCCTTTTAATGGTACTGGGAAAACTGGTTGTCCATAAGTAGAAGAATGAGACTAGATCCTTGTCTCTTACGCTGCACAAGAATCAATGCAAAATGGATCAAAGACCTAGGAATTAGACCAGAAACTATGCCATTCCTAGAGAAAAACATAGGGTCACACTCTAACATACAGGTGTAGGCAACAACTTTCTCAGTAGGACCCATAAAGCTTAGGAAGTAATGCCAAGAGTTAATAAATGGGCTGACA
This sequence comes from Glaucomys volans, assembly GCA_020662805.1. NCBI lineage: Eukaryota > Metazoa > Chordata > Mammalia > Rodentia > Sciuridae > Glaucomys > Glaucomys volans. The sequence continues at coordinate 520,021 of JAJEJO010000924.1, forward strand.
TCAAATTAAAAACTTCTGCACAACAAATGAAGCAATTAAGATTTTTGAAGAGAAAACCTACACAATGGAGAAAAATCTTTTCTAGATATTCTTTTGACTGAAGATTAATATCCAGAATATATAAATAACTAAAAATAAAAACAAAGTCTAATAAATGGCAAGTGATCTAAACAGACTTCTCAAAATAAGAAATACAAACGTCCAACAAATGCATAAAAAGTGTCCAATGTAATTAGCAGTTAGGGAAATGCAAATCAAAATTACACTATTTCAGGTCATTCCAATCAGAATGGCAATCATCTAGAATATAATCATAATAAATGCTGAAGAGGATATGGAGAGAAAGGAAGGCCTTTACACTGTTGGTGGACTTGTTAGTATTTCCACTATGAAATCAGTATGGCATTTCCTCAAAAGACTAAGCATGGAATCGCATGTGACCCAGCCCCATACCACTCTTCAGTATTTAATCTAGAGAATTCAAGTCATCATACTATAGCAATCCATGCACCCTCCTGTTTATAGGGGCTTAATTAACAATAGCCGAACTATGGAACCAGCTAAGTGTCCATCAATGGATGAATAGATAAAGAAAATGTGTTATATATACACACAGTGGAGTTTTATTCACTCACAAAGAAGAATTATGTCATTTTTAGGAAAATAGATGGAACTTAAGACCATTATATTAAGTGAAATAAGCCAAACTTGGAAGGTCAAGGGTCATATGTTTTCTCCTATATGTGAAAGCTAGAGAGGAAAAAGTAAAGTTTTGGGGGCATCACATGAAAATTGATCTGTGGAGTAGAGGAAAGGGATGGGGGGAGGGAGGAGAAGAAGGAAAGGGGAAATACTGGGGAATGATATTGGTCAAATTATATTGTTAAATTGTGTGCATGTATGAATATGTAATAACAAATGACATCATTAGGTACCAAAAACTATGGAAAATGTTACTTGATAACTCCAGTTAATACTACACCTACAACTACTCATAGCATTTACTACTTGGCATTCATGGTATTTTTTGACTTTGAAAGATATGGATCTTTTATTTTTCATTCATTATCTTGTGTCCAACCCAACTTCTTATGGGGAGGACTGCCTGGGTCTACCATGATAATCTGTAGTCTTCACTTCAAGCAGCCAGATTAAGAGTTCTGGATTCTACAAACAAGTGAGATCATGAAGTGTTCCTTTTCTGTGCCTGAATTATTTCACTTAGCACAATGTTCTCCAGACTTACCATACAAATGACAGGATTTCCTTCTTTTTGAAGGTTGAATACTATGCTATTATGCTTATTAGATATACACCCAGAAGTGGGACTGTTAGATCAGGTGGTTGTCAAAAGACAATAACACTTCAGTTAGGAGGAATAAGTTAAGAAGGCCTATGGTGATTGTAGCTAGTTGCAATGTGCTGAATGATTAAAACTTGCTAAGAGTAGATTTTATATGTTGTTCACACACACACACACACACACACACACACAGTTAGAATGTGGTGAAATGAGGTTGATTAGGTTGAATTTGTTATTCCACAGTGTATACATATTCCAAAGTCATATTGCATACTGTGCTTGCTTTTGTCAATTAAAAAATAAAATTGTAAAAACGTATGCTGAGAACATGGAAGGTACTCCATAGACAAAGTACTTGCTAAACTGATTTGAATGAAAAGTCCGAGCAGCCTGGGTTTTCATTCCTTCCAGAGAAGTCCCTTTTCCTGAGTGATACTCGGCATGGCTCTCAGCTCTGAGTCCCACTGGAACTCAGCTAGAACAGAAGGGTTTTACAACAATCTGGGGTATACTGTTTGTAGTATTAGGAGAGAGTTTGACATGTAAGTATATGGCATATAAAAATAAGACTGATACTGTTAAAGGGTATAGTATGCTAAGCCATGTACTCTTCCAAAGAGGAGGCTTAGACTCATCTGTGCCAGTGACTGTTCTAGAAGCAGCAGCTGACAAGGATAGGTCAGGATTTCAAGCTACAGTTTGCTTCTGTTCAAGAACTTAAGAGTTTCCTACAAAGGTAGACCTAGGAGAGGGGTTTATTAATCTTACCAGCATGCTTTGGTACCCTTCCATAAAGTACAAGTGTGGGCTCTCTGAAATTCAGACTGTTTCTCCATGAGCTCTTTTGATGTTAAATGGAATGCAATATTGCATCAAGTATAAGACATATTTAATAATTTTTTTCATCTGCTGACTCAGAATATATCTTGTAATATAGCATAATAGAGCAATGGTCCTGGAATACAGTGGTTATTTTGGGGGATGGGCATCAAAACTTGCAGAATGGAGTATTAGGGGTTTGGAAGAAGATTGCAGAGACAACAATTCATCAGATTCTTAAAAGGTTGCATCACCATTAGTGATGAACTAGGGATTGGCATGGAATGGAAAAGGACAGGTGTCGTGGAGAAATCATGCCATGATTGATAGGTGTCAGATGAAGACTATGAAGTAGTTATGGGATTAGCTTATTTTTCTTTTTTATGCATGCCTAGAGTGATATATGGAAATTGCCTAAGTAAGTGTAAGAGAGCTGCCTCTAAGCATAAAAGTCTACTCTTGGCTAACAAGAAAGCATGGGTATGTATTATTTTATTAGAAGAATTATTTCTTATATGATACATCCAGAATGGTATTTCCAACATGAATGTTTTCTTAGATTCAGTGAAAGAAGCAGCAAGGGGGTTTTAATCATATGAAAAATGAATCAAATAAATTATTCTCACATATTCTCTAAGACTCAAGCATACAGGCTATGAAATGGAATGGAATCCAAAGTTCTGGTCTCCTCACTGTTTGGCTAAGATACCCACCCTTTGAAGTGACTTTTTCCCTCTTTTCTCCTTATTTAAGATTTTGTGTTTTTAAAGTTTTAAATTGGGATTCCATTGCAATCCTTAAAAATTACCAGTCATACTGGTGGTCACTTTAAGTTAATCTAATCTTAGTTCTGAAGCCACAGCTGCCCTGCTCACTGTGATTTTGCAACTGAGAGCTTCTCAAGCACATGCCATGAATCAGGTCAGATAGGAGAAGATGAGTGTCATTGCCCTACCATGTGGGTGGCCAGGCACTTAGAGGGCCTGGGTGTCTGAAGTATCCTGACAGGCTGCTTCTGTCCATGTGGAACTTCTATTTTTACTCTAGTGTGGTACAGACATTATCCTTTCTGAGGTATGTCCTGACATCAGAGAGACTGTGAAGGATGCTCTAACAGATTGCTAGTGGCTGCTCTGAAAAAATATGGAATTTTAGACAAAATTAAAGATCCTATCAATTCCTAGGTTCTGCCATGGTTTGCACAGATTTTCCAAATGTTTCTCAGTAAAAGTGATTATTGCATGTGTCCAGGAATATTTTTTCCCACATTTAAAAGCCCCCAAAGCCTGATCAGAACATATATTAATTTTCCCAAGAGATTGGAAGGAGGAACTTTGGTTCCAAACTAGAGAAAGCACTGAAGTATTAACTCTGCAAAAGTGGTGCACAAAATGAGGTCTGTGGACCAGTCACATCAGTATCATTATGAACGTGTTAGAAAGATAATCTTGGACCCCAATCCACTAACTGAATCAGATACACTGGGATGAGACACATTCAGCACATCTTTTTCTTTTTTGGTACTGGGGATTGAACCCAGGGGTGCTTCATGACTAAGCTACATCCCCAGGAATTTCTTTTTTAAATTTTTTGAGACAGGGTCTTGTTAAGTTGTTTAGGGCCTCACTAGGTTACTGAGGCTGGCCTGGAACTTGCCATCCTCCTACCACAGCCTCCCAAGCTACTGGGATTACAGGCATGCGCCACCATGCCTGGCTTCATTCATACCATCTTTAACAAGTTCTGCAGATTCTGACATTTACTTTTGAGAAGCACTGATCTACAAAGTGTCAAGAACACAAAAAGTAACAAAAATAGAGTTCCTGGTTTCTTGCCCAATAGACTTCAGAATAAGGACCCTGGATAGGGCTCATGTTTCTCCTACTGTCGTGTTGTGTGCCTTTGGGCAAATTAATGAGCTTTGCTGAGCTTCAATTTTTCTCAATATAAAACAAAGACAATTGGGTAGATGTTCTCTTTGTTCCTTATGACGATTTTTTATTGCCTTTTGTGTTTTTAAATTCCATCAGCTGCTGTGTATCATCTTTGAGCAGAGCTGTGGAGGTGTAAGTGGGAGTTGTTACCATTTTGGGATTCTTTAACAAAGTTGAAGAAGGGGGGACTATCTTCTTTCTGCACTGGTGCAGCAGGAATTAGCCCAAACAGGGCTTTTCCTGCTTGATGGTAAGACATTGCAATAAAAAGGAGAGCCAGGACTTTTTTTTTTTACTAGTCTGAGTTCTAATCCCATCACTAATAATAACTCTTACTGATGCCAGACAAGTGGAACTCCCTGATTCTAAGTTTGTCTACCTGTGATATATGAAATCAAATAAGGAAACAATTTTACATATCTAGCACAATGATCAGTAGGGAGCAAGCATCCAATATGTGCTCAATTTATTTGTTGTTCCTTTTTGATTCAAATATTTTGTTCTTTGGAATTCTCCAGTATTAAAGATTGTTTTTAAGGCATTGACCTGGTTCCCAAGTGATTATGTGGGTTCTTAAGTTTATCTTGACAGCAAGTTGGTATCCTTGCGAGTTCTTGTGGTTCCTTCTCCTGTGAAGCCTGACTACCTGTCTTTAAGCTAATATCTATGAAGGGCTTCAGGTGCTTTGGAGAATTTGTTGCAGTTTCAGTATATCCATAACCCAGAGTTTTTCCTCTGAAGCTTTTGGCCAAGTTACCATTGCAAACCCTTGTTTAAATGGGGCAATGCGAAACTGTGTATCAATAAATTGTTGCATTTAAAGTTGTCCTATGATTGGGAAATTATAAGAAACTTCTTTTAGTACTCATCTATTTTATTTTTTCATGCTACCCATTATTTTTGTAGAACCTCACAATTCTTAACACCAGTGGTTTGGCAGACGCTTTCCAATAGGAAATTCTATTTAATTCTTACATCAGTTCTGTGAGATGGTGGGTATTGCCCCCATCTGAGTAACTGACCCAAGATCACTCAGAATGTGACAAACCAGAAAGTGGACCCAGCTGTTTACTGTCCAAGACCAATGCTCTTTCCACAGAAGCAAAGTTCTCCTAAAACTTACTCTTGCTGGGTAAATGGTGTTAGTGTTTGCATAAGGATTTCTCTGTTTCTGGAAGGTGCTGAGATGGTGTTAAAATTCAAGTTTAATCAATCAACCAATTAGTATTTATTGAACGCCTGCTGGGTGCAGGGATTATACTTGGTGCTAGGGGAAATAAACAGCAAAGAAGATTCAAACTGATCACAATGCAGTGAAGGAAGAGAAACACATACATTTGGTGCTGGCTCCTCATATTAGGCACCTGTACAATTCCGGAGAGAGAGGCAGAGGCAGAGAGTGGGGTGTGTTCAGGGTTTGGCAGCTCCCTGGCCACCAGGTTGATCAGGAAATGTTCTACCCTTGCCAAAGGCTTTTCAGGTTCTTGGACTGTGCATCAATATCCCCAGTGTTGTTATGTTTCTGGCATTATATTAATTTTTATGACAGCTCTTTCCCCATTTTATGGTTGGGTAAACCAAGTTCTGAGAGGTGATATGAGCGTTCCTGTTATGTGCACTTGGCAAGAGGCAGGAATGGGGCTGAAATTCAAGTCTCTCAAGTCCACGTGTGCTGCTCTTTCTGTGACATCATTTATGAACACAATCTCTACAGAAGACTTGTTCATATTTGTACTCTGCCCACCGTAGGGCTGCAATCATTCAAGTGCTAAGAAATGGGGGTCTACAGACCCCAAGGTTTTATTTGAAACATTCAAGGATTTTTCATAGGCAGAGAGCAAAGTCCTTTGAAGAACTGCCTGCCCCCTGCTCCTCCCACACAACCAAAATAGTCATGCTTGGGTTTGGTGAGCCATGTTCTAGGGATTCAAACTCACAGTACATTCCAAAGAGCCATTTAGAATTTGGCACAGCTCCTCAGAGACCCTTCCCTAATCCCCTTCCTCCAACCCCAGGTGCCTCTCCTGGCTTTAAATTGTTTCTCAATGGCAGAGAGGTGCAGCCTTGGACGAAGCAGGGCTGAGCTGGAGTGGGGCTGGCCCCACAGTGTGGCTTCTCCAGGTACCGGAGTCCTTACACACTTGCCCAGTGTGAAGCAGGGCCCTGCCTTCTACTTGGGAACACACCAGCCAGGCCAGGTGGAATAGCAATTTTAAGCCATTTCAGGACATTCAGATGGCTGCCTCAGCAGCCTTTCCCTGGGTGGTGCCAGGAGCCTGGTAGGTGGCATCAGTGTGGTTACTAACCTAATGCTGTTACTTGCATGGGCATTGACTGGCGTGATTTTGAAAGGAAACAACAAAACAAGATAGTGAAAGAAACTTTCCTGCTTTGTGAACAGCAAATGCCAGCACAGCTCTGAAGAATGAGGCCCACCTGGAGGGAACCCCAAGCAAAACTGCTTGCTTAAGGAGAAAGCTTCTGAGGAAAATGGGAAAGACTTGCTTTTGTTTTGTTTATAGATAACATTTTTTAAAAGACTCTTTTTGAAGCAGGAACTGTAAATGCCTAATATATTATCAAAAAATAACATAAGTGTAAAGACATACTTGCAGTTAAGGGTAACCTGATAACAAATCATCAGTTAACTTCTCTAGTAGACACAAGAAAAGTCTCAGTTTGAGAATGTGAAATATGTAAGAATTCCTATCAAGTAAAAATTAGTAAATTGAAATCCTATAACAGTTTGCACAAAGATACATGTATAAAACAAACATCTGACAAATACTTATTGGTAGACCAACCTTATTTTTTGTGTCTTGAAGGCTCTTACCAGAATCCTAATCTTTTGTATTCTTAGAGTGACTATTTTATTTAGCCTGGTTAGTTTTACCGAATTCTATTTCATGGGAAACTACTAATCCACACTGTAATTCAGTTGATAGAAATATTCAACCTGAGTGCCCCAGGCCTGCGACATGATGGTTAAATGGACATAATATAATATGCATAATTCACAAGTAAGAAATACTGTGAAATAGGCTAAGAACCAGTTCTTCCTGTGGGCTCACTCCAGTAATGCAAAGCACTGTTGATTTTCCTTCTTGTAAAATGTGTACGAATTATTACTTCCTACTTTTTAATAGTACCCTGCTTTGTGACTTTAAATATAAAAGTTCTGGTACCTATACCACAAAGCTATTTGGGTATAATATATAACTATTGGGTGATTGGGTAGGGTGTTTAAGGTAAAGATTCTGAAGATCCACACATTCAGCAACTAAGAGATAACATAAGAAATGAAATTTTAGATCCAGAAGATACTGCTCTAATTATAAAACCAGGCAGCTCTCTTCTTCTTCTCCTCCTCCTCCTCCTCCTCCTCCTCCTCCTCCTCCTCCTCCTCCTCCTCCTCCTTTTTCTCCTCCATTTGGTACCAGTGATTGAGCCCAGGGGCACTAAACCACAGAGCCACACCCCCAGGTCCCCTTTTTTTACTTTTTAAATTTTACTTTTAAGAACTCAGGTTCTTGCTGAGTTACTTAGGGCCTCACTAAGTAGCTGAGGCTGGCTTTGAACTTCAATCCTCCTGCCTCAGCTTCCTGAGCTGCTGGGACTACAGGCATGTGCCACCATGCCAGGCCAGACCTCCTCTTGACAAGTGTGGAATCTGAGGCCAGCACAGGTCAGTAGCTTGTTGGTGCTCACACAGTCAGTGGCAGGGACGTGGTGACCATCCACAGGACTTCTCAGGGTCATCATCAGGCAGCTTCTCTGCAACCAGGACTTGTGTTTCACGTGCTTCTGGAGTTGCTGTGGTTACCTTCTCCCTTGAAGACAAAGGGGTGACCTGGAGGATGGCTCACGTCCTTGTCCTGCACAGTGTGCTCAATCCAGTTGGAAAACCTCTGAGGAGCCCCATTCCCCTCATCAATAAATGAGAGCAATGTCTCTGCTTGCAAGGATGTACCACAAGATTACCAGAGAAACAGAACCAAAAGTAAACTTTCATAGACAGAAACTTAGATTCCTTCCAGGTAGTTTCGAGAGTACGGCTTTGGCATCATGACAGCCCAGACAAGCATGACTTTCTGCTCAGTATGTACCATCCTCTGTCCTATGCTGTAATTCTATTTTGACATAGTGTCCTCCTACCTTCTCTCAACTGGAGTACTTTATATCTCCATCTGAATATGAGGAGCATCTTATCATTCTCTCCATTTTTTTCCTTAGTGCATCTGTATTTTCTTGAAGAAAAAAAAAACAAAAGAAAAAAGGAATCCCTCTCAACACTCTGTAAAATGGTGACAAATACTTCTAACATAGCATTTCCCCTTTGTTTCCACTCTTTATTCCACATTCACTACCCACCCCACTCAATATGACTGTCACACTTTCTTAAAGGCAAACCAACCAATAGTCTCTATTTTCCCATATAAACTGGCACTAACTTCTTTCTTAGTCTTGTATTCTTATCTGAAATTCAGACCGTGTTCTTCTGCCTACCAGAAATCTCCACTGGAGCCTCCTAAACAAATTCCTCATCTCTGCAGTTCCCTCTTTGTCTTTTCTTGTAAAGTTCCCTAAACAAGACACATGAACTGTCATCATAATCATCTGTTGCTGCCTTCTACTGTCTCAACTTCTCTCTCCCTTTCTCTTCCTGTCATGGCTACCTTCGTTCACCTTTCCTGGAGTTGTTTTACAGCATCCTAACCTGCTTCTAGTGTTATTCCCAGGCATCCATCGTCCATGCTCCCTAATGTGAGATCTGTCCTAAGATGCAGCTCATCCTCTGCTAATCCAAGTTTTATTGGTCAGTAGCCCTCTTTGGTTTCTCAGGATTAAGTCAAAATGCCTCTTGTTTTGTTGCTAATAGAAGTGTCAATAGTACCTACATATTCAGGGGGTTATGCATAGATGTTTGGTCAGAAGGATGGTCTGAGTCCACTGCCAGGAATCTGAGGTCCCCAAAGGCTTCTCCTGTCCTTCTCCACTATAGGCTGCACCTGAAATATGCCAGAAGGGCTGGTTACAGCCCTGTGTCCAGGGACAGAACACCCCTCAGATGACCAGAATGGGTGCTCTGCTGTGCTTGGCTCTGTTGTAACTTGTGTGAAGAAGTTATTTGGGAATAGTTTTGTTTTTTTTTTTTTGGGGGGGGGGACAGTTTGGGAGCAGATTTTTTTTTTGTAGTTTAATCAAAGACTTTCATTTTAGTGGTTTAGCTAATGAGAGGATCATCTCCACCCTTCTATTTTAAGCAACCTCTGACTCTGCCCATATATGATGCGCTTTTCCTGATGCAAGTAGCTTGAGAGCTCACCCCACAAAAGCAAGTCTCCTGTTAGTAAATGCAGTAGAGTGGTACTCATCCATTATTGGTCTTACTGAAATTTCATCAGGGCATGCTCTGGGAACCAGATCAAAGGGATTTTCCCCATGGGCTGAAAAATCTTACAAAATTCTATTTCAAAATTTATTTTTAATGTCACATTTATTGAGTTTGAGGTTTATTTATCCATATTCAGTAAAATGTATCTTTTGTATATATAACTCCATTATTTTCAGTGATGCATACACTTCTGTAACTACCCCCCATAATGAAAATATAGATTCTTAGATTATTTTCATTCCTCAAGAAACATTCCTTCATGTGTCTTGTAGTCTCTTTGGAGTCAGTCCCTCCTTACACCCCCATCCCTGGAAACTGCTAATCTTTTTGTCCTTTTAGTGCTGCCTTTTCTCTAATATCATAAATGTCACCTTGGCATTGGGATGTTTCACTTAGCACACTGCATTGGAGCACTGCCTGTCTCTTCCTGCACGTCTTGCTGCCTTATTCTTTATCATTGCTGAGTGGTGTTTCATTGCATTCATGGGACATTTCATGGGTGTATGTGTGTACAGTCCATGATGTGCTTTTCCATTCCTTAGTTGATGGTCATATGATGTCGTGGCCAGTCTAGGGGGCCCACATGACCCCTGGCCCCTGGTGTTCATGCCTGTGACTCATGTCTTTCCCATCAGAGTTGGTAGGACCTGGGAATTACATAATATAATAGGATGAAAGTATTGCCACTCATGGTTATGTTACCTGTTTTATGAGCAGACTCATTTTAGAGACTTTCTGCTGGCTGGACACAGTGAACAACTGTGTTGAGCACGTCTGCATAGTAAAGACCTGGGGGTGGCCTTGAGGAGCTAGGGCTAGCCTCCAGCAAACAGACGATAAAAACCTGGGGTCCACTATCAAACAGAGGCATGAAAATGAATTCTGTCAACCATTTACGTGAGCTAGAAGCAAATTCTTCTCCATTTATGTTTCCAGGTGAGACTGCAGTCTGGTCAGCACCTTTCTTGCAGGCATTTACAAACTTAAGCCGCTGAGCCATGCTGACTCCTGACCCACACAAAGTATGAGATAATAAGTGTGCATTTTTTAAAGCCTATAAATTTCCATTAATTGTTTACATGGCAGTGCAAAATAATACCTGGTGGTTGATTCTAGTTTGGGGCAATTATAAATAAAGCTGCTATAATGGTTCACATACAATTATAGCTATTGTCCTAAGCCTAGGAGTGGAATTGCTGAGTCATAAGGTAAGTTCATGGTGATTTTTTAAAGTGAGGGATAAATTGTTTTCCAAACTTGTTGTACCATTTGAATTCTCTACCAGAAATGTATGTGAGTTCTAGTTGCTCCATCCCACTTATTATATATTATTATACATATAATACATATATTATAATATATATATTTTTATATCTATATGCTGAGCTCTAAGACTTGTGGTCTTTTGTATTTGGTATCCCCCAGGTCTAGTGTTTTTATTTTACTTTTTTTTGTCATACAGAATGATTTTTTTATTGGTCCGTTTTAATTATACATGACAGTAGAACCCATTTTGATATAATTATACAGTAGAGAATATATCTTCTTTTTTCCACAATGTAGATTCACACGATTCATATAATCTTACATATATATAGGGTAAAACTGTCTGTCTCAGTCTACTATCTTTCCTTCCCCCACCCCCTCCTGTCCCATTTTCCTCTACACCATCCATACTTCCTCCATTCTTCTCTTGCCCCCCCAGGTACCTCTCCTCCCTCCCCCTGCTGTTATGTATCATCATCCACTTATCAGAGAAAATATTCGGCCTTTGGTTTTTTGGGTTTGGTTTATTTCACTTAGCATGATATTTTCCAACTCCACCCATTTATACCAGCAAATGCCATAATTTTACTCTTCTTTATGGCTGAGTGATATTCCATTGTGTATGTATACCACCATTTCTTTACCCATTCATCAGTTGAAGGACATCTAGGTTGGTTCCACAATTCACCTATTGTGAATTGAGCAGCCATGAACATAGATGTGGCTGCATCGCTATACTTTGCGGATTTTAAGTCCTCTGGGTATAAACCAAGGAGTGGGATAGCTGGGTCAAATGGTGGGTCCATTCCAAGTTTTTTGAGGAATCTCCATACTGCTTTCCAGAGTGGCTGCACCAATTTGCAACTCCACCAGCAATGTGTGAGTGTGCCTTTTCCTCCACATCCACGCCAACACTTATTATTGCTTGTGTTCCTGATAATAGACATTCTAATTGGAGTTAAATGAAATCATAGGGTGGTTTAATTTGCATTTCTCTAATTACTAGAGATGAAGAGCACTTTTCATATATTTGTTGATCACCTGTATATCTTCTTCTGTGAAGTGTCTGCCCAGTTCCTTAGCCCATTTATTGATTGGGCTCTTTGCATTTTTGGTGTAAAGTTTTGTAAGTTCTTTAAAAATTTTGGAGATCAGTGCTCTGTCTGAAGTGTGTGTGGAAAAGATTTTTTCCCACTCTGTAGGATCTCTTTTTACATTCTTGATTGTTTCTTTTGCTGAGAAAAAGCTTTTTAGTTTGAATCTGTCCCATTTATTGATTCTTCCTTTTATTTCTTGTGCTCTGAGGGTCATGTTAAGGAAGTCTGGTAGCAAGACAACATGAAGAAGATTTGGGCCTACTTTTTATTCTATTTGGTTCAGGACCTCAGGTTTAATTCCTAGATCCTCGATCCATTTTGTGTTGAGTTTTGTACAGGGTGAGTGATAGTTGTTTAATTTCATTTTACTACATATGGATTTCCAGTTTTCCTAGCACCATTTCTTGAAGAGGCTATTTTTTCTCCATTGTATGTTTTTGGCACCTTTGTCTAGTATGAGATAACTGTATTTATGTAGGTTTGTCTCTGTGTCTTCTGTTCTGTACCATTGGTCTACCTGCCTATTTTGCTGCCAATACCATGCTGTTTTTGTTACTATTGCTCTATAGTAGAGTTTAATGTCTGGTATTGAGATGCCTCCCACTTCATTCTTCAAGCCCATGATTTCTTTGACTATTCTGGGATTTTTGTTCTTCCAGACAAATATCATGATTGCTTTCTCTATTTCTATGAGGAATGCCATTGGAATTTTTATTGGAATTATGTTAAATTTGTATAGCACCTTTGGAAGTATGGCCATTTTTGATTATATTAATTCTGCCTATCCAAGAACATGGGAGATCTTTCCATCTTCTAAGGTCTTCCTCAATTTCTTTCTTTAATGTTCTGTAGTTTTCATTGGAGAGGTCTTTCACTTCCTCTTTTAGATTGATTCCCAAGTATTTTATCTTTTTTGAGGCTACTGTGAATGGAGTTGTTTTCCTCATTTCACTTTCAGATGATTCATCACTTATGGATATAAATACATTTTATTTATGTGTGTTTATTTTATATCCTGCTATTTTGCTGAATTCATTCATTAGGTCTAAAAGTTTCCTAGTGGAGTTTTTTGGATCCTCTAAATATAGAATCCTGTCATTGGCAAATAGTGACAGCTTGAGTTCTTCTTTTCCAATTGGTATTTCTTTAATTTCTGTGGTTGTATAATTGCTCTGGCTAGTATTTCAAGCATGATGTTGAATAGAAGTGGTGATAGTGGACATCCCTGTCTTGTTCCAGTTTTTAAAGGAAATGCTTTCAGTTTTTCTCCATTAAGAATGATGTTGGCAGTGGGCTTAGCATAAATAGCCTCTACAATGTTGAAGTATGTTCCTACCATCCCTATTTTTTCTAGTGTTTTGAGCATGAAGGGGTGTTGTATTTTGTCAAATGCTTTTTCAGTATCTATCGAAATAATCATATGATTCTTAACCTTAAGTCTATTGATGTGATGAATTACATTTATTGATTTCCAGATGTCGAACCAACCTTCATCCCTGAGATAAACCCCACCTGATCATGGTACACTATCTTCTTAATATGTTTTTGTAAGCAATTTGCCAGAATTGCTAATTTTGTTAAGGATTTTTGTATCTATATTCTTCAGAGACATAAGTCTAAAGTTTTCTTTTCTAGATGAGTCTTTTTCTGGTTTTGGTATCAGAGCGATACTAGCTTCATAGAATGAATTTGGAAGGGTTCCTCCTTTTCTATTTCATGAAATGCTTCCAGGAGTATTGGTATAAGTTCTTCTTTGGAGGTCTTGTAGAACTCAGCTGAGAATCTGTCTGGTCCTGTGCTGTTCTTGGTTGGTAGGCTTTTAATGGCTTCTTCTATTTTATTACTTGAAATTGATCTGTTTAAATTGTGTATGTCCTCCTGGTTCAGTTTGGGAGGATCATATGTCTCTAGAAATTTGTTGATGTCTTCAGGATTTTCTATTTTATTAGAGTGTAGATTTTCAAAGTAGCTTCTAATTATGTTTTGCATTTCAGTGGTGTATGTTGTGATATTTCCTTTTTTATCATGGATTTTAGGAATTTGAGTTTTCTCTCTCTTTGTTAGTGTGGCTATAGGTTTATCTATTTTGTTTACTTTTTCAAAGAACCAACTTTTTGTTTTGTCAATTTTTTGAATTGTTTCTTTCGTTTCAATTTCATTGATTTCAGCTCTGATTTTAATTAAGGAAATGTCTTCTACTACTTTTGGTGTTCTGTTCTTTTTCCAGGGCTTTGAGATGTAAGGTTAAGTCATTGAGTTGTTGACTTTTTATTGTTTTCTTGAATGCACTCAATGCAATGAATTTTCTTCTTAGTACTGCTTTCATAGTGTCCCAGAGACTTTGATATTTTGTATTGTCATTTACCTCTAAGAATTTTTTTTATCTCCTCCATGATGTTTTCTGTTCTTCATGCTTCATTAAATAGCATATTATTTAGTCTCCAGCCATTGGAGTGGTTTCTGTTTTTTTATTTTGTCATTGATTTCGAATTTCATTCCATTATGATCTGAAATGAATACAAGGTTACGTATCTCTACTTTTTTGCATTTACTAAGGGCTGCTTTGTACCATAACATATAGTCTGTTTTAGAGAAGGACCCATGTGCTGCTGAGAGGAAAGTGTTTTTGCTCATTGATGAATGGAATATTCTATATATTTCTGTTACATGTAAGTTATTGATTGTGTTATTGAGTTCTATGGTTTCTTTGTTTAGTTTTTGTTTGGAAGATCTATCCAGTGGTGACAGTGGTGTGTTAAAGTCACCCAGAATTATTGTGTTGTGGTCTATTTGATTCCTGGAATTGAGAAGGATTTGTTTGATGTATATAGATGGGCTGTTGTTTGGGGCATAAATATTTGTGATCGTTATGTCTTCTTGATTTATGGTTTCCTTAAGCAGTATGAATTGACCTTCTTTATCCCTTCTGACTAACTTTTGCTTGAAGTACACTTTATCTGATATAAGGATAGAAACCCCTACTTACTGAGTCCATGTGCATGGTAGGTTTATTCCCATCCTTTCACCTGTAGTCTGTGGATGTCCTTTTCTATGAGATGAGTTTCTTGAATACAACGTATTGTTGGATCTTTCTTTTTAATCCAATCTTCCAGTCTGTGTCTTTTGATTGATGAGTTTAGGCTATTAATATTCAGGATTATTATTGAGATATGATTTTTATTCCCAGTCATTTTGGCGTAGTTTCAGTTTTTAACTTGACTTGGTTTCTTCTTTGATTGGCTTTTCCTTTAGTGTAGTTCCTCCCTTTGTTGGCTTACATTGTTGTTTTTCGTTTCTTACTCATCGAATATCTTGCTGAGAATGTTCTGTAGTGCAGGCTTTCTATGTGTAAATTCCTTTAACTTTTGCTTGTCATGGAAGGATTTTGTTTTGTCTTCAAATCTGAAGGTTGGTTTTGCTGGATATAGGATTCTTGGTTGGCAACCATGTTCTTTCAGAGCTTAAAATACATTGTTCCAGGTCCTTCTAGCTTTTAGGGTCTGGACTAAGAAATCTGCTGATATCTGTATTGGTGTCCCCCTATATGTAATCTGATGCTTTTCTCTCACAGCCTTTAAAATCCTATCTTTATTTTGTATGTTAGGCATTTTCATTATAGTGTGTCTTGGTGTGGATCTGCCATAATTTTGTGCATTTGGTGTTCTGTAAGCCTTTTATAGTTGAATTTCTATTTCATTCTTCAGGTTTGGGAAATTATCTGATATTATTTCATTGAATAGGTTGTTCATTCCTTTGGTTTGTATCTCTGTGCCTTCCTCAATTACAGTAATTCTTAAATTTGGTCTTTTCATGATATCCCATAGTTCTTGGAGGTTATGTTCATGATTTCTTACATCTTCTCTGTTTAGGCAACTTTATTTTCAAGATTCAATATTTTGTCTTCATTGTCTGAGGTTCTGTCTTCCAAGTGATCTAGTCTGTTGGTGATGCTTTCCATTGAGTTTTTTCTTTGGTTTATTGTTTCCTTCATCTCAAGGTTTCTGTTTAGTTCTTTTTCAGAATCTCTGTCTCTTTGTTGAGGTGATCTTTTGCTTCCTGTAGTTGCTCTTTCAACTGCTTTTGGAGTGATCAATCATTGCCTGCATTTGTTCTCTTATCTCATCCTTTGCTTCATGAATCATTTTAATCATGTATAGTTTGAACTCCTTTTCTGTCATTTCTTCTACCGTGCTGTCATTGGATCCTATTAGTGTAGAATCTTGGTTTGCTTAGAACACTTTCTTCCCTTGTTTTTTCATGTACCTTCCCTCTAGAAATGCAGATCTGGGGGTATTGCAGTTTCCACCCTATAGGCTTATAGTGATCCTGTAGTTTTCCAAAATCTCTTCTTCAAGAGGGGAGATCAACATTAGCAACACCCAGTACAGACAATATGCAGCTGTAAACCAAATAGCCCCTATGAAGATGTTAACAATATTGTCATAATAAACAGAGAAGATGAGTTCAATTATTACCTACAGTATAACAAATGGATTTGCAACGAGGACTGCAGTTTCTAAAGGAGGACAAAGAGGATGGGGAGGGGTGTAGGATGTAACTGTTAATGTTATCAGAAAAGAGTATGAAGAAGTTCTAGATCATAGGAGGAGTGAAAGTGTAGTCAAAAGAAGTTGGTTGTTAGTATGAGGAAAGGGAGAAAGAGACTTTGAGGAAACAGGTAAAGAAAAGGAAAATAAAGAGCGAGAAAAATAAAGAAATAAAAATTTAAAAATTTTCACAAAGGAGAAAAAAAATTTTACACTGTAACTGTCATATACTATTCAAACCTCCCAGTCTTCAGTAGCCTGATGCATGAGAGGTACCTGACAATGAGCTTCCAGTCTCCAGCAGGCATCTCAGGATAGGATTTGCCCCACCTAAAGACAGTTTCCGCTTCCAGGATAATCCAAGATGGCTGCACTGACTTCCAAACGTGTTGGCAAACAGGGAGATGCAGTGCAGGGCATGGGCACCCAGTCTGTGTGGGGTGTGGTTGGTAGGGTCTGGGGTCCTGCAATTCCTGGCTGTTTTCCCAAAATGGTGGCAGCCATGGGTAACCAAACCTGTGGGTACTAGGATGATGGACTTCCAGGCAACAGCAGGCAGTTGGTAATCCACTGATGGTCTGTAGGCTCTGCAGGCTACTGGCGGACGATTGGCAGGTGAACCTCGGTCCATGGGTGATGGGTAGGTGAAAGGCAGGCAACAGGCAGGCCAGAGTTAGGCAAACAGGCAAATGGCGAATGATAGGCAGCAGTCAGTGAGCAATCTCCACTCAAATGTGAGGTCTAGTGTTTGATTGCTGCTCGTATGTTGGCAAATGTTTGGAGTAATAAATTCAATAAATTCATCCAAACGCTTTACTGTTGCAGCCACCCCAACGCTTTGTATTGTTTACCTTCAGGAGGCAAGGGTTAGTCAGATGGCACTTCCAGCTTTTCTTCATGTTCTAAACAAAAATAATGACTCCTCTGTATGAATCATTCTCAAAGGTGGTTACACATTAAAATCACCTGGAGTGCTTTTAAAAATTCCTGATGCCCTGTGTGCTCCCATACCAATTAGATCAGGATCTCTGGGGATAGGACCAAGTATCATATTTTTTAAAAAACTACTTGGTGGGGAGCAAGATTAAACGACACAAACAGTACTGCTGCTTGGGTCACACTTTCATAAATACTTAAGTAATTGGTCTGGGGTGTGGCTGGGCGGCAAGGGTTTTAAAAGCTCCCCAGGTGATTATAACATGTAGCCAAGTTTTCCATCCACAGCTCCAGCCATGGCCTCATTATCTGGTTCACAGATCAATTCTTTAGGAACTGAAAATCCCTGACTGTAGCAGTCACACCTTCAAGGCTACCATGGAAGCAGGTGGGGAAATCTGCAATTCAGATACTATGACCTCATTTTGCAGGCTGGGGGAACTTGGTACTAATTACATTTGTCTGATGCAAAACATCAGTTACACACCTGCCCCATGTTGTTTTTTTCTCCCACAAACTGTGTCATAACCCTGATTGTAGTTAGGCTGGGAAATACGAAGTGAAGCACAGATGCCAAAGGACGGCAGCGACGAAGCTGCTGGCAGAAGCACCCGTACCTTCCCCACTGCATTGTCCTTGGCCTTGACTTTGGTTCAAAAAAAATAAAAAGTGGTTCCTTCACATTTTTTACTCCCTCTGTTTTGACTTTAGGAATTAATGGTGTTTCTTTGCTTAACTTACAGCAATTAATTGTGTTTACACTTGTGAGGGAAAATTAATGCCGTTGCATTGTATGAAACACAAAGGATAAAAATATCGAGGTTAGTAATCAAGAGCATATCTCCTGATGAGCTTGACTTGCCCCCTTTTAGCTGGTTTATGCATGGCTGCTTCCCAAGGCTGCTCAGTGGGTTCCAGCTGACAGAAAGGAACCCAAAATTACGATCACTTTACGGAGACATGGCAAAGCTGCAAGCAAGGCAGAATGCAATAGGGAAACACATGGTGGTAGGCCATTTTCATCCTCAGTGCTCAGCCTGGGCATCCCTTTGTAATTTCCCTCTTGAGCATCTGAGAATAATTTGCTTTATACCTTCACCTACTTTTGTGACTCAGCTTCTATGGTTTGACTATTTGGTTTCTCTGTTGTTCTTTCTTGACTCAAGTCTGAGACTCTGATCTGCCACTGATACTTCATTTTGCAACACCCATTCTACATCCCCGTTGCTGTTGTGCAAACACAGAGCAATATCATGACATAGTTCCTTAACACACCAGTGTTGCTGTTGCAAACAGCTGGAACATATACTTGTCTATACCTCACTCTGTCTGCTCTCAGCTCTTCCAAATGTTATTCTTTCTGAAGTATAGTTTTATCAGTCAAATCTCGGTGGCTTCCCCAGACAAATGTTTGATTTGTCATGTTGTTTCATGTTGGTCAGGGGCTCCTCTCTGCTTTATCTGTTCCTAAACTCAGGGCAATGGAGCAACCACTGTCTATCACATTAGCAGTAGCTGTGGCAGAGCAGAAAAGTGGAGGAAACTATAGGCCAGTTCTGTCATCACTTTTCCCATTGCATTGATCAATGCATACCATAAGGTGGTGCCTAGCTCTAGCAGGGCATGGGCATGTAATCCTATTGATAACCAAAGGAGGAATGGAGATATTTGGAAATCATGTCTTATTAAAATAGATCACCCAGAAAAAATTGACATATTAAAATGGCCAATGGGAGAAATATACACTTAGGATAGCAGCATTCTAAAACGAGAGACCATCCTGATTCTCAAAGATGATTTTGGAGTTAACAAGGTGAGTGAGTGTGTGTGTGTGTGTGTGTGTGTGTGTGTGTGTGAGACTTTGGGAAAAGAGACTTAAATACCTAAGGCCCACACATTAGAAGTATGTCTACATAATTAACACATTTAAATTTAGAGCCAAAGAACAGCTCTGCTGGATGCAATCAAAAAGACAATGTTAAAACCTTCCTATGATGGATGAAGTAATTAGGGCCAGAGAGGGGAAGGGACTTCCCGGTGTCACACAGTGAGCAGAGGTAGAACATTGACTCAGGGT
The DNA here is from genome assembly GCA_020662805.1 of Glaucomys volans. Classification (NCBI taxonomy): domain Eukaryota; kingdom Metazoa; phylum Chordata; class Mammalia; order Rodentia; family Sciuridae; genus Glaucomys; species Glaucomys volans. Next base: position 539,395 of record JAJEJO010000924.1, read on the forward strand.
CTAGTGCTCTTTGTGTGATATAGCATTGTTTGTCTTAGTCTATTGATTCCAAGGAAAATTTTTAAAAATCAGATTCTCCTATTTTCCAACTATAGCAGCTGTGGACTCAATAACATGTGAACTCTAGACACATTTGCCTTCGTGGCTTCTTTTTGAGTCAGCTGTTTGAGGACATGATGCAATTCCAAATAGGATTTAGATTTCCTTGCTATGGCTTCTAAATGTTAATTTGTCATGTGGGATTTTTTTCCCTCAGTGTTGCTTAGTGGATGAGTTGGGGTTGATCAACATTATAATAATGTCCTGTAAAAAAACAGGTTTAGAGTACATAATCTGGCAGCTTGTGGGAAAATTGTTTTTTTCAAGGAAAATGAATTCACCCCAATCAGAAGATGGGATTAGTCAGGCTTGACCTGTTAAATTGAATCAGACAGTTATATAGCATCAGATGTTCCTGGCATTGACCTTTTTAATGAGAAATGGATCTATTAGATCTGTTTTACTCTGCTGTAAAATATTTTATGAATTTGAACAGGGCTTTCCATCATTTAGATAGATATCAGGATCTGAGGATGGGTTAGGCTGAGACCAAGTAAAATGAGCTTTTGATGGCCTGGCCAGGTGGAACATGTTTAATTTGTTAACTTGCTGACCCTCTTTCTTCCGTAAGCCAAAAGGCTCAAAAGACCAGACACCAGTGAATACCCTTTATAAAGAAAAGAATAAGACCAAAGCAACCCAGCAGAAGTTCTTTGGAAAAATCGCATAAAGTATGCAGCCTCTCCTGCTGGGGGAGGACAAAGCATCTGGGTCTCTTTGCTTTCATGTCACATCCACAACTCCTGTCCTTAAATGCAGCTTCAGGGTCTGACAACTGGAGTTGACTAGTTAAGTGGATCTTAAGTTCCATCTTTAAAATCACCCAGCTGTTCTCTTTTCTCAAAAATAAAACCAACCCAGCTGGTGGGTGGGAGTTTCCCACTGTGACCCAGGAAGCTGGGGCCTGGAGACAGGTGTGGGTGGGAAAATGGAGAGGAAGGGGGACCAGGGCGGGGGAGCAGGCACTACACCTCCCAAGATCAACTTTCTCCTGTCCACTGAAGCACTAGGGGTAGGGCTGCCTGTGGAGGGGGTGGCGATCAGTTAGTTGAAAAAAAGAAGGCTGATCTCTTGGTGTGCTTTGCAGACACATGGGAGTAAAGGGATAAGGTGTAATGAGATCACTGAAGGTTAGAGCTGGAAGGGACTTTTGAAGCCAAATCTAGTCATTTCAGAGATGCTGAAGCTGAAGCTGGGGTTCACAGTTGGGCATGCTTGGTCCAAGGACACATATAACTAAACTGAAGTCCAGTTATTCTGACTCCACTGAGAACTCTTTGATAACTCCCAAGGCAGCACGCTACAGAGAGAAATGATCTAGAAGCTGGTGTTAAACACCTTATGGTATCATTGGGAATGGTAATATAAAAAATATGAATGATGTTTCTAGGAATAAGAGCTCCTCTGTAAGTTTTCCCTCTATGCTGAAATCACCTGAACAAGTCACTGAACCCCTGTGCTTCTTTGGTGCCTCTTATATAGTGACCATTTACTCATATGTACACAAATATAAGTAGCAATCAGTGTGACTAATTATAGAGCTTAATATGTAGTGAGGACAAAGATGGGCCTTGCTGGGTGCTCCCCAACATGGACGCTCACTGACCAAAGTCACAGCACTGAGATTCTCCTGTGGCATTTACCCTCCCTTTGAACAGGGTCCTTTCTGGTCACCAGTCTTTGGGATCTTTTGTCTTATGTGCAGCCCTATTGCATTCTCTTAGAACAACCCCATCCTTCCTTTACCCAACCTTGATGATTAAGTGTGTTTCTCTAGACTTTTTGAATCCTCCAAGGTGACAATGTAACTACTCTAATAAAGATGTCAGTTTTGGAAGCTGAGGGCTGGAGAAGAGAGGGCTGCTTTGCCTTATCCTTCCCTTTCCAAGACAACAAGTGATTTAGCAGGTGCCCTTATGGTCTAAGCCAGAGAAATGGAGTAAATGCCAGCAACCAAGGCCTACATCTTGAGCACTCCAGTAACACCTGGAAGACTTCCCCATAGATTCCACGGGCTCCCTTTATATAAATAGCATGCAGACTGGCCAAACTCCAGCCAGGAAGCCTGCATGATCTTGGGAAAAAACTTACATCTCTGAAATCCAGTTTCCTCATCACTAAAATGGAGACTGCTCTTTTTTTTATTTATTTAATTTTTTGATTCATTGAACACAAATGGAGTACAGCAATTGTTTTTCTGGTTGTACACAAAGTAGAGTCACCCCATCTGTGCATTCATACATGTACACAGGGCAATGATGTCTGTCACACATACTGTTATTCTTACCCCCCAACCTCAACCCCACCCCTCCCTTCCCTCTATGCTCTCTATCCTTTCTCCATTCTTGCCATCATTCCACCACACATTATGCATCATAATTCACTTATCAGACAGACCATTTGGCCTTTGGATTTTTGGGATTGGCTAATCTCATTTAGCATAATAGTCTCTAACATCATCCATTTACCTATAAATGCCATAATTTTATTCTTCTTTATGGCTGAGTAATATTCCATTGTGTATATTCTGTGTGTCCCACAGGGTTGTTAAGAGGGTGTAATGAAGTGGTGTGTAGGAGGATTGCACCTAAAGTGCCCGTATTTGGGGAGAGAAGCCTCACCAGGAGGTCACGTGTAGCTGCATTCCAGGAGGAACGCAGGAGTCCACAGAGTACTTCTATGGTAACTTGGTAGAGAGTGCCTCCAGGTAAATATTTAGGTGTGGGATGCCTCTAGAACCTAAATTACAGGTGGGGGAAGGAACCAGTAAAGAAGGCTGGTCACTGGTGAGAAGTCCTTTCCTCTTTCTTTCTCTTACTTCCCTTGTCCATTCCTTGCTCTCATATTTTTCCTCTTTCCCTCCCTATGGAGGCTTTTCCCACTAACATTGGTCATTGCCAGGGCCAAGCTGCCCAGCTGGACTGGCCTGTACACTTCAGGTGGTTGTACAACTGTGTCTCCCGCCCATGTGCCTGGAGAGAGCTGCACACCACTGGGCGGGGTCAGGATGTCGTTAACCCACTACTGGTTTTCAGGAGTTGGATCTCCTCTCTCCACACATTGCCTTTCCCTTACCCTGGTGGACAAACTGGGTCCACCAGCCAGCCATCCACTTGGAGCAACAGTGGCCGATGCCTGAATTTGCCTGGAGGCTGAGGCTATGGATGTGTGTCGGAATGTGCCTTTCTTTTGGAGGGCTTGATTCATTCAAAATTATTTTAAAATGCCAGTTATTAAATAATACCAGTATCCCCAAAAAGTGGTAATAGAGAATTGCTGAAGCTGAAATCAGAAGAATATGTTCCCCTGGCATTTGAAGAAGTGACACAGGAAGAAACATCCTGGCTGCTCATGGTATTTTAAGTGTGTCTGGGGCACTGGAGGAACAGCCACGATGCTGGTGTGGTCACAGCTTTACTTGTCTTCTCAGGAGGAAGCATCATAGGAGAACATATATATATATATATATATATATTCATATATATATACATATATATACAAAATATATGCAGATATGTATATATATGTATAAATTTTTTTTAGTTCTATAGAATGCATTTTGATTCATTGCACACATACAGGGTACAAATTTTCATTTCTATGGTTGTGCATGATGTACATTCATATCGTTCTTGTTAATCACACATGTACATAGGGTAATAATGTCTGTCTCATTCCAACATTTTTCATACCCCCACCCCCCTCTCTCTCATTTGCCTCTATATAATCTAATGTAGTTAGATTCCTCTCTACATCCCCATTCCTCTCTTTGACTTCTGCTTTTTGCAGGTGAACTCTGGCTGCAATTGGTTCTGCAGACCTTTTCTTCCCCAACTTCTAGAACTTCCAGTTAAATACAGCTATGCCCTAGAATCACTTAACTAAACCAAAACAGACCCCTGAACAAAAACCCAAAAGCTAAAAAGCAGTCAAAATCTAACTGTACAGTAGTGTCCTGTTCTTCATGGTTTAGCTTTCTGTGGCTTCAGTTATATGTGGTCAACATGGTCCAAAAATGTCACATGGAAAATTTAGAAATAACTCATAAGATTTAAATAATTTTATTGCATCATATTATAATCATTCTGTTATTGTTAATATCTTACTGGACCTCATTTATAAAGTAAACTTTATAAATGTATATATAGGAAAAAAAACAGGACATACACATTTTGAAACTACCTACAGTTTCAGGCAACCCTAGGTAGTCTTGGACTATATTCCCCGTGGATAAGCTCAAGCTAGTTATCAGGCCCTTTTCTTTATTCGCTGGTGCATTTATTCTTTATCCATCACGTATGAGAACTAACACAGTAGGCAATGCATGAATAAACCAGTTTCTCTTGTCCTTGTTCTCACAAAGATACGGCACAGGGAAGAACACACACAGTCCAGCAGACACCGATGAGACTCAGTGCCCTCACACCTTAGGCAAAGGCATTATGATTTTGGGACAGCAATCAGGTATAGGAGACCGATTTAATATGCAGCATATTACCATCAGGGGAGATCTCTTCATCTGCTTTAATGAAGAGAGCAATACTTGTCATGAGAGTTTATGATGGTATAGTGAAGATACAGCAGAGGTGAAACCCCCAGACCCTGGCAAGCCCTCCTCGCTTTTCTGAGCCTCAGTTCAGTACTTTTCACCATCAGCAGGATGAAGCTGCCGGAGACATTTTCAGCAGGAAAACTTTGAGAGGCGGAGTGGAGTGTGTCATTCGGTCCCAGCTAAGGCCAAGCAGGGAGTAAGTATGCGCACAAGGGTTTGTACATCAAGTAGCAAGCACGAGGCCTTGCTTTTGTCAGCGTTTTCTCTGAGCTGTGATGAAGCGACAGAGAGTAGACCACTCTGCTGACAAGGGTGATTCAACAGTCTCAGGTTTCCCAGTCTCAGTGCCAGAGAATCATTCGTCACTGGGGAAGGGGGGCTTGCACCACCTGGTTATTGAGGAGGTCTGGTCATGTCCTGGAATTCTGAGGGTCCCAGAAATCTGAAGGCAAATCAAGTCTATGCCAAGCCGTAGAATAGGCAAAGGGGAGCGAAACTAAGGGAGCCACTGAGGTTACTGGGGAAGCAGGTCGGCTCCTCTTCACCCAGTGGGAGACCTCCCTTTCTCCCATGGCCTGTGCTGTGTTCCAGTCCTGTGGGCAGTAACTCTTCTCAGCATCGCCCCTAGGGATCCCTGGGGACAATTGGCTCCCCAGAGCCTGCTCCCTACCATTCTCAAGGGATGGGAGTCCTGATAATTTCCATCTTCCCCTTGATTCTCAGGTCCTGATAGGATGTTGTGACAGAGGAAAGGCCGTGTGATTCTTGTCCAGCATGTCATTCAGTGAGCTCAAGGCAGCTATCCACAGGAAACAGTTACCATGTGTGGAAGAGAGGAGAAACCCTCCTCTTCCCCACTGGAGCAGAGGGAGGCTGATTATCAGGATATGCATGGGCTTCACTTGGCTAAGCATGAAGAATGGTCCCTGCTGCTAGGCCCAGGGCCATTCCCCAGTTGGCTGAATCGTAGGGATGGAGGTTTTCACTGGGTCCAGACATCCCATCTGGCTTCTGGAGTAATTTCAATAGCATCACTTGTACGTTATACTTAATAGGATATGACAAGAAAGGATTTCTGCTATTCAGGGTCCTGGCTGCAGTCAGGCACGGGACCCTAAGGCCATGACTGTCACTACGTGTGCTTCTGCAGAAACATTTCTCTGAAAGGTAACAGCAGGAAGCCAGACAGCTGCTCTGTGTGATCCCAAGTGTGTTGACCAGGAGCAGAAGGTTCTGTTTAAACCCTATGGGTGAGCAGTATGACTAGTGCCATCCTCCCACTGAGCTCTGAGAGCAGCCAGCCTAATCTCAGTCCAGAATAAGCAGGACTAAAATATTCTTTTCAAGCACAGAGCTCCCACTGCATGGTCAGAGCTCAGATTTCTGCTCAGTCTCATAGATATTCGTCATTTTGATGCAACTGTACTAGGATGGTGAACAGGACAACTTTCCTGTCGACAGGAGCCTAGAATCCATCTGTACCCCAATTCTCTCTTTAAAGGCAACATTCTCTGTCCTGGAAAGACATGACAGTATCCTCACTGGGAAATCTAGTCTTGGCACTGGTGGAGGCTCTTTCTTTTCTCTCTTTATTTTTGTAATTTTTAAAATATTATTTAATGTATTTTTATTTTTTAATGTATTTTTTGGTTCAATGTACACAAATGGAGTATAACTATCGTTTTTCTGCTTGTATACAAAGTAGGATCACACCATTTGCACATTCATACATATACATAGTATAATGATGTTTGTTTCATTCTATTATCTTTCCTTCCCCACTCCCTTCCCCTTACTTTCATCTATACAATCCATCCTTCCTCCATTCTTTCCCTACCTCCACCCACCCCCGTTATGTGTCATCAACTACTTATCAGAGAAATCATTTGGTCGTTGGTTTTTTGGGATTGACTTATTTCACTTAACATGATACTCTCCAACTCCATCCATTTACCTGCAAATGTCATAATTTTATTATTCTTTATGGCTGAATAATATTCCACTGTGTATATATACCACAATTTCTTTATCCATTCATCTATTGAGGGGCATCTAGGTTGGTTCCACAATCTCGCTACAGTGAATTGGGCTGCTATAAACATTGATGTGGCTGCATCACTGTAATATGCTGACTTTAAGTCCTTTGGGTATAGGCCAAGGAGTGGTATAGCTGGGTCAAATGGTGGTTCCATTCTGAGTTTTCTAAGGAATCTCCATACTGCTTTCCAGAGTGGCTGCACCAATTTGCAACCCTACCAGCAATGTATGAGAGTACCTTTTTTCCTACATCCTCATCAACACTTATTGTTGCTTGTATTCTTGATAATAGACATTCTAATTGGGGTGAGATGGTATCTTAGGGTAGTTTTGATTTGCATTTCTCTTATTACTAGAGATGTTGAACATTTTTTTCAAATATCTGTTGATTGCTTGCAGATCCTCTTCTGTGAAGTGTCTGCTCATTTCCTTAGCCCATTTATTAATTGGGCTATTTGTATTCTTGCTGTAAGGTTTTTGAGCTCATTATAAATTCTGGAGATTAGTGCTCTATCTGAAGTGTGTGTGGCCAAGATTTTCTCCCACTCTATAGGCATTCTCTTCACATTGCTGATTGTTTCCTTTGCTGAGTAAAAGCTTTTTAGTTTGAATCTATCCCAATTATTGATTCCTTCTTTTATTTCTTGTGCTTTGGGGGTCATGTTGAGGAACTCTGGATCTAGGCTGATATAGGAAGATTTGGACCTACTTTTTCTTCTATTAGGTGCAGAGTCTCTGGTCTAATTTCTAGGTCCTTGATCCATTTTGAGTTGAGTTTTGTGCAGGGTGAGAGATAGGGGTTTAGTTTCATTTTGCTGCATATGGATTTCCAGTTTTCTCAGCACCATTTGGTGAAGAGGCTGTCTTTTCTCCATTGCATGTTTTTGCCTCCTTTGTCAAGTATGAGATACCTGTACTTATTTGGGTTTGTCTCTGTGTCCTCTATTCTGTACCATTGATCTACCTGCCTATTTTGGTGCCAATACCATGCCCTTTTTGTTACTATTGCTCTGTAGTATAGTTGAAGGTCTGGTATTGTGATACCACCTGCTTCGCTCTTCTTGCTAAGGATTGCTTTAGCTATTCTGGGTCTCTTATTCCTCCAAATGAATTTCATGATTGCTTGCTCTATTTCTATGAGGTCCATCATTGGGATTTTAATTGGAATTGCATTGAATTTGTATAGCACTTTTGGAAGTATGGCCATTTTGATGATATTAATTCTGCCTATTCAAGAACATGGGAATCCTTCCACTTCTCAGATTCTCTTTAATTTCTTTCTTTAGTGTTCTGTTCTCATTGCAGAGGTCTTTCATGTCTTTTGTTAAATTGACTCCCAGGTATTTTTTTTTTTTGAGGCTATTGTGAATGGGGTAGTTTTCCTAATTTCTCTTTCAGAGAATTCATCACTTATGAATAAGAAAGCATTAGATTTATGAGTGTTGATTTTATATCCTGCTACATTGCTGAATTCATTTATAAGTTCCAGAAGTTTTCTGGTTGAATTTTTTGGCTCCTGTAAATGTAGAATCATATCATCTGCAAATAGTGATAGTTTAAGTTCTTCTTTTCCTATTCATATCCATTTTATTTCTTTAGTCTGTCTAATCACTCTGGCTAGAATTTCAAGGACGATGTTGAACAGAAGTGGTGAAAGAGGGCATCCCTGCCTTGTTCCAGTTTTTAGAGGGAATGCTTTCAGTTTTTCTCCATTTAGAATGATGTTGGCCATGGGTTTAGCATAGATAGCCTTTATGATGTTGAGGTATGTTCCTACTATTCCTATTTTTTCTAGTGTTTTGAGCATGAAGGGGTGTTGTATTTTATCAATTGCTTTTTCTGCATCTATTAAAATAATCATGTGATTCTAAACTTTAAGCCCGTTAATGTGGTGAATTACATTTATAGATTTCTGGATGTTGAACCAATCTTACATCCCTGGGATGAAACCCACTTGATCATGGTGCGCTGTCTTTTTGATATGTTTTTGTATGTGATTCGCTAAAATTTTGTCAAGAATTGTTGCATCTATGTTCATTAGGGATATTGTTCTGAAATTTTCTTTCCTTGATGTGTCTTTGTCTGGTTTGGGTATCAGGGTGACATTGGCTTCATAGATTGAGTTTGGAAGGGTTCCCTCCTCTTCTATTTCATGGAATACTTTGAGAAGTATTGGGATGAGTTCTTCTTTAAAGGTCTGGTAGAACTCAGCTGAGCATCCATCTGGCCCTGGACTTTTCTTGGTAGATATGGCTCTTGATGACTTCTATTTCATTGCTTGAAATTGGTCTATTTAAATTGTGTATGTCCTCTAGACTCAGTTTGGGTGGATCATATGTCTCTAGAAACCTGTCAGTGTCTTTAAGCTTTTCTATTTTGTTGAAGTATAGATTTTCAAAATAGTTTCTAATTATGTTTTGTATTTCAGTAGTGTCTGTTGTGATCCTTTTTCATCTCAAATTTTAGTAATTTGAGTTTTTTCTTTTCTTCTGTTAGTGTGGCCAAGGGTTTATCAATTTTGTTTATTTTTTCAAAGAACCAACTTTTTGTTTTGTCAATTTTTTAATAGTTTCTTTTGTTTCAATTTCATTGATTTCTGCACAGATTTTAATTATTTCCTGTCTTCTACTACTTTTGGTGTTAATCTGCTCTTCTTTTTCTAGGGCTTTAAGCTGTAATGTGAGGTCATTTATTGACTTTTCATTCTTTTATTGAATGTGCTCCATGCAATGAATTTTTCTATTAGTACTGCTTTCATCAGGTCCCAGAGATTTTGATATGTTGTATCATTGTTCTCTTTAACATCTATGAATTTTTTAATTTCCCCCCTGATATCCATGCATCGTTCATGCATCTGTTATCCATGCATCGTTCAATACTGTATTATTTAATCTCCAAGTTTTGGAGTAGTTTCTGTTTTGCCTTTTATTATTGATTTCAAATTTCATTCCATATGATCTGATAGAATGCAAGATAGTATCTCTATCTTTTTGTATTTGCTAAGAGTAGCTTTGTGGCATAACATATGGTCAGTTTTAGAGAAGGATCCATGTGCTGCTGAGAAGAAAGTGTATTCACTTGTTGATGGATGGAATATTCTAGATATGTCTGTTAAATCTAAATTATTGATTGTGTTATTGAGATATATGGTTTCTTTGTTCAATTTTTGTTTGGAGGATCTATCCAGTAGTGATGGAGGTGTATTAAAGTCACCTAGTATTATTGTATTTTTGTCTGTTTAGTTCCTGGAATTGAGAAGGATTTGTTTAACATACATGGATGCGCTATTGTTTGGGGCATAAATATTTATGATCATTATGTCTTGCTGATTTATGCTTTCCTTGAACAGTATGAAATGTCCTTCTTTATCCCTTCTGACTAGCTTTGGCGTGAAGTCTACTTTATCTGAAATGAGAATGGAAACCCCTGCTTTTTTACTGAGTCCATGTGCATGGTATGTTCTTTCTCATCCTTTCACTTTTAGTCTGTGGATGTCCTTTTCTATGAGATGAGTCTCTTAAAGGCAACATATTGTCTTTCTTTTTAATCCAATCTGCTTATCTATGTCTTCTGATTGATGAGTTTAGGCCGTTTACATTCAAGGTTATTATTGAGATATGACCTGTATTCCCTATCATTTTGACTTTTTTTGGCTTTTAACTTAACTTGGTTTCTCCTTGTATTGGCTATTTCTTTAGGGCCATTCCTCCCTTTGTTGACTTACATTGTTTTTCATTTCTTCCTCTTGGAATATTTTGCTGAGAATGTTTTGTAGTGCAGGCTTTCTATTTGTGAATTCTTTTAGCTTGTTTATCATGGAAGGATTTTATTTTAATTCATCATCAAATCTCAAAATAAGTTTTGCTGGGTATAAGATTCTTGGCTGGCATCCATTTTCTTTCAGAGTTTGAAGTATGTTGTTCCAGGCCCGTCTTGCTTCTAGGGTCTGGGCTAAGAATTTTGCTGATATCTGGATTGGTTTCCCCCTGTATGTAATTTGATTTTTTTCTCTTGCAGCTTTTAAAATTCTATTTTTATTTTGTACTTTAGGTATTTTCATTATAATGTGCCTTGGTGTGGATCTGTTGTAATTTTGTGCATTTGGTGTCCTGTAAGCCTCTTGTATTTGATTTTCCATCTCATTCATCAGATTTGGGAGATTTTCTGATATTATTTCATTGAACAGATTATTCATTCCTTTGGTTTGTATCTCTGTGCCTTCCTCAATCCCAATAATTCTTAAATTTGGTCTTTTCATGATGTCCCATATTTCGTGGAGGTTCTGTTCATGATTCCTTACCATCTTCTATGTTTGGTTGACTTTGTTTTCAAGATTAAATATTTTGTCTTCATTGCCTGAGGTTCTGTCTTCCAAGTGATCTAGCCTGTTGGTGATGCTTTCTATTGATTTTACATTTGGTTTATTGTTCCTTCATTTCAAGGATTTCAATTTGTTTTTTTTTCAGACTCTCTATCTCTTTATTGAAATGATTTTTTGCTTTTTGCAATTGCTCTTTTAGCTGATTATTGGTGCGATCATTCATTGCCTGAATTTGCTCTCTCATCCCCTCATTCACTTCTTGGATCGTTCTAATTATGTACATTCTGAACTCACTTTCTTACCAAGTTGTCATTGGGTTCTGTTCATATATCATCTAGGTTTGTTTGGGACACTTTTTTCCTATGTTTTCTCATGTTGCTTGTGTATCTTCCCCTCTAGCAGTGCGAATCAGAGGAATTGCAGTTTCCCTATAAAGACTTATAGTGTCCCTGCCGATTTCCAATACCTCACCTTGAAAAGATTATTATTAGCAGTACCCCATATAAGCAATATGCATCCTTAAACCATATAGAACCTATTTAGATATTAACTGCATTATAATATACAGAGATGAGTTCAAATTATTATCTACTGCATAATGAATAGGTTTGCAATAAGGACCACAATTTCAAATAGTGGAAAAAGAGGATGCAGAGGGTTGTAGAATATGGCATTAATGAGATAAGAAGCGAGTCTATAGAGGTACTATGTCGTAGGAATAGTGAGAGCAGATTAAAGGAAATAAGTTGTTAGCATGAGAAAAGAGAATGAGTCTCCTAGGACACAGTTATAGTAGATGATGATAGAGTGATAAGAATATTAATAAGAAAAAAGTGGGAATATAATAAGTATATTAGTAATAATCATAATAATACTATTTTAAAAAAAGAAAAAGAAAGTTCTGCAATAAAATTATACTATATTATTCAAACCTCTTATTGTTCAGTAGTCTGATGCCTGTGAGGTATTTGATAATGCGGTGTCCCAAGTAGGGTGCTGTCCCACTGCCTCCAGGCCAGGGATAATCGATGTTTGTGGGCAAAGGTAACCTGGTGTTGTTAGATGATCAGCAACTGTGTGGGTGCAGGCCTGAGACTAGACCACGTACAGAGTGCTGGCCTGGGCTTGGAGCTGGATATGGCGGCCTGATGACTTGGTGGGTATGTGTTCACAGATGCGGCTGCGTGGGGTCAGGCCTGAGCCCAGCCCAGCGGTGGTGGTTCTAGAGAGGCTGGGATCCTGTGCTCCTGGCTGGTGGTTCTTTGTATGTTAATTATACAAAGTCATGGGTTTCTTTGTGGCATATTCATGCATGCCTATAGCATAATTCAATTTTGCTCCCTAATACCTCCTTTCCGCCCTCCCCCTCATCCCTTCCTCTACTCTAGGTATCTCTTACTTCTATGGCACCATTTCCTTTGCTCCCTTTAACTTCCACATATGAGGGAAAACACTTAACTTCCTGATTATGACTTATTTCACTTAACATGATGTTCTCCAGTCCCATCCAGTTTGCTGAAAATGTCATAATTTCATTCTTTGTGGTTGATTTAAAGACCATTGTTTATATACCACATTATCTTATTCCATTCACCTATCAGTGGACACCTTGGCCATTGTGAATTGAGCTGTGGAAACATGGAGTACATGTCTCTCATGGAGGTTCTATTTTTAGTTTCTTGAGGAATCTTCATACTGATTTCCAAAGTGGCTACACCAATTTACATTCCCACCGATAGGGCCTAAGTGCTCCTTTTTCTGGGCATCCTGGCCAGAATTTATTGTTATTTGCATTCTTGACCATGGCTATTCTGAATGGGGTGAGATAGAATCTCAGCATAGTTTTGATTGGCATTTCCCTGATGGCTAAAGATGTCAAATATTTTTTTCATGTATTTGCTGACCATTTGTACTTCTTCTGAGAACTGTCTGTTTTGTTCAGCTGCCTACTTACTGAATAGGTTATTTGTTTTTTTTGGTGTTTTTTTCTTTTTTTTAAAGTTCTCAATATAGTCTGGATATTAATCCTCTGTCAGAAGAGTAGCTAGCAAACATTTTTCCCTGTTCTATAGGCTTTTCATATGGTTATTTTTTCCCTTTGCTGTGAAGAAGTTAATTTAATGCCATCCCATTTATTGATCTTTGCTACTATTTCCTGAATTATAGTAGACTTATTCAGGAAGTCATTGTCTGTGCCTACATGTTGAAATGTTTCCCCTTATGTTTTCTTTTATCAGGTGGAAATTCCTGGTGAGAGGCAGGGATCGAGTTTGATTCTTCTGCATAAGGATATCCAGGTTCCCTCGCATATTTGTTGAAGAGGTGACATTCCTCCAACATACTGCTTGTATTTTTTTTTTTTTTTTTTGGTACCTTTGTCATGGATCAGGTGACTGTAGCTGTGTGGGTTTGTCTCTGGGTCTTCTATTAAATTAAATGGGTCTTCATGTCTGTTTTTTTTTTTTTCCCAGTGTCATGCTGTTTTTGTTAGTATTGGATCTGCAGAATAATTTGAAGTTAGGAATTTTGATGCCTCCAGCATTATTATTTTGGCTCAGGATTATTTTGACAATTCTTTGTCTTTTGTTCTGCCACATGAACTTTAGAATTTTTTCCTAGTTCTGTGAATAATATTCTGGTGTTTTGATAGGGATTGCATTGAATTTGTAGATCACTTTTGGTAATATGACCATTTAAACAATATTAATTTTGCCTACCCATGAACATAGAGGGGAAGAGTCTTCTATCCTTCAGTGTCCTCTTTGGTTTCTTTTAGGACTGTGTTGTAATTTTCCTTATAGAGGTCTTTCATCTCCTTTGTTAGGTTTATTCTTAAGTATTTTTAAGCTATCATAAATGGAATTGTTTTCCTGATTTTGTACTCAGAGGTTGATTATTGCGGTATAGAAAAGCTATTGATTTTTTATTAGTTCTTTTTAGTATACATGACATTAAAGTCCATTTTGATAAAATTTTACATGCATGGAATATGTCTTATTCTAATTAGGGTCTCAGTCTTATGGATGTACATGATGGTGGGATTCACTGTATTCGCAAATGTACATAAGAAAGTTATGTGAGATTCTTTCCATTGTCTTTCCTATTTCTATTTCCCTCCCTTCCCTTCAGTCCCCTTTGTCTAATCCTCTGAACTTTTTTCTTCCCCTCCACCCCCTTATTGTGGGCTAACTTCCACATATAAAGAAAACACTTGCCCTTTGGTTTTTTGTAATTGGCTTTTTCACTTAGCATGATAATCTCTGGAACCATTCGTTTACCAGCAGAGGTCATAAAGTCATTCTTCTTTACGGCTGAGTAATATTCCATTGTGCATATATAATCCATCTTTATCCATTCATTTGTTAATGGACATCTAGGTTGGCTCCATAGCTCAATAGCTCAGCTATCATGAATTGTGCAGCTATAAACATTGATGTGCCTATGTCACTGTGGAATGCTGATTTTAAATCCTTTGAATATATATGGAAGAGTAGGATAACTGGGTCAAACAGTGACTCCATTACTAATTTTTTAAGGAATCTCTGTATTACTTTTCAGTGTGGTTGCACCAGTTTACAGTTCAACCAGCAGTATATAAGTGGACCCTTTTCCCCACATCCTCCCCAATATTTGTCGTATTGTTGCTAATTGCCATTTGGATGGAACGAGGTGAAATTTCAGTATAATTTTGATCTGCATTTCTCTAACTGCTAGAGATTTTGAACACTTTTTCATATATTTGTTGATCATTTGTATTTCTCCTTTTGAGAAGTGTCCTTTTAGTTCCTTTGTCCATTCATTGATTGGGTTATTATTATTGTTACTATTCTTGGTGTTTAGCTTTTTGAGTTTTTTTAATATCCTGGAAATTAATGCACTATTTTAGGTGCAGGTGGCAGAGATTTTCTCCCATTCTGTGGGCTCCTTCTTCACACTCTTGATTTTTTCCTTTGATGTGAAGAAGCTTTTTAATTTGATGCCATCTCTCCCATTTTAAAATTTTGATTCATTATACACAAATGGGGTACAACTTTTGTTTCTCTGGTTGTACGCAAAGTAGAGTCACACCATTTATATAATCGTACATGTACATAGGATAATGATGTTTGTCTCATTCTATTATTTTTTCTTCCCCCTCCCCCTTCCCCACCCCACATTTTCCTCTATACAATCCATCCTTTCTCCATTCTTGTCTCCCTCCCACCCCCCTTTATGTATCATCATCCACTTATCAAAGAAATCATTTGGCCATTGTTTTTTGGAGGGGATTGGCTTATCTCACTTAGCATGATACTCTCCAACTCCATCCATTTACCTGCAAAGGCCATAATTTCATTCTTCTTTATGGCTGAATAATATTCCACTGTGTATATATACCACAATTTCTTTATCCATTCATCTGTTGAAGGGCATCTAGGTTGGTTCCACAATCTCACTACAGTGAATTGGGCTGCTATAAACATTGATGTGGCTGCATCACTGTAATATGCTGATTTTAAGTCCTTTGGGTATAGGCCAAGGAGTGGGATAGCTGGGTCAAATTGTGGTTCCATTCTGAGTTTTCTAAGGAACCTCCATACTGCTTTCCAGAGTGACTGCACCAATTTGCAACCCCATCATCAATGTATGAATGAACCTTTCCCCCACATCCTCACCAACATCTATTGTTGCTTGTATTCTTGATAATAGCCATTCTAATTGGGGTGAGATGAAATCTTAAGGTAGTTTTGATTTGCATTTCTCTTAGTACTAGAGCTGTTGAACGTTTTTTCATGTATCTGTTGATTGCTTGTAGACCTTTATGAAGTATCTGCTCATTTCCTTAGCCCACTTATCGATTGGGTTATTTGTATTCTTGGTGTAACATTTTTCAGTTCTTTATAGATTTTGGAGATTATTGCTCTATCTGAAGTGTGTGTGGCAAGGATTTTCTCCTAATCTGTGGGTTCTCTCTTCACATTGTTGATTGTTTCCTTTGCTGAGTAAAAGCTTTTTAGTTTGAATCTATCCTAATTATTGATTCCTGCTTTTATTTCTTGTGCTGTGGGAATCTTTTTCATTTTTTAAACTGCAGGTGGCAATTTTATTCAAATTCAGGTGATTTTATAGGGAAGAGGAGAATCTCAGCTTTGGGAGTCTTGTTGAAGAAGTCTGGTCCTAAGTCAACATGATGAAGATTCAGGCCTACTTTTTCTTCTATTATGTGCAGGGTCTCTGGTCTAATTTCTAGGTCCTTGATCCACTTTGAGTTGAGTTTTGTGCAGGGTGAGAGATAGGGGTTTAGTTTCATTTTGCTGCATATGGATTTCCAGTTTTCCCAGCACCATTTGGTGAAGAGGCTATCTTTTCTCCATTTTATGTTTTTGGCACCTTTGTCTAGTATGAGATAACTGTATATATGTGGGTTTGTCTCTGTGTCCTCTATTCTGTACCATTGGTCTACCTGTCTATTTTGGTGCCAATACCATGCTGTTTTTGTTACTATTGCTCTGTAGTATCTCCCATTTATTGATTGTTGATCTTACTTCTTGTGTTTCAGAAGTCTTGTTAGGGAAGTTGGTTCCTAAATGACAGGTTAGAGTATTGGGTCTGCTGTTTCTCCTAGTAGGTACAGGGCGTCTGTACTACTATCTAGGTTAGTCATTGATCCACTTTGAGTTGAATTTTATACAGGGTGAGTGGGGTTAAATTTTATTCTACTACCAATGGACTTTTAGTTTTCCCAGCACCATATATTGAAGAGGCTGTCTTTTTTCCAATGTATGTTTTTGGCACCTTGTTTAGTATGAGATAACTGTATTTATGTGGGTTTGTCTTTGTGACTTCTGTTCCATTGGTTGTCATGCCTGTTTTGGTGCCAATATCATGCTGTTTTGTTACTGTAGCTCGGTAGTATCATTTAAGGGTCTGGTATTGTGATCTTCCTGCTTTGCTTTTCTCACTAAGAATTGCTTTGACTATTCTGGAGCTCTTATTTTTCCAAATGAATTTCAGGACTGCTTTTTTTTCTTTCTATGAAGAACACCATTGGAATTTGGGTGGGAATTGCATTAAATGTGTATATTGTTTTGAGTAGTGTGGTCATTTTGACTATTAATTTTGCCATTCAAGAACATGGGAGATTTTTCTATCTCTAAGGTATTCTTCAATTTCTTTCTTGTTTTCATTGTAGAGGTCTTTCACCTCTTTTGTTAGATTGATTTCCAAGTTTTTCCTGCTATTCCCAGTTTTTCTAGTATTTTAAACATAAAGGGATGCTGTATTTTGTCAGATGCTTTTTCTGCATCTACTGAGATAATCATGTGATTCTTATCTTTAGGACTATTTATGTGGTGAATTATATTTATTTATTGGTTTTCATATGTTGAACCAACCTTGAATCCCTGGGATGAACCCCAGTTGATTACAGCACCTTATCTTTTAATTATGTTTCTGTATGTGATTTGCAGTATTTTATTAAGAATTTTTGCATCTATTTTCATCAAGGATATTGATCTGAAGTGTTTTTTTTTCTTTGATGTGTCTTTATCTGGTTTTGGTATCAGAGTGTTAATAGCTTCATAGAATGATGTTGCAAGGGTTCCCTCATTTTCTATTTCATGGAATAATTTGAGGAGGGTTGGAATTAGTTCTTCTTTAAAAGTATGATAGAAGGGCTGGGGTTGTGGCTCAGTGGTAGAGTGTTGCCTACTCTGTGTGAGGCACTGGGTTCAATCCTCAGCACCACATAGAAGGAAATGAAAAAAATAAAGGTCCCTCAACAATTACAAAATAAATAAAGTATGGTAGAACTTTGCTGGTTCAATTTGGCACTGGGATTTACTTTACTGGGTAGGCTTTTGGTATCATCTTTAATTTCATTACTTGAAATTGATCTGCTTAAATTTTCTATAACTTCCTGGTTCAATTTGGGTAGTTCATCTGTCTCTAGGAATGTGTTGATGTCTTCAAGATTTTCTCTTTTATTGGCATATAGATTTTCAAAATAGTTTGCTTATCCTTTGTATCTCAGTAGTGTCTGTGGTGATATTTCCTTTTTCAGTGCAAATTTTAATAATTTGAGTCTTTTCCCCTTGTTTTGGATTAGCTTGGCTAAGGGTTTAGCAATTTTATTTATTTTTTTTTTACAAAGAACCAACTTTTTGTTTCATTGATTTTTTTGCATTTTTTTAAATCTCAATTTCATTGGTTTGAGCTTTGATTTTAATGAATAATAGAGAAGCGTTTGCATGTAGATATATGTAGATGCTCCATTGTTTGGGGGCATAAATATTTACTTTTGTTACTTCTTTTTTCTTTTTATAGGTCATGTAAATCAGAGGATAGCTTATTGGGATTGTTGTATGATTCCCTCAAACTGTATGGAATGACTTTCTTTGTCTCTTCTGATTAACTTGGGCTTGAAATCTACTTTATCTGATATGAGAAAAGTAACCCCTGCTTATTTACAAGATCCATGTGAATGATACATTTTTACTAATCCTTTTGTCCTCAGTTTATGGGTGTCTTTGCTTATGAGATGAGTCTCTTGGAGAAAGCATATTTTGGGTATGGTTTTTTTATTCAGTCTGTTAGCCAATATCTTTTGATTGATGAATTTAGAGCTTTTACATTTAATGTTATTGAGAGGTGATTTTTATTCCCTATCATTTTGATTTATTTCAGTTTTTAATTTGAATTCGATTTTCCTATTTTCCTTTGATTGGCTATTCTTCTAGTGTAATTCCTTCCTGTGCTAGTTTCCTTTCTTCTTCCTGAAATATTTTATTGTGCATGTTTTATAGTGCAGGCTTTCTAGTTGTCAATTCTTTTAACTTTTGCTTATTGTGACAGGTTTTTATTTCATTGTCAATTCTGAAGCTTAATTTTGCTTGCTATAGTATTTTTGGTTGACATTCCTTTTCTTTCAGAGCTTGGTGTATTATCCCAAGACCTAGCTTTTAGGGTCTGGGTTTTTTCTCTAGTAGCTTTTAAATTTCTATCCTTATTCTGTATGTTAGGCAATTGCATAATAATATGACTTGGTGTGGGTCTGTTGTAATTTTGTGTATTTGAAGTCCTGCATGTCTCCTGTAATTGATTTTCCATTTCATTATTGAGGTCTGGAAAATTTTCTGGTATCATTTCAATGAAAAGATTGTGCATTCCTTTAGGTTACATTTCAGAGCCTCGTCTATCCCAGTGAATCTTAAATTTGGCCTTTTCATGTTGTCCCATATTTCTTGAAAATTCTGTTCATGGTCTCTTAATATCTGTTCTCCATGGTCAACTTTATTTTCAAGATTTTATGCTTTGTGTCTGTTGCCTGAAACTCTATCTTCCAAGTGGTCTCCTCTATTGGTGATGCTTTCCATTGAATTTTTAATTTGATTGATTGATTCCTTCATTTCTAGGATTTCCAACTGGTTGTT
Source organism: Glaucomys volans (assembly GCA_020662805.1). Lineage (NCBI taxonomy): Eukaryota > Metazoa > Chordata > Mammalia > Rodentia > Sciuridae > Glaucomys > Glaucomys volans. Next base: position 558,815 of record JAJEJO010000924.1, read on the forward strand.
TTTTCAGAATCTCTCTTTATTGCAGTGATCTTTCATTTTTTACATTTTCTATTTGATTTCATTCTTTACATCATCTTTTACCTCAGATCAGTTTAACTATGAACTTTCTAGATTCCTTCTCTGACATTTCCTCCACTGTGGTTTCAATGGAGTCTGTTTTTGAGGCATTTTGGTTACTTGGGGTGCTGGTTCCCTTTCTTTTCATATTTTTGGTGTTTCTGCTGATCTACAGTATGAATCTGAAGTAGCAGAATTTCTGTCCAATGTACTTATGATATCCTGAAGTTTTCTACTGCCTCACAATTTAGGGGGAGACAAATAATAATGACAACAAATGTAAACAATATGCAACCTTAAACTAAATATCTACTTTCTACCATGACATCTACAATGTTAATTGGCACAATAATCAGAAATGGTATGATCATCGGCTGTCACCATTAAAAACAGTAAATTTATAAAATAGTTTGTAATTTCAAAATGTGAACAGGGAGATCGCAGTAGTATGTGATGTTTGTGAGGGATGAGAAGAGAAAATAGAAGTAAAAATTTAAAGGAAGAGTGACGGAGAGAACAATAGAATTTGGCTGTTAGCAAAAGAAGAGAAAGAATCAAGGAAACAAACAAGTGAAAAACAATAAAAAACAAAACCTAAAGATACTAATCAAAACACAGACATGAAAAATAACTACCGTAAACATATTAGAAATTAGAAAAAAGAAACAAATATGTCCATGAGCCAAGAAACAAAAAAAGAAAGCAAAAAGAAACAAGAAAAAGTGTGTGTGGAGGGCAGTTCTTGAAAAATTTACGGAATCATTTCCATTCAGTGTACAAATATTGTCAGTGCAAATTTACCCAACTGTTTCCCTTTCTTCTTAAGATATATACTGTGCACAAGAGTAGTGGTCATGGGTTTTCATATCCTTCTTCTGTGTAGTGCTCATCAACTTGTCAACTGAAGTACAAAAATACTTGGTTTCCGTTCTTTGTAGTAAGAGGTGGAATGGGTTTGAGAGTGTTGTCTGCTCTGCTTTTAGAGTGGGGTCAATGTAGAGTTCTGTGAGAGTTGTTGCCATCGATGGAGCTCCTGAAAGTGGAATTTAGGTCTGATCAGGCTCCAGGTCTTCACTGATTAGTGATCAGTGCAGAGAAATTAAACCAACACACTTCCAGGCCCCAACAGTTGGTAATCCATGCTGGGAGACTATGCCCCAGGAGCCTCCCCTGTGTTCCTCTCATGAGGTGGAGGAGCTATTCCCTTACCCCCTGCTGCCTGCAGACCCTGCCCTTCCTGAACTCCTGAGCTTAGTTCCCAAGCACAGTCATATGCACCCACCCATTCAAATTCCCACCCCACTCCAGTTGGTCTGGTGAGCCACCAGACTCATGGTGTGTGTGTGTGTGTGTGACGGGGTTGGAAACCAGGCTCTCTCAGGTTTCCTTGATCCATATTCCCCTGGGTATAACAGTCTTCACACCCAATTTTCTCCTGGTCTCTTAGACGCAGTTTAGTTCATGGGGCAGGCATCTGCCAGGTCTATTTTTTAGACCTAGTTCAGATTTTCTGGGTCTCAGCTACTGGCCCCCACAGTCATTGGCTGCTGCAATGCAGCAGTGGCAAGATGGCTTCTGCTTGGCTTTCTGCAGACAACCAGGATACACAAGGCATCTTCCTCACATGAGGATATTGTGCAGCACAGCTTCTGAATCAGTCTGGTAGTGCCCTTAATTTCAGATTTCTCCAAACTACAATAATCCATGATGCCACCTGAAATGCGGCTTCCCTTCATCCCCTTCCTCACTTACCATGGTGAGTCAGTTCTCCAGCAGCTGCCGCTGCCACAAGCAGTGAACTTTTTCTTTATTTTATTCTATCTATCCTTCTGAGCCCCCAAGCTGCTCTGAGTGTCCAGTATTAAAGCCTCGTAAAATCCCTCTTTCACCCACCTCACCGAGAATCTATTTATCTGCTATATTGGTCTCATGTCATGTAGCTT